>JAGSMR010000093.1:0-600000 GCA_029286605.1 Sericinus montela | reverse complement strand
AAAAATGGAAAACATAAACCTTAAAAAAGCTGCACAGATTTACTGTTATCATTTTCCTTACTGTGAATAAAAGAAAATCAAGGGATACGGATTTAAGCTAATAAATAAACCTAATGAAAACGGATAGCCTGTCTGTTATCTACAAAGGAGCATTCACGGTGCGTAAACTCATTTATACGATCGTGCAACACACATTTACATAAAACCAATATTGCTCAAATCCCACAAAGCCCTGTTCCGCTCGTAGCTACGGAAACGCCCATGAAGTTCGATTTAATTGTACTGGAAACAGCAGTAACATAGATCAAAACATGAAAATAGTAATATAGCTTTATAAAATCATTGTAGAAGCGTGCTCGTCGCGACCCCTGCCAGCCCTTTTCAGGGCTGCAATTCTACACAGCTGCGCACCCATGCCAACGAGGGTTAGGGCGTCCCCCCAAGGCGACGCACACCAGTTCGTCCCCGTCGGTGTGAAATGCAGCGCGCAAAGCGGCGATGGGGACCGCCACCTGTCACGCACAGCCCGACACGGCGGAAGGTGGAGGACGGAGTGCAGAGTTGGCACGTGGAATGTTAGAGGAGGCATGAGAGATAAGACGAATGAGTTGATTGAAATAATGAAAGAAAGAGAATTAGATGTCGTGTGTTTGTCGGAGACCAAGCGGAAGGGCAGTGGTACTGAAGAGCTCCCTGGCGGGGCGTTAGCTCTATGGTCCGGAGTCCCGGAGAGCGAGAGCGCCTGCCAGGGAGTGGGGGTGCTGCTGTCGTCTCGGTTGGTCGATGTTATGACTGAATATAAGGTTGTGAACTCGAGACTTGTCTGGGTTCGCTTTAAATTGGGACTGACGAAGTTATTCCTTTTGGCTGTTTATGCGCCGGTGGCTTCGTCGTCCAGAGCTGAGCTGGAGGAGTTTTGGGAGAATGTAAGAGAAGTTCTAGACTTGGTTAGAGGAAACGAAAGAATTGTTGTATGTGGTGATTTGAATGGATGGGTTGGTACCGCTCGGCCAGGGTACGAGTCGGTGCTTGGAATGTTTGGCGATAAAAGGGTTAACGATGCTGGCAAGCTTATACTGGCTGTATGCAAGGAAAAGGGTCTTCTTGTGACAAACACTATGTTTAGTCACAAGAAAATCCATATGTATACTAGAACAAGAGAGAATGAGAGAAGTATGATCGATTTATTCCTGGTGGATGACCGACTGCGAAAACAGGTGATGGATACGCGAGTGTTCCGGGGTGCTGACCTGGGAACGGATCACTATTTATTGATTACTAGATTTAGGGGTCTGTTGGCGGGTTGGCGCCACCGGACGGCGATACCAGAACCACAGTCGGTTGGTAGCATCCGAAGCTGGAAGCTTCAGGAAGCGGACACAAGGAATAAATATCAAGCAAGGGTAGCCGAAAAGCTGGACAGCATTGGTGTTAGGAAAGAATGTGTGGAAGAAATATGGCAGAGCCTTAGAGTTGGAATGGTTAGTGCAGCGGAAGACGTGTGTGGAAATGTGAAAAGAGGTAGTAGTAAAAAGGGTGATGCATGGTGGAATCACGAAGTGAAAGAAGCTGTAAATAAGAAGAAGAAAGCATGGTTAGACTACTTGGCCTCTAGTAATGATAAGGATATGAGAGAGAAGAGGAAAGAAAGATATAAGCTCCAGAAAGTTCACACGAAAGCATTGATTGAGGAAGTGCGTGAAAGGAGTAGAATGGAAGCGGACGAAAGGTTGTCGCACAACTTCAAGGAGAACTCCAAACTCTTCTGGAAAGAGGTTGGAAGGACCCGGAGTGGTGCGACAGCCTTAAGAATGAATAAAGTGCTTTCAGGAACCAATGACGTCCTCTCAGAAAAATCGGACGTCATGCAGCGATGGAGCGAATTTTATAGAGATGTATGCGTGTGATGATCTTAATGAGGGATCCGAGGTGATGCCGTGACTGGTACGCCAGACTCGGACCTCGATGACACTGAGGTCATCAGTATGAAAGAGATTGAATGTGCGATTAGAAGTTTGAAATGTGGTAAGGCTGCGGACTAGACAGAGTTACTGCTGAAATGGTCAAGTATGGTGGGCCACGCGTCTGGGACAGCTTTCATCTGCTGTGCAATTTGTGCTGGCGAACGGGGCTGTTCCGGATGATTGGCGATCCGCGGTCATTGTGCCTTTATATAAAGGTAAAGGTTCACATTATGACTGCGGGTGCTATCGGGCGATCAGCTTAACCAGTTTAGCAAGTAAAGTTTACTCGAAGGTTTTGACACGTAGGATGCAAGAGAAATCGGAAAGATTTCTATGGAGGCACAATGCGGATTTGGACCTGAAGAGGATGCACGGATCAAATGTTTTCTCTCCGCATGATCACGGAGAAGCTTCTGGCTGCTAACCAGAAGATTTTCTGTGCTTTTGTGGATCTTGAGAAAGCATTTGATAAGGTAAGGTTGTAAGGAAGAAAATGTGGGAACTGTTGCCGGGGTATGGTGTGGATGGTCGATTGCTAAGGGCTGTGCAGTCACTTTACTGTGACTGTAAAGCCTGTGTGCGGGTAGGGCATGACCTGTCACCCATGTTTAGCGTCCAAACGGGCGTAAAACAGGGTTGTGTCATGTCTTCCTGGCTATTCATACTGTATCTCGACAGCTGTTTACAGAAGCTGAAAGATAGCTGTTTGGGTGTGAAATTGGGTGACATAAAAGTAAATTGTCTGCTTTATGCTGATGATGCAGTGCTTATAGCACCATCAGAGGCAGAACTGCAGGCATTAGTCACGTGTATGAAAGAAGAATGTGAAATTAATGGTCTCCGTTTGAATGCTAATAAAACTAAGGTTCTGGTATTTGAAAGGGACGAAGAAAGAACGAAGTGCGAAATTTGGGTAAATCAGGAATGTCTAGAACAGGTGAATGAAATTGTATACTTGGGGAGTGCGTTTAGCCGGGATGGAAGATGCGATTGAGATGTGGACAGGCGTGTCGCTGCCGGGAACAAAGTCAATGGTGCCCTGACTGCGTTAATCAAAAGGCAAGGCGTTGTGAAAAGTGCACGCCTTGCAATACATAACGCAGTGTTGGTACCGACTTTGTTATATGGCAGCGAAACCTGGGTATGCCAGAAGAAGCATAAAAGCAGGTTGAATCTCCACTGAGATGCGATCTCTTCGTAAAATGTGCGGCCTTACCATGGCCGACCGAAAGCGAAACGAAGAGATTCGCAATATGGCAGGTTTGAAAGATGACCTTGTCTCAAAATGGATAAGGGCGTGCTTCGATGGTTTGGGCACGTTGAGCGAATGAGTGAAGACCGAATGGTGAAGAAAATATATAGCGCGAAAGTTAATATTAAAAGGTGTCGAGGTAGACCGAGATTAACTTTCGAAGACCATGTGAGCAAATTGCTCGAAGAGAGGAGGGTCAAGAGTACTCGGATACCTAGACGTGCATGTATGAAGAAGATGATGAATCTGAAAGAAGCGAAAGAAGTATGTAGGGATCGTGACACTTGGCGATCTGTTCTCTCTGGCTACCCCGTCAGGGATTGTGCGTGAAGATAAATAAATAAATAAAAATAAATAAGCTTTATAAAAAATATAGGGAGTCATAGAGTTCGTAGCATAGTTCGCGAGTTTCGTTGTAATACATTTTTGTTTAATTTAATATTACGATGAGTTCATATAAATAGGGACAACGTTACATTTTTTTTTCACATTTTATTTTCTCAGTGGTAGAGCCACGCATCAGCTTTTGTTGTTGCATGAATGGGCCGACTCCACCGGGGAAGTAGCACGACCTCACAGAATACCGGCGTGAAGTAGAAGTCTAACAAACTTCTGCGTATCGTCTGGTCAGTGCAAGTAACCGGAGGCCGACACACCCCTCACCCAATTTTTTGGGGGGGGGGGGGCACTTTAAAGCCGGCAACGCATCTGCTATGCCTCTGGTATTGCGGGTGTTCATGGGCGGCGGTAATCACTCACCATCTCGTGAGCCGCCTGCTCGTTTGCCGGCCGTTTCTATAAAAAAAAAACATACATTGCTCTGATTTCATTATATAAGGACCTAAAGTGTTTGTGTTGTAGATTCAGAAACAGCGAAGGTACCACAGATACCCAGACCAGAGACTATATAGAAAACCGCATTGACCCGTCCGGGAATCGAACCGGGACCCCAGAATTGGCGACATCGGTTGTCGTCAGGTCGGAGGAATGTGATTTTTTACTACTGAATACAACTATTTTCCTTTATTATATTATATTAACTCGCAATTCCCAATAACGGGGTAGACAGCGGTCTAGTCTAGACAATTTAGTCCCTTTGACCCGCCTTCCATCGAAGACATTTCGGGACAACGTGACAGATGTTGAGCCCGTCACCGACTTTATGTCCAAGCCAACGATTTAAATCATTGCCAATTTTTTGAAAAAAAAAAAACCATTGTACGAGTCTTGAGGATCTAACTCAACTCTCTCTCGCATTCCGATCACAGACCACACGGCTATCATTACGATAGCTTTAATTGGTTGTACATAACCCGAGAAAAACAATAAATATTGTGTGTTTGTGTGTGTGCGTTATATAAACGTTCGTAATGAATGTAATCTACGTATTTACAGAACAATGTTGGATTCTTATGTATAATTTGGAGTCATTTTCAAAGGTAAAATAGAAATTACCTGCGCCATTGAAGCAAACGACATTATTTTAGGTACTTTGATCAATACGGTGCAGGATCAAATTTTGTTTCAATCTTCAAACCTTTTAACTTACCTTTCAAACTTCTTCCGCAGTAAATATATTAACAACATGATAGCCTAGTTGGTAGTGCCCTGCCTTTGAAGCTAAGGGTAGCGGATTCGAATCCCGCAAGGGGCAAACATTTGTGTAAAGAATATTAAAGTTTGTGTTCGAGTCATGGAACATGCATTTGAATATTTATCTGTATAAAAATATATCTATGTAAGTGTACCGTTCGCTTAGACAGTAAAATGTCGATGTGCCCACCATTTGCCAGGTAGTACTAAATAAGATTTATTTTTAATTGCATCTGGAGATTTTGATATATCTATATTTTGAAATGTAGAAATTGATATATCTTGAATTACAATCAAGGATATGAAAATTAAAAAAATATGTTAAATGTGGTACCAAATGAGACATTTCACTGCTATCATTTGACTGCTATCTGGTTAAAGATTCTTCCTCCTACGTAGAGACAGGAAGATTCAGGAAATAATGCATTGCCTGCATTATAATTCCTCAGATTTGAACCTATTCTCTTGCTATTCTAATACAGGGGTAGACAGAGGTCTAGTCTAGATAATTAAGTCCCTCCTTCCACCGAAGATATTTTCGGGACAACGTGACAGATAGTAAGCCCGTCGCCGTCTTTATGTCCAAGCCAGCGATTTAATTTTTACATAAGTTTTTGAAAAACCCATTGGTACGAGCCTGCCATTTAGGGATCCAACTCGGGTTTCTTAACCTGAAATTCCGACTGCCCAACTACTCGGCTATCGTGACTATTTCGTTTAGTTTTAGAAGTTAATTATGTAGTATTCTAAGTTTGTAAAAGTTAAAATACAATCACATTAAAATCTGGAATAAAATCTGGATTAAAATCGTCTAGATCATAATATCTTCACATAATTCCCAATACAAGAGTAGACAGAGGAAGATGGGTCGGAAGGACCTAAAAGGACATGAAAACCGGGACCCATACCTTTTGATAATATTACTTAAGTCTATGAATAAATAATTCGAATTTAGAGTTTTAATTTTAATTTTGAATTCGAATTTACCCATACTCTTTAAAAATTTTAATTGACATTCATAGGACGTAAGTAGGGCACTTTGCTATTCCCTTTGCGTTTAGTTTTTATTTATATCCGCACGGTGATTGTAGCTCTAGAAATATGGTTATACTCAACCAGTTATTGTACTACATAAACATAATTAAGGAACTTCGCGAATTGGTTTTACAGTGGTAGAGCCACGCATCAGCTTTGTTGTTGCATGAATGGGCCGACTCCACTGGGGAAGTAGCACGACCTCACAGAATACCGGCTTGAAGTAGAAGTCTAATAAACTTCTGCGTTTCGTCTGATGAGTGCAGGTATCCGGAGGCCCACACACCCCCCTCCATAAAGTCTAGGGGGAGGGGGGGGCACTTTAAGGCAGGCAACGCACCTGCTATGCCTCTGAGTGAGTGAGTGTATTTCTTCTGCTTTCGCAGGTATCGGGCCACGAGGCAAGCCATCTCCTCGGGGGCTGCTGCTGCCCCGGTCCTGGGTACCGCTTTAAATAATACGCAACATCTCCACATTATACAGCAGATAATGTGGAGATGTTGCGTATTTTACGCCTTACGTCGGGTCCTTCACTCTTTCCCGTCCTCACCCTGAACGAGGTCTGGTGTTGGCTGCAACAATTCCCTTGGGAGAGGTCGCCGCTCTGGTGGTCGAGCGTGCTACGGCAGAAGGTCAGATAAGGACGCCATGTCGCGCAGGTATTCGTGTGGTTCATTATCAGCGCGGTCATACAGTATCCGCGCCAAATGGACCACAAAATCTTGGATGGATTCGATTTGGAGATCTCTGGTGATGACGTCATTCCGGGTGTAACGACCAGCTCTAGATAATTAAGTCCCTCCTTCCACCGAAGATATTTTCGGGACAACGTGACAGATGTTGAGCCTGTCACCGACTTTATGTCCAAGCCAACGATTTAAATCATAGCCAATTTTTGAAAACCCATTGGTACGAGCCTGCCATTTAGGGATCCAACTCGGGTTTCTTAACCTGAAATCTGACTGCCCAACTACTCGGCTATCGTGACTATTTCGTTTAGTTTTAGAAGTTAATTATGTAGTATTCTAAGTTTGTAAAAGTTAAAATACAATCACATTAAAATCTGGAATAAAATCTGGATTAAAATCGTCTAGATCATAATATCTTCACATAATTCCCAATACAGGGGTAGACAGAGGTCTAGTCTAGATAATTAAGTCCCTCCTTCCACCGAAGATATTTTCGGGACAACGTGACAGATGTTGAGCCTGTCACCGACTTTATGTCCAAGCCAACGATTTAAATCATAGCCAATTTTTGAAAACCCATTGGTACGAGCCTGCCATTTAGGATCCAACTCGGGTTTCTTAACCTGAAATCTGACTGCCCAACTACTCGGCTATCGTGACTATTTCGTTTAGTTTTAGAAGTTAATTATGTTGTATTCTAAGTTTGTAAAAGTTAAAATACAATCGCATTAAAATCTGGAATAAAATCTGGATTAAAATCGTCTAGATCATTATATCTTCACATAATTCCCAATACAAGAGTAGACAGAGGAAGATGGGTCGGAAGGACCTAAAAGGACATGAAAACCGGGACCCATACCTTTTGATAATATTACTTAAGTCTATGAATAAATAATTCGAATTTAGAGTTTTAATTTTAATTTTGAATTCGAATTTACCCATACTCTTTAAAAATTTTAATTGACATTCATAGGACGTAAATAGGGCACTTTGCTATTCCCTTTGCGTTTAGTTTTTATTTATATCCGCACGGTGATTGTAGCTCTAGAAATATGGTTATACTCAACCAGTTATTGTACTACATAAACATAATTAAGGAACTTCGCGAATTGGTTTTTACAGTGGTAGAGCCACGGATCAGCTTTTGTTGTTGCATAAATGGGCCGGCTCGACCGGGGAAGTACCACGACCTCACAGAATACCGGCGTGAAGTAGAAGTCTAATAAACTTCTGCGTTTCGTCTGATGAGTGCAGGTATCCGGAGGCCCACACACCCCCCTCCATAAAGTCTAGGGGGGGGGGCACTTTAAGGCAGGCAACGCACCTGCTATGCCTCTGAGTGAGTGAGTGTATTTCTTCTGCTTTCGCAGGTATCGGGCCACGAGGCAAGCCATCTCCTCGGGGGCTGCTGCTGCCCCGGTCCTGGGTACCGCTTTAAATAATACGCAACATCTCCACATTATACAGCAGATAATGTGGAGATGTTGCGTATTTAACGCCTTACGTCGGGTCCTTCACTCTTTCCCGTCCTCACCCTCAACGAGGTCTGGTGTTGGCTGCAACAATTCCCTTGGGAGAGGTCGCCGCTCTGGTGGTCGAGCGTGCTACGGCAGGAGGTCTGATAAGGACGCCATGTCGCACAGGTATTCGTGTGGTTCATTATCAGCGCGGTCATACAGTATCCGCGCCAAATGGACCACAAAATCTTGGATGGATTCGATTTGGAGATCTCTGGTGATGACGTCATTCCGGGTGTAACGACCAGCTCCCACAATCACTATTAGGGAAATGTTTTGCTGAACCTGCATTCATTTCCGTTGTGCGGGAGATGTGAACGCGTACCACGCTGGTGCTGCATACGTAATTCGCGAGCGGATGTAGGTCTTGTAGATCCCTACCTTGGTCTTCGTTGGCAGGTTGGATGCCAGAACCGGACGGAGGACCGCCCTCGCAGCTCTTGCGCGCTGTATTATGTATGAGACCTGAGGGGTCATACGTAGAGAGCAGTTAATCTGGCATCCAAGGTAGGTGATGGTCCTCTTCCACTCTACATCCTGGCCTTGGAGCTTGAGTGGTGGTGGTACACGTCCTTGTCTGTTGACAATAATGGCGCATGTCTTGAAAACGTTCACGGCCATGCGCCGTTTGTCCAGCCATTCAGGCAACAGGTTCAGCAGACACTGCATCCTCCTGGCTGAATTGTCTGCCCGACGGGACGACGTACAATACACGCTGTCGTCTGCGTAGAGGGCGAGCATGACATCTTGTTCCCATTCTTCTTGGACACGACCTTCAAGTGTGAGGATATCGTTGGTGTAAACTGCGTACAGGTGCGGAGAAAGACAGCTGCATTGTGGCACTCCTGCCTCTATTCTTCGTGCTGCCGAGTCGATCCTCTCGACGCTAACACAGGAGCCCGTCCTCCAGAAATGACGCCACTAGTCGTATGAGTGCTGGCGGCGTCGTGGTGTTTTCCATCAATTTAGATAAGACCCGTGTGCCACACCCGGTCGAATGCCTTCTATGTCGAGAAAAGACCCCAGACAAGAGCTGCCGCGTTGGGTTTCGGCTGCCAGGTAGTGTAGCACTCGGGTCAACTGCGCCGTGGTGGAGTGGCCGCTGCGGAATCCGAATTGCCTGTTTCGGAGCTCTGCATGTGGAAGCAGTCTCCGCAGCAGCAGCCTTTCGAACAGTTTCGCCACATACGATAGTAGCGCGTGGTGGGACGGTAGCCAGCCGGGTGCCTTCTGTTCTTCCCGGCTTCGGCAGCACTATAATCTTCCCTTCCTTCCACTTGGAAGGAGGTAGTGTTAGTACGTACTCTTCTTTAATTTTTTTTTTATTTTAAGAATTACTCACAAGGGATTACCTACGGTCAACTACACGGTTCCAGTTTCAGTGCTTCGCCCATTACTTTAGATAATGTTGGTTGTTCAAATATTATTAGTGGGCTAACTTACTTCAGCCTAGACATGTTCTATACTTAAATAAAACTCTACAGAATTTTGTAATATTTTTGAAACTACATTAATTACTAACTACATTACATTATTAATTTAGTCAATTAAGGTGAATCAAATGATAATTTAAAAAAAAACCTTACCGTGTGGTAGCGGTGTAAGAATATTGCCAATCCCTTTCTTCGCGTGGGTGTGATAAGATGCGACAAAAGGAAACAGCATTGAATATCGTTATGGCAACCGATAGATGGCGGGATAACCACCTATAAAAGATCATCAGACTAAAATGATCAGACCGCAGATGGGCAGCATCGTCTGAGGTGCGAGAGGTAAGTCTGTTACTGCAATCGCCAATCCGCTTGCCAAGCGTGGCGATTACGGCAAAGCCTCCCTTTGGGAGAGGTCGCCGCTCTGGTGGTCGAGCGTGCTACGGCAGGAGGTCTGATAAGGACGCCATGTCGCACAGGTATTCGTGTGGTTCATTATCAGCGCGGTCATACAGTATCCGCGCCAAATGGACCACAAAATCTTGGATGGATTCGATTTGGAGATCTCTGGCGATGACGTCATTCCGGGTGTAACGACCAGCTCCCACAATCACTATTAGGGAAATGTTTTGCTGAACCTGCATTCATTTCCGTTGTGCGGGAGATGTGAACGCGTACCACGCTGGTGCTGCATACGTAATTCACGAGCGGATGTAGGTCTTGTAGATCCCTACCTTGGTCTTCGTTGGCAGGTTGGATGCCAGAACCGGACGGAGGACCGCCCTCGCAGCTCTTGCGCGCTGTATTACGTATGAGACCTGAGGGGTCATACGTAGAGAGCAGTTAATCTGGCATCCAAGGTAGGTGATGGTCCTCTTCCACTCTACATCCTGGCCTTGGAGCTTGAGTGGTGGTGGTACACGTCCTTGTCTGTTGACAATAATGGCGCATGTCTTGAAAACGTTCACGGCCATGCGCCGTTTGTCCAGCCGTTCAGGCAACAGGTTCAGCAGACACTGCATCCTCCTGGCTGAATTGTCTGCCCGACGGGACGACGTACAATACACGCTGTCGTCTGCGTAGAGGGCGAGCATGACATCTTGTTCCCATTCTTCTTGGACACGACCTTCAAGTGTGAGGATATCGTTGGTGTAACCTGCGTACAGGTGCGGAGAAAGACAGCTGCATTGTGGCACTCCTGCCTCTATTCTTCGTGCTGCCGAGTCGATCCTCTCGACGCTAACACAGGAGCTCCGTCCCTCCAGAAATGACGCCACTAGTCGTATGAGTGCTGGCGGCGTCGTGGTGTTTTCCATCAATTTGTAGATAAGACCCGTGTGCCACACCCGGTCGAATGCCTTCTCTATGTCGAGAAAGACCCCCAGACAAGAGCTGCCGCGTTGGGTTTCGGCCGCTAGGTAGTGTAGCACTCGGGTCAACTGCGCCGTGGTGGAGTGGCCGCTGCGGAATCCGAATTGCTCCTTTCGGAGCTCTGTATGTGGAAGCAGTCTCCGCAGCAGCAGCCTTTCGAACAGTTTCGCTACATACGACAGTAGCGTGGTGGGACGGTAGCTAGCCGGGTGCCTTCTGTTCTTCCCCGGCTTCGGCAGCACTATAATCTTCCCTTCCTTCCACTTGGAAGGGTAGTGTTGGGTACGTACTCTTCTTTAATTTTTTTTTTATTTTAAGAATTACTCACAAGGGATTGCACCTTCGGTCAACTACACGGTTCCAGTTTCAGTGCTTCGCCCATTACTTTAGATAATGTTGGTTGTTCAAATATTATTAGTGGGCTAACTTACTTCAGCCTAGACATGTTCTATACTTAAATGAAACTCTACAGAATTTTGTAATATTTTTGAAACTACATTAATTACTAACTACATTACATTATTAATTTAGTCAATTAAGGTGAATCAAATGATAATTTAAAAAAAAACCTTACCGTGTGGTAGCGGTGTAAGAATATTGCCAATCCCTTTCTTCGCGTGGGTGTGATAAGATGCGACAAAAGGAAACAGCATTGAATATCGTTATGGCAACCGATAGATGGCGGGATAACCACCTATAAAAGATCATCAGACTAAAATGATCAGACCGCAGATGGGCAGCATCGTCTGAGGTGCGAGAGGTAAGTCTGTTACTGCAATCGCCAATCCGCTTGCCAAGCGTGGCGATTACGGCAAAGCCTCCCTTTGGGAGAGGGCTATGTCCTGCAGTGGACTTTAATTAGTCGTTATGTATGTATTTATGTAAAACCTTAATCGTACTAAATAATAAAGAAGCCACGACAGTGGTTGGGTGATCGGAAGTCAAGAAACACAGCAAAGACAAGAGTTTGATCGTACCTATTTCGTATATCGGGTTTCAGGTTCAGGTGACAGGTTCGTACTTATGGGTTTTCCAAAGGACTTATGTATAAGTCACGATAGCCGAGTGGTTGGGTGGTCGGAATTTCTAGTCGAGAGGCCCGAGTTCGATCCCCAGGTGGCAGTACCAATGAGTTTTTCAAAAACTTATGTACGAATTATATCGTGGACTTGGACATAAAGATGGCGACGGGCTCACCACCTGTCACGTTGTCCTGAAAATATCTTCGGCGGAAGGTGGGCAAAGGAACTTAACTTAACTGTACTAGACCTCTGTCTACCCCTGTATTGGGAATTGCGTGAAGATATTTATATTTATTATTATTATTACTTATGTACGAATTATATCGTGGACTTGGACATAAAGATGGCGACGGGCTCACCACCTGTGACGTTGTCCTGAAAATATCTTTAGCGGAAGGTGGGCAAAGGAACTTAACTTAACTGTACTAGACCTCTGTCTACCCCTGTATTGGGAATTGCGTGAAGATATTTATATTTATTATTATTATTACTTATGTACGAATTATATCGTGGACTTGGAAATAAAGATGGCGACGGGCTCACCACCTGTGACGTTTTCCCGAAAATATCTTCAGCGGAAGGTGGGCAAAGGAACTTAACTTAACTGTACTAGACCTCTGTCTACCCCAATGTTGGGGTTATAAGGTTCATTACGTGAAGATATTTATTCATTTATTTTTACCGCACCAAATATGTGCTGGTAGTACGTAACGAGACGTCATTGTGTTTCGAGGACGATGTCACTCCGGTATTGGAAGAAGTTTTGAATATCTTTAAAACGTAACTTTAACATTACGTGATTATGTTACATAATAGATGGTATTAGTACCCAATAGATATCATCAACATTCATAAGAGGTGTAATAACTTTTGAATTATCTATATGTTTAAAGCGCAATTAGGGTACAACTGCAAAACGTATTTAGCAAGTACGAGTCCTTGATAATAAACATTCGTAAAGAAAACAAATACAAATAAATAGTATTGTTAAAACAAAGCTTGGCAAATAAACAAATTCAAGTAACAAAATTGCTGACTGCCAACAATGATACGTTATTAAACAGCTACTTTATTTATTAAACTTACTTAATTTATCTTCTAATCATATTAACGCGCGAAATGTGTCATCGTGAATTTGACAAGGTTGTATGTGAGGACAATTCGTCAAATGGCGAGAGGTGGGGGAAAGATTAACTAAAGTAAACGACAAACAATTTTAATATTACTTGACATTTTAAGGGTAAGCAATACAATTAGCGTTTATATTTAAATATGCTTTCAAGGCCTCTTCTCTACTAATATTATAAAGAGGAATACTTTGTTTTTGATTTTGTTCTTTATCTACTAAATAAATAAATAAAATAAATATTTCCTCGCCATTCCCAATACAGGGGCAGACGGAGGTCTAGACAATTAAGTCCCTTCGACCGACCTTCCACCGAATATATTTTCGGGACAACGTGTCAGGTGGTGAGCCTGTTACCGTCCCGATGATGTCGTACATAAGTTTCTTGAAAAAATCCTTGGGCCTGCCATCTGAGGATCGAACTCGGGTCTCTCGACTAAAATTTAAACCTCCCCACTACTCGGCTATCGTGACTTCAGTTAGTTAGCTAGTAATCTACTAATACTTATGTTAAAAATTTTTAATCTAAATTAATAAAAAATTATTAAAAAATAAAAAAAAATCATCTGACACTGCTGAGACTAGATTAGAACCCACAACCGTAGTTTGAAATCTGTAAACACATCAACTCTACTTACAATAGACTCTATATAACTGATGGTGCTATTTAGAATCGATTTATTTTTATTTTAGTTAAGAAGTCACGATAGCCTAGACTAGACCTCTGTCTACCCCTGTATTCGGAATTGCGAGAGGATATTTATTTATTTATTTAAAAAAAAGATATCTTAGAGAGAGTACACTTTATTGCATACCAAAAAATATGCCTAACATTTTAAACCTAAATAACGTTATTTACATTCAATGGTAGCACAATGGTCGTTCTTATCACTCTGACCGATTTTTTCCAGACTCAAGAATAAAGGTTTTATATATTAAATATATTTTAATATCTTAGCATCCAAAGTATACAATACAAAACGTATTAGGTTTAAAAACAAAACTCAATAATATGCGCATCAAATAGGTTAGATTATACTGCAACCTTTGGATTTTATTATAAACACACCGTCACCGTGAATTTTCTTTACATTCATTCACTCTGAATAAATTAAGATATGTTCATTACATTAAGAAAATTAGTATTTTAAGTAATCAAACAGTTTTAAAGTTCACTTCGTTTAAAAGTTGGACCAAGTTAATCAGAAGAAGTACTCTACTAAAGTCAGGTGAAAAGCTAAAATCGAGGTTAAAGTATTTGCAGTTCTTTGTATAATGTACTTTGCAACGTAACGTCTACGAATGGAGGTCTTCTAAATTTAGCGTATACATATCTTTGTAATAAGTTGAGGTTTACTTAGTAAGGGCATTGAAATCAATTTAAAAAATAATTTATTTTATTTAACACTATGCTGTCTATAGCAAACGTAGTATTATTTGCAAGTGTACTAGAACTCGTTTATTTCATTTACTTATGGTTATGATATTTTCTAAAACACAAAAACAGTCCAGGATGTTTTTATAGCACTGTGTTCTAAAGTTTAATATTAAAAAAATGGAAGACTATAATGACTCCTCGCTGAATTTATAGATCATATTACACTGCGACAAGCTCATTAACGGTAGTTTGGTCCCAAATAAGCTGAAGTAATATGTGGTTCAAAAGGACTTCATTGTCTTATTAATACCTCTGACTATACCAGTATTTAAAAATGCGTGAAGATAAAAAATTCTGTTAATAATAAAATAACTATCTAAAGGCATTTAATATCTTTACGCCATTCCCAATACAGGGATTTACAGATGGCTAGGCGATTAATTCGTTTTGACCCACCTTCCACCGAAGATATTTTGAGACAACGTGACACGGCGTCGTCTCAATGTCCAAGCCCACAATATAAGTCGTACATAACTTTTTGAAAAAAAAAACCATTGGTACGAGCCTGCCACCTGGAGATCGAACTCGGGTCTCTTGACTCGAAATTCCGACCACCCTACCGCTCGGCCATCATAATATACAGCATTTGATTAAGTGATGTCTAATTAAGAGCTATGCGGTATGGTTATGGCGTAATCATATAACATCTAGCGGGTGACGTAAAATGAGATTAAGAGCCTTTGAAAATGCAATTGACTCCCGGTAAGTGACGGAATAACTATCTAGAAAAATAACCGACTAAAACTCAGCAGCGTCTTCGGTGCAAGGTGTCTGCCATTGCCCAAACAATTTCTTAATGTACAGAACAGTTTCAGTGTGTCTATGACATTATGTTAATATAAAGTCGTTAGTATAGACGCAAACACAAGCAGGGTAAACTGTTTTTAACTTGTTGATGTATTTTAAATAAAATTATATATTTCCTTGTATGTTGGGATTAAAACAGTAAAAAAGCTGCTCAGACTCACTCTGGACAAGCAAATATTTGAATATTAATGCATGTTTTTGTTTATATTTGCCGTGAGATGTAAGTTGTGCCGTAAGCATTTCCCGTAGGTATTAAATTATAAAAGGCGTCTAATGGAAATTAAAATGTCTGGCTTCTGACAGTGGAGGAAGAACTATCTACAAGCATACCAAACTAAAAATTAAAAAAAAATTATAAAGAACAGAAGCGTGTGAAGTGCGAGGTGTCTGGTACTGCGATCACCAATTCCTGAGCCATGCGTGGCGTTTACAGTGAACCTTCAGCACTTTAGTACTGCCTCAATTTGCTGAAATGGGGACCTCATTTGATATCTCCTGATTTGATATATGTCCTCCTCCATAAATGATCCTCATTTGATATATCACACAAGAGATATAATATTAGATTAACAAACAGTTTTGCACCCTCTCCAACGCAAGTTGCACCCTCTCCAACGCAGTTTTGCACCCTCCCCGGGTGCAAAACTGTTGTTAAGAATATGATTGGAGAGAGTAAAGGACAAAATAAGGGAAAGGAAGGAAAGTAAAACATGTCTCTACTTTAGGCTGGTATCCTACAAGCAGCAGCATAAATTGCAGTTTTCCTCTACCACATTAAGAAATTTAAATTTAATTATAAATGACGTAAAAATTCACACTTCTTCTTCTTCTTCTTCCTGCCCTTATCCCATGCTATATGGGGTCGGCACAACATGTCTTCTTCTTCCACTCTCCTCTGTTTCCCGTCATGTCAATACTCACTCCTTTCTTTCTCATGTATTCTTTCACACAATCCATCCATCGTTTTTTTGGTCTCCCCATAGCTCTTCGTCCATCCACACTCATCTCTAACATTCTTTTGCCTATATTACATTCTTCCCTCCTCATTACATGCCTGAACCATGCTAACCTACCACTCTTCATTTTCTCTGTCACTGGTGCTACTTTCAAACTTCCCCTTATATACTCATTCTTTATGCGATCTTTTCTAGTCACTCCACATATCCATCTCAACATTCTCATCTCTGCAGCATGCACTCTTCTTTCATCCGTCACTTTCGTTGCCCAGCACTCTGATCCGTACAATACGACAGGTCTCACGATCGTTCTGTAAACTTTGCCCTTAAGTTTAAGAGGCATGCGTGGATCGCAAGTTACTCCCGAGACCTGTCGCCATTTCATCCATCCCATTTATTCTATTCTTTACGTCCCGGTCGACATTGCCATCATTTTGGATCACTGACCCAAGGTAACGGAATTCGGAGCAAACTGGTAGGAGAACACCATCCAAGGCAATATGAGAAAAACTGGATGGACTACTGAACTCACAGAACATGTGTTCAGGTTTGGTTCTGCTTATTTTTAATCCGACACTTTCCAGTTTTTCTTGCCATTTTCCCAACTTGCTCTGTACCTCAAGTGCATTTTCTCCGACAAGCACAATGTCATCAGCAAGTAGCATACACCAGGGTGCTTCTTCCTGTATGTCGATGACAGAGCATCCATAATCAGAAGGAACAAATAAGGACTTAAAGCCGAACCCAGGTGTAAACCTACAGACACATTGAACTTGTCTGTGATTCCAGCCTCAGATCGGACGCAAGTGTTGGCTCTATTATACATCGCCTCAACAAGCCGCACATACTTCTCTGGCAGCCCTTTCTCCCTCATACACCACCACAGAACCTTACGGGGTACCCTATCGTATGCCTTCTCCAGGTCCACGAATACCATATGAGAGTTCTTTTGCACAAGCCTGTATTTTTCAATCAGTTGCCGAAGTGCAAATATGGCATCCGTTGTTCCCCGGCCCGGCATAAACCCGAATTGATTCTGTGTTACCTCAGTCTCCTCTCTCATTCGTTTTGCTACCACTTTTTCCCATATCTTCATGCTGTGTGATATGAGCTTTATTCCCCGATAGCTGTTGCAATCTTGTACATCACCCTTCTTTTTTAAAACGGGCACCAGTGAACTGTTGCACCATTCATCGGGGATCACCTCTTCTTGCAACAACTTATTGAAGAACAAAGTCAGCCACTTCCATCCATCTGCTTTCAGATACTTCCATGCTTCTACTGGTATACCATCTGGCCCTAGCGCTTTTCCATTTTTCATACTCTGTACTGCCATCCTAACTTCGTCTTCAGTCACCTCTTTGCCATGCCCATATTACTCCTAGCATCCTCTAGTACTCCATTCCACTGATTTTCCTCATTCAAAAGTTTGCTAAAATAGCTCTTCCAACGTTCTTTTATGCTCTCGTTTTCCGTCAAAATCTTCCCCATTTCGTCTTTCATACATTTCATGTGATTCACATCTCTTGCATTCCTTTCTCGCTCTCTAGATATTCTATACAGATCTTTTTGGCCTTGTGGAGTTTCCAGGAAATCGTACAGCTTATCCTGTACCTTAGCCCTTGCGATTGCAACTACTTCTTCGCCTTCTTCTTAATAACTTGATAGGCAGACCTTTTGTTTTCTTGATCTGTTTCATTTCCCTCTTTCAAACTTTTCCATTCCTTAAAAGCATTCTTCTTTTTTTTCAAAATTTTCCGCACCTCTTCATTCCACCACCATGTGTCCTTATCAATCTTCCCTTTCCTCTTCGTTTCTCCAAAAACATCCCTTGCTACGTTCCTTACACATATCGCCATCTCATTCCAGCAATTATTCACTCTAATCTCTGCCATAACACCCATTTCTACAATCTTATCTACTACTCTTTTCCGAAACTCTTCGGCTAACTCTCTGTCACTTAGTTTATTCCATTTCGTTCTAGGTGGGGGTTTAGAGTTCTTCTGCATACATTTTACTTTAAAACTCAAGTCTAGAATCAACAACCTATGCTGGGAAACTAGGCCCTCACTGGGAATTATTTTGCAGTCTTTGGCCGAGTTAATTTTGCTCCTTTTCATGAGAAAGTAATCTATTTGTGTAGAGTGCTGGCCACTACGGAATGAGATAAGATGTTGATCTCTCTTTTGATACCAGGTGTTTACTACGGCTAAGTCAAAGGCCAAAGTGCGGCTGCTTCCAGTAGAGTTTCCCCCTGATGGTTCCTGACTCCATAGCTATAACCCCCATGTACTCTTTCATATCCCTCACTTGTTCTCACATGACCATTAAAATCCCCTCCTATATATATCTCCTCATATTCTGGTATCTTCGTAATTACAGCATCAAAATCCTCCCAAAATTTTTTTTTCAAACTATCGTCACAACCGATCTGCGGTGCATACACACTCACTATATTTAAAACCAAATTTTCAATCAACAACTTAACTACAACTCTAACTCTAACTCAACTCTATCATTCACTCTCTTTACATCCATCACCTTATTCTTAAGTTCTTTATCTAACACTACACCCACTTCATTTCTTTTTCCATCACTTCCACCATAATAGAATTTATAACCCGCCCTGATTTCTCTTGCTTTCTGTCCCTTCCACTTCGTCTCCTGCAAACACGCAACGTCTACGCATACGCCTCTTTTCAAAAACATCCGCTAACTCTCTTCCTCTTCCAGTCATCGTACCTATATTCCAACTTGCCATCCTCAGTGTTACTTCCCGGACTAGCTTCTTACGCTGCTCCCGTCCTTGGTGCAGCAACCCTCGTCCATTTCTCACAGCCGCCGGGTGCTGCGCCTGCGCGTCGCCTGCGGGGTACGCCCTAGCATTGTCGCATATTCTATCTCCTGTTGTACTCATGTTGTGAAGTATTTGGCAATGTTTTCCGATCGGCCGCCTGCCTGACACCAACCCTCCTTGGGAATTCTTGGTTTGAAGAAGGATAGATTGGGTATAGGAGGGAATTGGGAGGGGATGGGTGGGATAACAGTGCGACGGAGACAGAGAGGTGTGTGACACTGGAAGCTAGAGCGGTCCGGGGTCGCGTACCCGTAGTGGCTCCAACCAGTTATCGGACAGATAATCTGGTGGATCCACCCTCTGGACTTATAAAAATGTAAAAATTCACACATGACATCTAAAACGTCATCATAAATCACATTTAAAGCCACTTTTAAAAATAACTTATATAACGGTGTACGATCAAGCACCAACTTAAAAAAAAAAACTAAGAGCATCAAATATTAAAAGTTTTGCTCTAGTAATTCACGTTAATTAAGATGAAAACGCAAAACGTGTCGTCGCAAATTTGGTTGCACTAGTTTTACTGATGAGTCTAAATGTCCAGGTTCACTGTGCAAATTTTAGTAAAATTTTAGAAAAAGATATGAAATATCTAGTAAAGTTGGAGTCGGAGTTTTACGATAGATTACATATTTTTATATATAATTTATACTTGCGATTGTTGTCACTTGGTGAAATTGCACTGCATTAAAATTCATTGTATTGAGTCAATACCCTGATGATGCCGTAAGGTGAAACCGGTCGGTTAGTTAGTAAATTATTTATTAAAGTGAATTGTGTACAAGTGTTTAACAATGAATTTCAATACTTTTTTTATTTTTAGAAAAGGTTGCTTTAAGGAATTTACAGATACTTCTTGCTTTCTTGCGATGAAACTTTTTACAGCCTCGTTGTTATATTTTTAATGTTCAATGTTTAATGAATCGGTAATTGGAGAAATGGTAGCCTAGTGTTCAGAGCGCTTGCTTTTGACACCAGTGACCCACGTTCCATCCCCAGATAACTCAATTTTAAGTATCGAATGAATCAAATAAAGGAGAACATCGTGAGGAAACCTGTCTATTTGAGAAATAATAATTAAAAAAAAACATACCATTTGAGTTGAGTTGAGACATTGCATTAGTGAGCGTGTGTAGTTCGCCAACACACACCAGAACAGCGTGGCAGACATGTATGTGCTCTAATCCATTTCAAATATTTCAGAGAACTCTTTCGCTTAGCAATGGCAATTTACAGTTTGCTACTTTACTTTACTTTTACTTTATAATTGTACCAGGGATAGATCTAACGTCTTATATATAGTTAAATAAATTGTTTTGCCAAAAATTAAAAGATTGAGTAAAAGATATTCGATATATCAAAAGTATTCGAGAAAATAGAATAAATAAAGGATAATGAAATCTGTTATTAACATTTTTCCTCATCCTTATCCGGAATATGAAAATATGAAGGCGGAAATTACTCAGGGCATGATTTAGGGTAGAAACAAAAGAAAAGTAATTAAACGGGCTTGTTAATGGCGTACGAGGTTGTGTAATGAAGCGGGATAATTAAAACAACTACAGATGCACAGTACGATACACACAAATGTTTCCTAACATGTCTTTTAATTGGATGTCAGGTACAATAAAATTAATATGGAAAATTATTTTCTTAACCATTAATCAAAATCAAAGTAGCTCTTGTTTTTAGATATAAGTAACATACAATTAATCCAACTATTGTATTTTTTTATTTTATAGGGTTCCAGAGAAGAAACAGGCGAAAGAAATTCTGTAGGTATACAATTTTTTGTAATATATATAACTTTCTATACAAAATTATAAGTCACGATAGCGATTGGGTTTTCGGAATTTAAGTCAAGAGAGCCGCGTTCGATCCCCTGTGTGTGCTTTTTTTTTCAAAAGTTCTGTACAATTTATATCGTTGGCTTGGACATAAAGATGGCGGCTGTCTTACTATCTGTCACGTTATCCCAAAATGAGCTTCGGTGAAACGTGAGTAGAAAAGACTAAATTGTCTAGACCTCTAGAATTGCCTACTCTTGCATTGGGAAACGCATGTAGATTATGTACAAAGTTGAACATAATATAATTATTATAAATAGGGTAGTAGCGATAGACTCCTTCCCAGGGGTTACAACTATTAATGCATTTTTAGTTTTAATCATCATTCTTTGCCGGTCATTTACCCTTTATTAGGTGAAGCCTACTAACCCCAGATTGAGTTACATCCTCCAAGGATTCTAGTAACTGACGTTATTAATCTGATGACGTGATTAATCTCGATAGCCGAGTTGTTGGGTGGTCGGAATTTCGAGTCGAGAGAGACCCGAGTTTGATCCCCAGGTGGCAGTACCAATGAGTTTTTCAAAAAAACTTATGTACGAATTACATCGTTGGCTTGGACATAAAGGCGGCGACGGGCTCACCACCTGTCACGTTGTCCCGAAAATATCTTCGGTGGAAGGTGGGTCGAAGGGACTTAATTGTCTAGACTAAGAAGTCTGTCTACCCCTGTATTGGGAATTGCGTGAAGACGTGATTAAACTCAATCTCAATGTTGCCAGAACAGCCTAAACGGACCTGGGTAATATTTGGCACAGATAGATTATACTAAGGTACCCGTGCTTTTTTATATTCCGTAAGAATGTACAGTTCCGGTGTGGGAGATCTAAAATATGATTAATGGTTTTGGAATTGGTTTTTTTAATCCGTATATAAATTATTCGGGGTCCGGAATAATTTTACTCGTTAGATAAATGAATGACTATAATCATATATTAAACATATACACTAATATAATAAATGGCGCACGGGAAATTTCGGGATACTGCGTGGACGATATCACGGACAGCAAAGTAAATTATAAATGTATCTACTACTGTAATGGAATTATCTAGTACATGAAAAAATTTAAACATTATTATCTTGAAAGTTCACGACAACCAAATTGGGTGTACAAAATTCGAAGCAAAAGACCCGAGTTTAATCCCATACTAAGGCAGGCTCATACTAATGAGAGTTTTTTTTTTTTTTCAAAACTTTGCACCACTTATACCAATGGCTAAGACATAAAGATGGCAACAGGCTCACCACGAGTCACATTGTCCCAAGATATATCTTAAGTGAACGGTCAGTCGAAACACATTAATTGCCTAGACCTCTACCCCAGTATTGAGAATGGCCGGAAGGTATTTTTTTATATCTTGTAAATAAGCGTCTCTAATACCTATTTGGTAAAGACCACACCTTCGAAGCAAGGAGTTACAGGTTCGAAACCCGACACATATATCTATGATACAATGAACGTATGTATTCCAGAGTTGATTATGCTCACATAGGAACATACATTTCACTTGAGAAAAATCGTTATTTTTAAATCTACCACCATTTCATATCGAGGTTCCTCTTGTACTCATCTATCTGACTATATATAGTCGCCAGTTCCATTTTCAAACTATTTCTTAGTCACCTCTTACGATCCAAATATAAACAATGTAGTGATTTTTACATTACTCTCACGCCGATATCAAACAGTTGACACTTTTTAATCTTAAAAACAAGAAGTGTAACTTTCGCAACTATATTAGTTTAAAAATATGAAAATGAAACGAACCTACAACACATGTACTTTAACAGTATAATACTACAGAACTCATAGCTGAATATTCCTTGTTATGAATTTCAGGTCTTATTGCAAAAATGTACTTATTGCTGTGCATGATGTATCCGCATAACCCTAGAAAGAAAAAATATTAAACAAGAACATTTCACTTTGTATAGACAATTTAAGTCTAACTTAAATAACGTACATGTTTTACGCTTTAAATAAGACTTAGTGATATGAAACCTTAATGATGTTAAATGGAAAAGGTATATTCACATACACGAATTTGGTACGAGCCAGCCACCTGGAGATCAAACTCAGGTTTCTTGACTCAAAATTCCGACCACCCAACCTCTCGGCTATCGTGACTTATTAAAAAATGTGAATTTTCAGTAATGTTTCCAAATAGATTTCCCCGTTACTCAAACATCTAAAGTGGCCAACTCATACAAGACAAGCCATTAAATCTGTTCCACTCAATTAGCTTATTTAGTTAATGGTTTAATATGAACTAAATCAATTTAATCAATTGCTCTAAAAGCGATTCGCAATTTCATAAGCAAGATTTCTAATCATACTCATTAGAGTATGATTAGAAATCTATTAAAATATTAATTATAATTGCGAAACCAAGTTTGCTTGTTTGTTTGTAACGAACTCCTAAACCATTTCTAAAACCGATTTTCAGAATACCTTCCTATTATAATGTAACCCAAGGCATCCAAAATTATACTTATTACTTATATGTTATTTGAAGTGCGCTGCTATTTTGACATTTATCAGTAAACTTAGATTAATATGGAGATCCTTTAAACACTTTATTTGACGTACGCTGTCATTTTGTTATTTGTTAGAAAATTATGTTTATAATGATATAGAGGTAAAAAATTAAGACGCAATTAGTAATTATCAGTGGTCAGCTCACTATTCAAGTATAGTATCTGCTCTT
Source organism: Sericinus montela (assembly GCA_029286605.1). Taxonomy (NCBI): domain Eukaryota; kingdom Metazoa; phylum Arthropoda; class Insecta; order Lepidoptera; family Papilionidae; genus Sericinus; species Sericinus montela. The sequence continues at coordinate 576,382 of JAGSMR010000093.1, read as the reverse complement.
CCTATCTGTTTCTGAAACAATATGTATTATAATGCTGTTTTACTTTCTAATGATAATGATTTTAACTTTGACAGTTCTTTTAATAAATCACAGCAAGCGAAGCCGCGGGTATAAGCGTGTATATAATAAAAACATTTTAATTGCTGTAAGCTTTATTAGATGCTATTATTAAGCGATTGCTTATTTACTTAGTTGTTTCAGGACAAACGCCTCCAGTCCTAAGTAAGGGTATAAGGAAGATTTTCTATAATAGCAAAGCTATGCAAGCGGAGCTTAGCGATGGCAGTACCAGACACCTATCACGTTGACTCTGCTGCCAATCATCTGTGCAAGTAATATAGGAAAAATTATGCTTGTATTTACAATATTTATTAACTAGAAACTAAAATTCTCAAAAGGTTACGTGATCGGAATTCGAGTGTTAGCGACCCGAGTTTAATCCCCTGGCTTAGTATTAATGGCAGGAGCCTAACACCAAAAATTTATGTAAGGCTAATATCGTGAGATTGAACATACAGACGGTGATATGATCGCCGCCTTTCACGTTATTAAAAAAATAACCAGCCAGTTACCCACCTTCCATCGATAGGACTTAATTGTCTAAACCTCTGTCTAGTCCTGTATTGGGAATGGCGAAAAGACATTTTTTCAACTTTTTTTTAAAACTGCAATAATCACACAACCCTACTCGTCGTGGCATGGTATCAAGAACGCTGGTAGCATTTACACGTTGAATGGTTAGACATAAACCATGAGCGAGAATATTCATTATAAATTGACCACTGTAAATTTTCATGAAAAAAATAAAAATAGCTTGTTATAATTTTCAGCGGGATGTCGTTTTGTATATGTTTATTCCAGTTCACAACACGACGTGCACCATTTGAGACCATTCACCCGTACGGGACGTACACAAACTTTTACTAACAGTCCATTTTTGTATCAAATTGTTTTCCAACGTTTTTTTTTAAAGTGGAGTTCGCTTAAAAGTCTCTGAAGCAAATAATATATTTTGAATTGAAATGTTTTTATTTTTATAATTTTTAAAAACCTGAAATATAATTCTCTATGTAATGTCGTTACATAGCTAAAATTGTTAATAAAAAATGCTGAAATTCACTGAAAATGAAATTAGTACCAAATTTTTCTATTACTTCTTTGATTAGAAAACAGTAAATTACCTTCCAATTAGATTAATTTCGTGGCGTTGGTGTCGTAGGTAGCGATTTAGAGAAGGACCTTCCAAAATGCTATTACCAGAAAAATACTAGACCAACATTATTATATTACATAATTTTGGTCTATCTTCGCACTCAATCCCTAAACAGGTAAATAGAGGAAAAAGATCGTCAAGTATCACGACCCTAACACACATCTTTCGCTTCTATTAAAAACATTATTTATTTCATACTTTCAATATTTTTAAAGAAATTCGCTAACATGGATTTGGCTGCTTTTATGTTTTAATTAAAGTTCCAAAATAGGTTAAGCTCTAAAATAAATTAATGTTGTAAATAATAAATATGATCGAGTTTTCTACAAGTTTTTAAGGAAATTATGTTTTTGGAATTTATTTAAATAAATGATATAAGATATTCCTTAACACTGTAAGCTGTAATATTTTTTTTATTATCTTTGCTATGACCTTAAAAATCTAAACCAAAATCATACAAGAAAGCGCACATTATTTTCTCCAACATTACTCTATCAGAGCCAATATGATAGCGGACAGTTGGACGAACGCCTCTCCCAAGATGAAACTTTGCCACAATGTAAACTAACTGTCCTAGCCCCGACACACGTAGACCTTCGCAAGGGTCGGGAACGCATTTGCTATTCCTCTGGTATTATAGGTGCTCATGGGCGATTGTGATCACTTACAGTCATGTGAGCCGCCTGCTCATTTGCTCTGCTCTTCATTTGCTCTGTGTAAAAAAAATCCTGCCATTTACGGTGATTTTAAATGTTAGTCTGTTATTATTACTACAGTTGCCCACTACACAGCACAAAGGCCTTTCTTTCGCCTTTTAAAACACTTAAATGAAAGAATTTACAACACAGATTACGCTGATACAGCACTTAAAACCCATTTTATACTTATATGTATCCAATATACAACTTACATGATAATAATAATTTTCGTTTTTTCTGTACTTATTAGATCATACAACGAACGTTTAAAGTAAATCCGAATTCCCTTTAAGAGCATAGATACTTTTTCTATCTATCTACGATTCTTGAAATCTATTCGACATCAAAGAGAATTCTATCGCAATCCCGAAGGAATCGATCATTAGATAATCTTAAAATAAAACATTGATATCATTGTTGTTTCCATTATGTTACGATGTTGAACAACTTAACAAATAACAATAACAAAGGGAATAATTAGGGATGTTTGCATTTCTGTTACTCACGCGATAACACCTTGAACATTGTTTTTCGAAAAAAAAAATCTAAGTTATAAGTAAATCGAGTTTTTTTTAGAACTACATGACGAGCAGTGATCCTGAATCCGAGTAGTTATCGTTCGAATCTACGACAAAAATCGTAAAAAAGTTTAAAAAAACTCATTGGTCAAACAAACACGAATATCCCCACCAATCTCTGAAACAACTTCGATAAAGTTGTTTCAAAATAATAATATCTTCACGCAATTCATAATACAGGGGTAGACAGAGGTCTAGTCTAGACAATTAAGTGCCGTTGACACACCTTCCATCGAAGATATTTCGGGACAACGTGACAGGTGTTGAGCCCGTCGCTGACTTTATGTCCAAGCCAACGATATAAATCATAGATAAGATTGTGAAAAAACCCATTATTACGAATCTTGGGGATCGAAATCAACTCTCTCTCGCATTCCGATGACACGACCACTCGGCTATCGCGACGCTAGCTTTAATTGATTGAACATAACCCGAGAAAAACAACGAATATTGTGTGTGTGTTATATAAATGTTCGTTATGAATGTGATCTACGTATTTACAAAATAATTTATATATTTATTAAAATAATGTTGGATTCTTATGTATAATTTGGAATAATTTCCGAAGGTAAAATTACTATAAAAACTATATTAGATAATTTTATAACTTGCTATGAATGAATTATTATGACTTGCCAACAATCCCTAACCTAAAATCTAGGGATCGGCTAAAATAACTGAGTTTGCATTCTTTAATTGCAATTAAATATCTGGACTTTAAAACATGATGCATACTAAGAACTTTGGATAACACTAATTCGTTATTAATTCTGCATTGCTAACATATAATCACATCACTAGAATTTTGTAGCGATATGCATGCGGCCTTCCTCGATTTCCGCCGTTCCGCTTCCGCCTCACTCTCGCCCCCTCATCCGCTAACGTCGTGAACGAAGCCTTACATTTGTCGGTAAAATATACACGTAAACATTTTTAACGTTGACCGTATATAAATAGTAACCTATTCTACATACGAAGTTTTCCACTCCCGAAAATAAGATATAATATACTTTATAATATGCTTTAACAAAATATGATCCCCGAAAAATCATCGAACATAAATATTTATGCACGTTCTGTTTCAAATGGTATATCATTATCATATGTTATGCCATCGTAATAGAGCCCCGATTCCCTTTTTTCGTAACTGTCATGGAAAAATTTATGTGACGTAATAAAACAAACAAAAATTCTTCAAACGAAAATACTTCATTCAGTTTTTGAAATTAAATATGGCGTATACTAAGTTTGTAAAAGTTAAAGTACAATACCTGATTAAATAATCTAGATCATAATATATTCACTCCTACTCCTTAATACTCCTTAAAAATTTTAATTGACATTTATAGGACTCCTTATTCCCTTTGCGATTAATTTTTATTTATTTCCACACGGTGATTGTAGCTCCAGAAATATGGTTATACTCAACCAGTTAATGTACTACATAAACATAATTAAGGAACTTTGCGAATATCTTATTTAATTTAAGAATTACTCACAAGGGATTGCATCTATGGTCAACTACACAGTTCCAGTTTCAGTGCTTCGCCCATTACTTTGGATAATGTTTGTTGTTACAATATTATTAGTGGGCTAACTTACGTCCGCCTAGACGTGTTCTGTACGTAAATAAAACTGTACAGAATTTTGTAATAATTTTACCACTACAATAATTAACAAAATAAACACACTCACACACACTAAATTAATAAATAAACCTCACTGTTGTGTTTTTTTTTAATTAATTTAGTGAATCAAGGTGAATTAAATTATAATTTAAAAAAAAAAACTTACCGTGTGGTAGCGGTGTAATAATATTGCCAATCCCTTTCTACCCGAGGGTATCGTAAGATGCGACTAAGGGAAACAGCCTAGAATCTCGTTATGGCAACCATTTTTATATACTTAAATATATACATGATAGAACTTAATAAGGTAATAAAGATATTTTTCGATCTACAATTACATATTCTGTACTTATTAGATCACACAACAAACGTTTAAAGTGAATCCGTGTTCCCTTTTAGAGCATAAATTCTTTTTCTATCTTTCTATTATACTTGAAATCTATTTGACATCAAAGAGAATTCTATCGCAATCAAAAAAAATCGATCATTAGATATTCTTAAAATGTAACGTTCATTTAACTAATGTTTCCATTATCTTACTATCTTGAAGAACTTAACAAGTAACAATAACAAATAATTATAACAAAAGGACTTATAAAAACATAATTAAATGGTTTATAAACAGTTAAATATAAAACAGAAATAACAATAAAGAAATCTAGTAATATAAAAGTCAATTATCCTACTAATATTATAGATCTTAAAGTTACAGTCACGATAGCCGAGTGGTTGGGTGGTCAGAATTTCGAGTCAATAGACCCGAGTTCGAACCCCAGGTGGTAGGCTCGTACCAATGGGTTTTTCAAAAACTTATGTACGAATATCTATAGGCTTGGACATAAAAACGGCGACGGGCTCACCACCTGTCGTGTTGTCCCGAAAATATCTTCGGTGGAAGGTGGGTCGAAGGTACTTAATTGTCTAGACTCGACCTCTGTCTACCCCTGTATTGGGAATTGCGTGAAGATATTTTTTTATTTTATCTTAAAGTTCGTGTATTAGGGATGTTAGCATTTATGTTACTCTCACGATAACACCTTGTTTTTAGAAAAAAATATTCTAATCTTGTTAAAACGTCCTTCGTGAATGTGATACATTTCGATTGAGTTTATTTTAGAACTACATGTGATCCTGTCACCGCCTCGATAAAAATCGTAAAAAAGTTTAAAAACGAATTTCCCCGCCAATCTCTGAAATAACTTCGATAAAGTTGTTTCAAAATAGAAATATCTTCTCGCAATTCCAAATACAGGAGTAGACAGAGGTATAGTCTAGACAATTAAGTCCCTTTGACCCACCTTCCACTGAAGATATTTCGGAACAACGTGACAGGTTTTGAGCCTGTCGCCGACTTTATGATGATGCCGATATGTTATGAATGTAATCTACGTATTTACAGAATAATGTTGGATTCTTATGTATAATTTGGAATCATTTTCAAAGGTAAAATAGAAATTACCAGCGCCATTGAAGCAAACGACATTATTTTAGGTACTTTGATCAATACGGTGTCGGATTAAATGTTGTTTCAATATTCAAACCTTTTAACTTACCTTTCAAACTTCATCCGCAGTATATATATTAACAACATGATAGTCTAGTTGGTAGTGCCCTGCCTTTGAAGCTAAGGGTTGCGGATTCGAATCCCGGAAGGGGCAAACATTTGTGTAAAGAATATTAAAGTTTGCATACGAGTCATGGAACATGTATCTGAATATTTATCTATATAAAAATATATCTATGTAAGTGTTACTGTAGCGTTCGCTTAGACAGTAAAATGGCGATGTGCCCACCACTAGCCAGGTTGTTCCAATTAAGATTTTTTTTAATTGCATTTTTTGGATATACCTACATTTTGATATGTAGAAATTGATATATCTTGAATTACAATCAAGGATATGAAAAATAAAAAAAAAATTAAATGTGGTACCAAATGAAACATTTCACTGCTGTCATTTGACTGGTGTCTGGTTAAAGATTCTTCCTCCTACGTAGAGATAGGAAGATTTAGGAAATGGTGCATTGCCTTCATTATAATTCCTCAGATTTGAACCTGTTCCCTTGCGCTACAGATAAATATGCTAAAGAGACAAGAGCAATAATATGAAGTAGCAAGGAGTTATAGGTTTGTTGTTAGCACACTATATTAAAAATAAATAAAAATATAAATATCTTCACGCAATTCCCAATACAGGGGTAGGCAGAGGTCAAGTCCAGTTCCTTGTCATTGTCTACTCTAGACAATAACAAGGGACTTATCCCGTCGACCCACCTTGCACCGAAAATATTTTCGGGACAACGTGACAGGTGGTGAGCCCGTCGCCGTCTTTATGTCCAAGCCAACGATTTAATTCGTACATAAGTTTTTGAAAAACTCATTGGTACGAGCCTGCCACCGGGGATCAAACTCCTGACTCGAAATTGCGACCACCCAACCACTCGGCTATCATGATTTTATTGAAGGACAATATTTTCAGTACAAGTAAGCCGACAAATATTTTTGAAGACCTTTGGTGACGAGTTGCATATACACCGGTTTTCATGGTGTCGCTAACTCTAAGATCTCTAGTTTGATTCCCGGCCAGGTCAATGTAGAAAACACTTTTGCACTTTTCACTACATTTTCTCGGGCTGGGTTTTTAGTTCCTTAGTTGTTCATAACACAAGTGCTTAAGCTACTATAATAACTATATTTACTGATTTTATAACTTGCAATGAATGAATTTTTATGACTTCTCAACAATCTCTGGCCTAAAATCCAGGGATTTGGTAAATTAACTGAGTTTGCATTCTTTAATTGCAATTAAATACCTGGACTTTAGAACATAAAGCATACTAAGAACTTTGGATCAACACTAATTCGTTATTAATTCGGCATTGCTAACATATAATCACATCACTACCTAGAATTTTGTAGCGATATGTATGCGGCCTTCCTCGATTTCCGCCGTTCCGCTTTCGCCTCACTCTCGCCCCCTCATCCGCTGACGTCGTGATCGAAGCCATACATTTGTCGGTAAAATACACGAACACGTAAACATTTCTAACGTTGACCGTCCATGAACAATAATATGTTCTGCGTATGATGTTTTCCAATCCCGAAAATGAGATATAATATACATAAAGCTTTAACAAAATATGATCCCCGAAAAATCATCCAACATAAATATTTATGCATGTTCTGTTACAAATACATCATTATCATTTGATATACCATCGTAAAAGAAAAAAATTATGTGACGTAACAATACAAACAAAAATTCTTCAAACGAAAATACTTCATTTATAATATAATAATAATATAATATCTTCACGCAATTCCCAATACAGGGGTAGACAGAGGTCTAGTCTAGATAATTAAGTCCCATCGACCCACCTTCCACTAAAGATATTTTCGGGACAACATGACAGATGGTCATCCCGTCGGCGTCCTTATGTCCAAGCCAGCGATTTAATTCGAAAGAGGAAGATGGGTCGAAAGGACCTGAAAGGACTTGACTTGGACTTGATAATAAATTTTCGTAAAGAAAACAAATACAAATAAATAGTATTGTTAAAAACATTGCTTGGCAAATAAACAAATTCCAGTAACAAAATTGCTGACTGCCAACAATGATTCGTTATGAAACAGCTACATTATTTATTAAACTGGAAAATAATTTATCTTCTAATCATATTAACGCGCGAAATGTGTCATCGTTAAATTGACAAGGTTGTCTGTAAGGACAAGGAGTGAGAGTACTAGACATGATGGAAATTTTAGCAATTCGTCAAATGGCGAGAGGTGGAGGAAACATTAACTAAAGTGAATTACAAACAATTTTTATATTACTTGACATTTTAAGGGTAAGCAACACAATTAGTGTTTATATTTAAATATGCTTTCAAGGCCTCTTCTCTACTAATTTGTTAAAGAGGATTACTTTGTTTTTGTTTGTGTTCTTTATCTACTAAATAAATAAATAAAATAAATAGTTCCACACCATTCCCAATACATGGGGCAGACGGAGGTCTAGACAATTTAGTCCCTTCGACCGACCTTCCACAGAATATATTTTTGGGACAACGTGACAGGTGGTGAGCCCTTTGCCGTCCCGATGATGTCGTACATAAGTTTTTTGAAAAAATCCATGGGCCTGCCATCTGAGGATCGAACTCGGGGCTCTCCACTAAAATTTCAACCACCCCACCACTCGGCTATCGTGACTTCAGTTAGTTAGCTAGTTATCTACTAATACTTATGTTAAAACTATTTAATCTAAATTAATACAAAATTATTAAGGAATAAAAAATCATCTGACACTGCTGAGATTAGATTAGAACCTACAACCGTAGTTTGAAATCTGTAAACACATCAATGCTACTTACAATAGACTCTATATAACTGATGGTGCTATTTAGAATTGATTTATTTTTATTTTAGTTAAGAAGTCACGATAGCCTAGACTAGACCTATTTCTACCCCTGTATTTGGAATTGCGAGAGGATATTTATTTATTTATTTAAGCAACAAGTATCTTAGAGAGAGTACTCTTTATTGCATAACAAAAAAAACCTAACATTTTAAACGTAAATAACGTTATTTACATTCAATGGTAGCACAATGGTCGTTCTTATCGCTCTGACCGATTTTTTCTAGACTCAAGAATAAAGATTTTATATATTAAATATATCTTTAATATTTTATATCTTAGCATCCATAGTAATGATACAAAACGTATGAGGTTTAAAAACAAATAAATAAAAATAAAAATATCTTCACGCAATTCCCAATACAGGGGTAGACAGAGGTCAAGTCTAGACAATTAAGTCCCTTTGACACACCTTCCACCGAAGATATTTTCGGGACAACGTGACAGGTGGTGAGCCCGTCGCCGCCTTTTATGTCCAAGCCAACGATATTCGTACATAAGTTTTTGAAAAACTCATCGGTACTGCCACCTGGGGATCGAACTCGGGTCTCTCGACTCGAAATTCAGGCCACCCAACAACTCGGCTATCGTGACTTTTTATGTTTAAAAACAAAACTCAATAATATGCGCATCAAATAGGAAAGATTATACTGCAACCTTTGGATTTTGTTATAAACACACAGTCACCGTGAATTTTCTTTACATTCATTCACTCTGCATAACTTAAGATATGTTCATTACATTAAGAAAATTAGTATTTTAAGTAATTAAAACAATTTTAAAGTTCACTTCGTTTAAAAGTTGGACCAAGTTAATCAGAAGAAGTACTCTACTTAAGTCAGGTGAAAAGCTAAAATCAAGATTAAAGTATTTGCAGTTCTTTGTAGAATGTACTTTGCAACGTAACGTCTACGAATGGAGGTCTTCTAAATTTAACGTATACATATCTTTGTAATAAGTTGAGTTTGACTTAGTAAGGGCATTGAAATCAATTTAAAAATAATTTATTTTATTTAACACTATGCTGTCTATAGCAAACGTAGTATTATTTTCAAGTGTACTAGAACTCGTTTATTTCATTTAATTATTGGTATGATATTTTCTAAAACACAAAAACAGTCCAGGATGTTTTTATAGCACTGTGTTTTTAAGTTTAATATAAAAAAAATGGAAGACTATAATGCCTCCTCGCTGAATTTATAGATAATATTACACTGCGACAAGCTCATCAACGGTAGCATGGTCCCAAATAAGCTGAAGTAATATGTGGTTCAAAAGGACTTCATTGTCTTATTAATACCTCTGATTACACCAGTATTAAAAAATGAGTGACGATAAAAAAATTCTGTTAATAATAAAATAACTATCTAAAAGTATTTAATATCTTCATGCCATTCCCAATACAGGCAGATAGACAGATGTCTAGACCATTACGTCGATTTGGCCCACCTTCCACCTCTAAATTCCGAAATTCCGACCACTCTACCGCTCGGCCATCATAATATACAGCATTTGATTAAGTAATGTCTAATTAAGAGCTATGCGGTATGGTTATAGCGTAATCATATAACATCTAGCGGGTGACGTAAAATGAGATTAAGAGCCTTTGAAAATGCAATTGACTCCCGGTAAGTGACGGAATAACTGTCAAGAAAAATAACAGACTAAAACTCAGCAGCGTCTTCGGTGCAAGGTGTCTGGTACTATAATGGCGATTATGGCTAATCAGCCCTTACGGGAGAGACCAATGTTCTATAATGACAGTTATTGGTCGTAACATACTCGTATACAGATTTGTCATGTAATTAGAAATTATTACGACACTTTGTAATAAATAAACTAAAACATTCATAGACAGAAATGACATCAAACCGATGTTTAATGTCATTTCTGTCTATGAATCTAAGAACTAACATTGCCTTGATTCCAAAGGAAGTAGCCACCAGCTCAAAAACCGCTCTGAAAAACTGCTGTCAAAAAATAATCCTAGGCCATAATTAGTATAATTTACAATGATGATTGCCCAAAGAATTTCTAAACGTACTGAACAGTTTCAATGTGTCTTTGATATGTTAATATAAAGTCGTTAGTATAGACGCAAACACAAGCAGACTAAGCCGTTTTCAACTTGTAGATGTATTTTAAAGAAAATTATATTTTTCCTTGTATATTTTGATTAAAACGGTAAAAAATGCTGCTCGGACTCACTCTGGACAAACAAATATTTGAATATTAATGCATCTTTCTATTTATATTTGCCGTGCGATGTAAGTTGTGCCGTTAGCATTTCCCGTAGGTATTAAATTATAAAAGGCGTCTAATGGAAATTAAAATGTCTATGGCTTCTGACAGTGGAGGAAGAAAGATCTAGAAATATACCAATCCAAAAATTTTAAAAAAATATAAAGAACAGAAGCGTGTGAAGTGCGAGGTGTCTGGTACTGCGATCACCAATTCCTGAGCCATGCGTGGCGTCTACAGTGAACTTTCAGCACTTTAGTACTACCTCAATTTGCTGAAATGGGGACCTCATTTGATATCACGCAAGAGATATAATATTAGATTAACAAACAAACTGTTGTTAAGAATATGATAGGAGAGAGTAAAGGACAAAAGAAGGGAAGGAAAAGAAAGTAAAATATGTCTCTACTTCAGGCTGATATCCTACAAGCAGCCGCATAAGTTGCAGTTTTTCTCTACCTTAAAATTTAAATTTAATTATAAATGACGTAAAAATTCACACATGACATTTAAAACATCATCATAAATCACACTTAAAGCCACTTTTAAAAATAACTTAAATAACGGTGTACGATGAAGCATCAACTAAAAAAAAAACTGAAAGGATCAAATTTTAAAAGTTTTGCTCTAGTAATTCATGTTAATTAAGATGAAAGCGCAAAACGTGTCGTCGCAAATTTGGTTGCACTAGTTTTACTGATGAGTCTAAATGTCAAAGTTAACTACGTTGTGCAAATTTTTGTAAAATATTAGAAAAATATATGAAATAGAAATAATCTAGTAAAGTTGGAGTCGGAGTTTTGCGATAGATTACATATTTTTTTATATAATTTATACTTGCTTGCTATATAATTTATACTTTCTTTTTTATATAATTATTGTTGTCACTTGGTGAAATTGCATTGCATTAAAATTCATTCTATTGAGTCAATACCCTGATGATGCCGTAAGGCGAAACCGGTCGGTTAGTTAGTAAATTATTTAATAAAGTGAATTGTGTTCAAGTGTTTAACAATGAATTTTAATATTTTTTTTTTAGAAAAGGTTACTATAAGGAATTTACAGATACTTCTTGCTTTCTTGCGATGAGACTTTTTATTGCCACGTTGTTATATCTTTACTAATTTTTTAATATTCAATGTTTAATGAATCGGTAATTGGAGACATGGTAGCCTAGTATTCAGAGCGCTTGCTTTAGACACGAGTGACCCACGTTTCATCCCCGGGTACCACAATTTTAAGTATTGAATTCAATTTTAAGTACTAAATGCACGACGAGCTCGGTAATAAAGGTGAGGTGAGGAAACCAACCTATTTAAGAAATAATAATGAAAAAACATGTTATTTGAGTTAAGTTGTGACATTGCATTAGTGAGCGTGTGTAGTTCGCCATCACGCACCAGAACAGCGTGTCAGACATGTATGTGCTCTAATCCATTTCAAATATTTCAGAGAACTCTTTTGCTTAGTAATGGCAATTTACAGTTTGCTACTTTACTTTACTTTACTTTATAACTGTACCAGGGATAGATCTTACGTCTTATATATAGTTAAATATTATGCAATTTTATTGATTTTTAAAGCTTATTTATGTTGAACTTTTATATGATTAAATAAAAGAGAAAAAAGTTAAAATTTCAACTGACACGGGCGGGATTCGAACCCGCGACCTTCGCCGAGTACAGCGCCTTCGCCACGGATCGGCAAAGGTCGGGGGTTCGAATCCCGCCCGCGTCAATTGAAATTTTAACCTTTGTTTAAGTTAAATAAATTACTTTACGAAAATTAAAAGGTTAAGTAAAAGATGCTATCAAAAGTATTCGAGAAAATAGAATAAATAAAGGATAATCCTTATCGGGAATATGAAAATATGAAGGTGGAAATTACTCAGGGCATGATTTAGGGAAGAAACAAAAGAAAAGTAATTAAACGGGCTTGTTAATGGCGTACGAAGTTGTGTAATGAAGCGGGATAATTAAAACAACTACAGATGCACAGTACGATACACACATATGTTTCCTAACATTTCTTTTAATTGGATGTCAGGTACAATACAATTAATATGGAAAATTATTTTCTTAATCATTAATCAAAATCAAAGTAGATCTTATTTTTAGATATAAGGAACATATATTTAAATCAAAGATTGTATTTTTTATGTACCATCGTAATAAGGTTTCTCTAACAGAGAAGAAACAGGCGAAAAAAATTAAAGGACTATACAAAAGTATAAGTCACGATAGCCAACTGGTTCGTTATCGGAGTTTAAGTCAAGAGACCTGAGTTCGATCCCCAGCATCATACAAATGAGTATTTTTTTAAACTTATGTACGTTGGCTTGTACAAAAAGATGGCGTTCTGTCACGTTGTCCCAAAATAAGCTTCGGTGAAACGTGAGTAGAAAACGACTAAATTGTCTTGACCTCTGCATTGGGAAATGGCCTACCCTTGCATTGGGAAATGCATGAAGATTCTGTACAAAATTAAACATTATGTATTTATAAATAGAGTAGAAGCAATAGAATCCTTCCCATGGGTTAGTATTAATAATGCATTCATTGATATCTTACTTTTTATCATCATGCTTTGCACATGTACCAGTTACTGGGTGAAGCGTACTAACCTCAAGAATGAGTTACATACACCAAGGAATCTAGTAAGTGGCGTTATTAATCTGGCGATATAATTAATCTTAATCTTAATGTTGTTCTCACCGCATCTGGATACTATTTGGCACAGATAGATTATACTCAGGTATCTAGCCTTTTTACATTCCGTAAAAATGTACAGTTACGGAAGGAGAGATCTAAAATATGATTAATGGTTTTTGAATTGTTTTTATATTCCGTATATAAAGTATTCCGGATTCTTATCCGGAATACTTTTACTCCATTAACCAACATTTCATACTTTTCACATTCAAACTTTTTCTTAGTCTTCTCTTACGATACAAATAAAAATAATGTAGTGATTACTCTTACATTATTCTTCATATTCTCTTAATAATGTAGTGATTATATTACTCTTACACTCATATCAAATGGTGGAACAAAATATATTACTTGAAATTTTTTTAAACGAAATGAACCTACAGTACATATATTATAAACAGCATAACACTACAGAATTCATAACCTTAATGATGTTAAATGGAAAGAGGCATATTCACATACACGGGTTCTGAATGACAAAATTCACTTAGCCGTCGTAAAGTTATTATCCGACCGAAAAAGGTAAAATTGTTGTTTTTTTTCTTCTTATAAATAATATTTTGTATGATAATGCAATTGCGAAATAACTGTATACCACGGGCTAATATTGTATGGTATTTTTATTAATATCACCGTACATTTTAGTATCCATTGCAAACAATTTTACATTTAATTAGATTAACTAGTTAAAGCAATTTTGTGCATTATGAACGTGAAATACGTATACAAAATATCTTCACGCCCTTCCCAATACTGGGGTAGACAGAAGTCTATACAATTAGAGTCTATCGTGACTATTTACTCTTAATAATATGTACGCACATATGCCCACACACACGCGATAAGCATAATTATTATCATCCAATAACCACTTCTGAATATCTATACTATAATGATTGTTACGAATATATAAATAAATAATAATAAATATCTTCACGCAGTTCCCAATACAGGGGTAGACAGAGGTCTAGTCTATACATTTAAGTCCCTTCGACCCACCTTCCACCGAAGATATTTTCGGGATGACGTGACCGGTAGTGAGCCCGTCACCGTCTTTATGTCCAAGCCAACGATTTTTTTTTTTGAAAAACTCATTGGAACGAGCCATCCACCTGGGGATCAAACTCGGGTTTCTTGACTCGAAATTCCGACCACCCAACCACTTGGCTTTTTGTGACTTATTAAAAATGTGAATTCTCAGTAATGTTTCCAAATAGATTTCTCCGTTACTCAAACATCTAAAGTGGCCAACTCATACAAGACAAGCCCATTAAATCTGTTCCACTCAATTAGCTTATCTAGTTAATGCAGTAATACGAACTAAATCAATTTTAATCAATTTCTCTAAAAGCGATTCGCAATTTCATAAGCTAGAGTTCTAATCATACTCAAATATTATAATTGCGAAACCAAATTTGTTTGTTTGTTTGTAACTAAGTAACGACTATATTATTAAATCGATTTTCAAAATTCCTTCACCAACAGAAAGCTACATTATCAGCGAGTGACATAAACTTTTTTTTAATTGGAGATCTCTTCTAATATTATTATATACATTATAATAATTTTGAAATAATGTACTTATATGTTAACTAAACATGAATACTTATATGTTATTTTATGTACGCTAGCAGCGTACATAAATTTTGACATTTATCAGTAAATTTATATTAATATGGAAATCCTTTACACAATTTATTTGACTTAAGCTGTCATATTGTTATTTGTTAGAAAATCAAGCGATTGCTTAAGCAATAAATGCATCTAATAATGAAAATGTTTTACTTAGTTGTTTCAGGACAAAGCCCTCCAGGCCTATACGATAAGGAACATGCAAGCGGAGTTCAACGATTGCAGTAACAGGCACCTCGCACTTTGACCCAGCTGCCAATCATCGGTGCAACTAACGAAATAATTATGCCACTAAAGAAATAATTTTATATTTTAAAGTGCCAATAAAGAAATAATTTTTCTAATGCTTCATGTACAGAAAAAATTATGCTTATATTTACAATGAATGAACGAAAATACTTTTATTGTAGACCACGAAATCTAAAAAAATTAAAAATTAAAAACTAAAAAAATCTGTACATTAAGGCGGCTTATCGCTGCAAAGCGATCTCTTCCAGGCAACCAAGAAGAAGCTGCGTTACAGATACCTGGTAGGTGATGCAATAATCGGATAAAATAAATAAATGAAAATGTTAAATAAATACAAAATACGCATTGAAGAAATAAAGCTGAACAAATAAGAACAAAATAACAATTATAACCCATACACATACATGCATACATACAAACATACATACATATAAACACTTACACTAATATAAATAAATATATATACAAGCGCATATACTACTCGTAAAAATAAGTCACGATAGCCGAGTTGTTGGGTGGTCGGAATGTCGAGTCGAGAGACCCGAGTTCGATCCCCAGGTGGCAGTACCAATGAGTTTTTCAAAACTTATGTACGAATTTCATCGTTGGCTAGGACATAAAGGCGGCGACAGGCTCACCACCTGTCACGTTGTCCCGAAAATATCTTCGGTGGAAGGTGGGTCGAAGGGGCTTAATTGTCTAGACTTGACCTCTGTCTACCCTTGTATTGGGAATTGCGTGAAGATATATTTAAAAATAATACATACAAAATATGATATCCTTAAAATAAATATATTGATACGGAGTTGAGCAATTCTTGCAATGGTCTATCCTAGCACTGTCCAAGTGATTGAGACAAGTAATATTTTTAGACAAGCTCTTAAATGTATCGAGGCATTTCTCCTCGCGAATGTATAAAGGCAGAGCATTCCAGAGGTTAATGGCCTGAATAGTGAAAGATTTATCATAAAATGATGTTTTGTGTGTCGTCATTTGTAGAATAAACTTTTTGGAAGAACGTTGAACATGCTCTGGAGGTCCTATAAACTTAAATTTTTCCTTAAGGTAAGGAGGAGCAAAAGGTACAATATTTATTAACTGGAAACTCCAATTCTCTAAAAGTCATAATAGCTGAGTTGGTTAGATGATCGGAATTCGAGTGTTAGAGACCCGAGTTTCATCCCCTGGCTTAGTACCAATAGTACGAACCTACCACTAAAACGTATGTATGCCGCCTTTCACGTTATTAAAAAAATAACTAGAAGAAGCTACCCACCTTCCGCCGATAGGATTTAATTGTCTAAACCCTTGTCTGGCCCTGTATTGGGACTGGCGAGAAGATATTTTTTTCAACTTATTTTAAAACTATAATAACCATACAACCCTACTCGTCGTGGCATGGTATCAAGAACGCTGATAGCATTTACACGTTGAATGGTTAGACATAAACTTAGAGCGAGAATATATATTATAAACTGACCACTGTAAATTTTCATGAAAAAATTAAAAATAGCTTGATATCATTTTCAGCGAGATGTCATTTTGTTTATGTTTATTCCAGTTCACGCTTACCAATGTCAGAACCAAATAATATGTAAATGTTTTTATTTTTATAATTTCTAAAAACCTGAAATATAATTCTCTATGTAATGTCGTAACACAGCTAAAATTGTTAATAACAAAAGCTGTAATTGGCAGATTCACAGAAAATGGAATTAGTACCAAATTTTTCTATTACTTCTTTGATTAGAAAACAGTAAATTACCTTCCAATTAGATTAATTTCGTGGCGTTGGTGTCGTAGGTGGTGATTTAGAGAAGGTCCTTCCAAAATGCTATAAAAATACTAGACCAACATTATTATATTATATAATTTTGGTCTATCTTCACACTCAATCCCTGAACAGGTAAATAGAGGAAAAAGATCGTCAAGTTACACGACCTTTCGCTTCTATTTAAAACATTATTTATTTCATACATGCATGTTTTGAAAGAAATTTGCTAACATGGATTTGGCTGCTTTAGTGTTTTTTTGAAGTTGCAAAATAGGTTAAGCTCTAAAATAAATTAATATGGTAAATAATAAAACACGATAGAGTTTTCTACAAGTTTTTAAGGAAATTATGTTTTTGGAATTTATTTAAATAAATGATATAAGATATTCCTTAACACTGTAAGCTGTAATATTTTTTTTATTATCTTTGCTATGACCTTAAAAATCTAAACCAAAATCATACAAGAAAGCGCATATTATTTTCTCCAACATTACTCTATCAGAGCCAATATGATAGCGGACAGTTGGACGAAGGCCTCTCCCAAGATGAAACTTTGCCACAATGTAAACTAACTGTCCTAGCCCCGACACACGTAGACCTTCGCAAAGGTCGGGAACGCATTTGCTATTCCTCTGGTATGGTGTTCATGGGCGGGCGGTATTCACTTACAGTCATGTGAGCCGCCTGCTCATTTGCCCCTGATTCTGTGTAAAAAAAACCTGCCATTTACGGTTCCATTGTACGATACATAAATGTTAATCTTGTTAAAACGTCCTAGGTACCACATTTCGATGGAGTTTTTGTTAGAACTACATAACGAGTAGTGATCCTGTCGCCACCCCATCGTGAAAGATGTTTCAAAATAAAAATATCTTCAAGCAATTCCCAATACAGGGGTAGACAGAGGTCTAGTCTAGACATTTAAGTCCCTTTGACCTACCTTCCACCGAAGAAATTTTGGGACAACGTGACAGGTGTTGAGCCCGTCGCCGACTTTATGTTTGGACATTAACATATTGGCTTGGGCCAACGATATAAATCATAGATAAGTTTTGAAAAGCCAATTCTTACGAGTCTTGGGGATCGAACTCAACTCTCTCTCCGATGACACGACCACTCACTCGGCTATCGTGACGGTAGCTTTAATTGATTGTACATATCCCGAGTAAAACAACAAATATTGTGTGTGTGTTATATAAATGTTCGTTATGAATTTTCTTGTTCTGTAATGTTATATAAATTTGTTATATAAAAAAAATTGTTATATAAATGTTTGTTACATAGATTACACGTATTTACAAAATTATTTATTTATGTATTAAAATAATGTTGGATTATTATGTATAATTTGGAATAATTTTCAAAGGTAAAATATAAATAACTATAAAAACTATATTAGATGATTTTATAAGTTGCTATGAATGAATTTGTATGATCTGCCAACAATCCCTAACCTAAAATGTAGGGATCGGCTAAAATAATTGTGTTTGCATTCTTTAATTGCAATTAAATATCTGAACTTTAAAACATGAAGCATACTAAAAACTTTGGATCAACAATAATTCGTTATTAATTCGGCATTGCTAACATATAATCACATCACTTCCTAGAATTTTGTAGCGATATGCATGCGGCCTTCCTCGATTTCCGCCGTTCCGCTTCCGCCTCACTCTCGCCCCCTCATCCGCTAACTCCGTGAACGAAGCCTTACATTTGTCGAAAAATCATCCAACATAAATATTTATGCACGTTCTGTTTCAAACGGTATATCATTATAATTTGATATGCCATCGTAAAAGAGCCCCGATTCCATTTTTTTGCAACTGTCACGGAAAAATTTATGTGACGTAATAAAACAAACAAAAATTCTTGAAATGAAAATACTTCATTTAGTTTTTGAAATTAATTATGGCGTATACTAAGTTTGTAAAATTTAAAATACAATACCTGACTAAATAATCTAGATCATAATATCTTCACGAAATTCCCAATACAAGGGTAGACAGAGGAAGATGGAAGACGGGTTGAAAGGGCTAAATTGTCGATTTGACAATTAATTCCTTACCTTTTGATAATCTTACTTAAGTCTATTAAAATAATTACAATTTAGAATTTTAATTTGAATTTTGAATTCGAATTTACCCATACTCTTTAAAAATGTTAATTGACATTCACAGGACGTAAATAGGGCACTTTGCTGTTCCCTTTGCGTTTAGTTTTTATTTATTTCCGCACGGTGATGGTAGCTCCAGAAATATGGTTATACTCAACCAGATAATGTACTACATAAACATAATTAAGGAACTTCGCGAATATCTTATTTAATTTAAGAATTACTCACAAGGGATTGCATCTACGGTCAACTACACAGTTCCAGTTTCAGTGCTTCGCCCATTACTTTAGATAATGTTGGTTGTTAAAATATTATTACTGGGCTAACTTACTTCAGCTTAGACATGTTCTGTACGTAAATAAAACTACAGAATTTTGTAATATTTTTGACACTACATTAATTACAAAAACACACCTACACAATAAATTAATAAATAAATCTCACTGTTTAGTTTTCTTAATTATTTTAGTCAATTAAGGTGAATTAAATTATAATTTTAAAAAAAACCTTACCGTGTGGCAACGGTGTAAGAATATTGCCAATCCCTTTTTTCTCGCGGGTGTCGTAAGAGGCGACTATAGCATACAGCCTTGAATATCGTTACAGCAACCGATAGATGGCAGGATAACCTTCTATAAAAATATCAGATTAAAATGATCAGACCGCAGATGGGCTGCAGCGTCTGAGGTGAGAGTGGTCTGATACTGCAATCGCCAATCCGCTTGCCAAGCGTGGCGATTACGGCAAATCCTCCCTATGGGAGAGGCCTGAGTCCTGCAGTGGACTTTAATTAGCCGTTATGTATATATGAATGTATATAAAAACCTAATCGTACTAAATAATAAAGAAAACACGATAGCCGAGTGGTTGGGTGGTCGGAATTTGAAATCAAGAGACCAGAGTTCGATCACCAGGTGGCAGGTTCGTACCAATGGGTTTTTCAAAAAACTTATGTACGAATTATATCGTTAGCTTATACATAAAGACGGCGACGGGCTTACCACCTGTTACGTTGTCCTGAAAATATCTTCGGCGGAAGGTGGGTCAAAGGGACTTAATTATCTAGACTAGACCTCTGTCTACCCCTATATTGGGAATGGCGTGAAGATATTTATTTATTTATTTTTAACCGCACCAAATGTGTGCTGGTAGTACGTAACGAGACGTCATTGTGTTTCGAGGATGATGTCACGCCGGTATTGAAGAAGTATTAAATATCTTTAAAACGTAACTTTAACATTTAGTAATTGTGTTACACAATAGATGGCGCTATGAATAATTGCATGTTTTTAATTCAAAAGAGTAGGTATTAGTACCCAATAGCTATCATCAACATTCAAAGAGGAGTAATACTTTTTTGAATTATCTATATGTTTAAAGCGCAATTAGGGTACAACTGCGGAACGTATGTAGCAAGTACGAGTCCTTGATATATACAAACTTTCGTAAAGAAAACACATACAAATAAATAGTATCGTTAAAAACATTGCTTGGCAAATAAATTTAAGTAACAAAATTGCTGACTGCCTACAATGATTCGTTATGAAACAGCTA
This sequence comes from Sericinus montela, assembly GCA_029286605.1. NCBI lineage: Eukaryota > Metazoa > Arthropoda > Insecta > Lepidoptera > Papilionidae > Sericinus > Sericinus montela. Next base: position 555,579 of record JAGSMR010000093.1, on the reverse strand, counting down.
CATTATTTATTAAACTGGAAAATAATTTATCTTCTAATCATATTAACGCGCGAAATGTGTCATCGTGAATTTGACAAGGTTGTCTGTGAGGACAAGGAGTGAGAGTACTCGACATGATGGAAATTTTACCAATTCGTCAAATGGCGAGAGGTGGAGGAAACATTAACTAAAGTGAACGAAAAACAATTTTAATATTACTTGACATTTTAAGGGAAGCAATACAATTAGCGTTTATATTTAAATATGCTTTCAAGGCCTCTTCTCTACTAATATTATGAAGAAGAATACTTTGTTTTTGTTTGTGTTCTTTATCTACTAAATAAATAAATAAAATAAATTTTCCACGCCATTCCCAATATAGGGACAGACGGAGGTCTAAACAATTAAGTCTCTTCGACCCACCTTCCACCGAAGATATTTTAGAGACAACGTGACAGGTGGTGAGCCCGTCGCCATCTTTATGTCTAGGCCAACGATATAATTCGTACATAAATTTTTGAAAAAACCCATTGGTACGAGTCTTCTATCTGAGGATCGAACTCGGGTCTCTCGACTCGAAATTCTGACCACCCAAAACCACTTGGCTATCGTGACTTCAGTTTGTTACTTAGTTATCTACTAATATTTCTGTTAAAACTAAATGTGTGAGTCCGTACTAATTGTCAACCTTGTTAATAACAAAAAAGTAAAATAAACTTGCAGCTTTTTAACAGTGGTAGAGCGACGCATCAGTTTTTGCTGTTGCATGAATGGGCCGGCTCAACCGGGGAAGTACCACGACCTCACAGAATACCGGCGTGAAGTAGACGTCTAACAAACTTCTGCGTTTAGTCTGGTGAGTGCAGGTAACCGGAGGCCCACATACCTCTAAGGCCGGCAACGCATCTGCTTACCATCACGTGAGCCACCTGCACGTTTGTAGCGGTTGATGTGCTGCAGGAAAAGGGTAGCTACCGGCCAGGTCGGGTGATCGTGACCTGGGGAGGACGTCTCCTCCATAAGTGTGCGCTATCGGTAATCGTATATATGCATGTCATCGTGCGAACTTCGATAGCGCGATGTAGGACGTCAATGTATTTCCTGAATCCGCCACTAGCGAGCTTCCAATGTGGAAACATAGATGACGCCACATCACTCCCCTGCTGAGACTGGAAGTCGAGAGTGAAGAGAGCTTGACGTTGAGCAATCTGGCGTTGCGGTGAGAGGCTGTGACCGTATCTACGGTGAGTCGAGATGTGTGGTCACAATGCCGATGCCGCAGTGTCAGCCTGAGGAGAAGGGGGCCCGTCGTTGATGATCCTCAGTGGCTGACAGGACTAGGAAGCACGCGTTGTGCCGACAGTAGTCCGGTGCTGTGACTGCGTTGATGACGTCGATGTTGTTGGAGAAGCTCGCTGCGTTGTTCTTCAGTGGTTTCCGTCGGTTGGCGGTGAGATCACGTCGGGGTCACCAGTGTAGCGGATGATGTGCTGCAGGAAAAGGGTAGCTACCGGCCAGGTCGGGTGATCGTGACCTGGGGAGGACGTCTCCTCCACAAGTGTGCGCTATCGGTAATCGTATATATGCATGTCATCGTGCGAACTTCGATAGCGCGATGTAGGACGTCAATGTATTTCCTGAATCCGCCACTAGCGAGCTTCCAATGTGGAAACATAGATGACGCCACATCACTCCCCTGCTGAGACTGGAAGTCGAGAGTGAAGAGAGCTTGACGTTGAGCAATCTGGCGTTGCGGTGAGAGGCTGTGACCGTATCTACGGTGAGTCGAGATGTGTGGTCACAATGCCGATGCCGCAGTGTCAGCCTGATGAGAAGGGGGCCCGTCGTTGATGATCCTCAGTGGCTGACAGGACTAGGAAGCACGCGTTGTGCCGACAGTAGTCCGGTGCTGTGACTGCGTTGATGACGTCGATGTTGTTGGAGAAGCTCGCTGCGTTGTTCTTCTGTGGTCACCGTCAATTGGCGGTGAGATCACGTCGGGGTCACCATTGTAGCGGATGATGTGTTGCAGGAAAAGGGTAGCTACCCGCCAGGTCGGGTGATCGTGACCTGGGGAGGACGTCTCCTCCTCAAGTGTGTGCTATCGGTAATCGTATATATGCATGTCATCGTGCGAACTTCGATAGCGCGATGTAGGACGTCAATGTATTTCCTGAATCCGCCACTAGCGAGCTTCCAATGTGGAAACATAGATGACGCCACACGTTTGCCTCCCTTTTCTATAAAATAAAAATATAACTGATGGTGCTATTTAGAATCAATTTATTTTTATTTTAGTACAGCAATATGCATAAGACGAACCGACACCTTCGAAACTAAGGGTGAAAATCAAATCAAATCATTTGTTTATCGACATAAGAGTAAACATTTGTTTATCGAAAGTCATTTTTAATCTACCACCGTTTCGTAATGAGCTTCCTCTTACGGAGAAGAAACAGGCGAAAGAAACTCCGTAGGTATCGTATCTTTTTTGTCAATTTTTTTTTACAATAAAATGTATTATACAAATGTGATATGACATTTTCTAGAAATGGCTTGGGAGCGATCACCTCATTCCCAGGGGTTAATGTCCTTAATATATTAATTTATAACATAATAACCTTTCCTGTAAAGTTCTTCTTTAAAAAATTTCTTAAACCTGTTAATAGGGTAGCAGGTTCAAGCCCCGCTAAGGGCATTTGTGTGATGTTTGTAAGCAAAACATCGATGATTATATGAATATCTCTCTATGTAAGTATTTCATACCGTTAGTTTGGACATTAAAACCAAAAAAAATATTGGACCCACACACATTCCCATAAATAACCTACATTATTTGATTGTGCACCCTCAACTGTCAACTCGAAAGACTAGCTTTAAGGATAAGAGCGAAAACCGAAGCTAATGATATTGACAATGATACTAACCTTTCAGCAGCCACCAGCTAACACTTACTCCCTTCAAACCGGAATACAACAGTTGTCATACTGGTACTTGGTGGCAGAAAGAGGCAAGAGAGTATTACTAACCCAAAAGAGTAAGCTAATGATATTATCAATGATACTAACTTTTCAGCAGCCACCAGCTAACACTTACTCCCTTCAAACCGGAATACAACAGTTGTTATACTGGTACTTGGGGGCAGAAATAGGCAAGAGAGTATTACTAACCTCCTAAAAGTAATGAAGAAGTTCACCACCAGTTACCAAGTCACCAAAAACATGCACAATTAATGATCACTACCTGCATGTTTTAGACTCCTACATTAAAAACTGTCCTTTTAGATTGGTGGGCAATGGCGGATCGTTAGAGATACTCTTTTCCTCCCGCATGAAGCCGAATGCAACGCTGCAATACCCAGCCCATACAATAATACAATAAAGTAACCTAACCGCCGCTGTAAACTATCTACGCCTAACTAACCCTCCTAAAGTATGCGGGAACTCGGACGCGTCTAACTGCTCGAACATCTACTCAATGAATCTCTTGGTCAACGGACTCCACCGTGTCCGCCATCCAGAAACAGGAATCCATCGCCACGCCATCATAGAGAGAGAAAGAGTACACTTTATTGGTAACAAAAAAAATATGCCAGACATTTTAAACATTTAATGGTAGCACAATGGTCGGTCTAATCGCTCTAGGCTATTTTTTCCAGACAATCTTTATATCTTACATACGAGTACGTCTTTTATATCTTTGTACCTTACATAAATATGGGTCCATCTTAGCGTTCGAACTAATGATACAAATTGTATGAAGTTTTAAACCAAAACTCATTAATATGCGTAGCGAACTAGAATAGATTAGGTTATACTGCAACCTTTGGATTTTGCTATAGACACACCGTCACCGTGAATTTTCTTTACATTCATTCACACTGAATAACTTAAGATATGTTCATTACATTAAGAAAATTAGTATTTTAAGTAATAAAACAGTTTTAAAGATCACTTCTTTTAAAAACTGGACTCTAATTAATAATTCAGACTATACCAGTATTGAAAAAATGCGTGAAGATTAAACTATTTTCTGTTAATAATAAAACAACTATCTAAAATCTAAAAGCATTTAATATCTTCACGTCATTCCCAATACAGGGGTAGACAGAAGTCTAGACGATTAAGTCGTTTTGACCCACCTTCCACCGAAAATATTTTGGGACAACATGACAGGTTGTAGCCCGGCGTCGTCTCAATGTCCAAGCCTACGAAATAACTCCTATATATAACTTTTTGAAAAAAAACCATAGGCCACCTAGGACATCGAACTCGGGTCTCACGACTCGAAATTTCGATCGATTAAGTAATGTCTAATTAAGAGCTATGCGGTATGGTTATGGCGTAATCATATAACATCTAGCGGGTGACGTAAAATGAGATTAAGAGCTTTGAAAATGCAATTGACTCCCGGTAAGTGACGGAATAACCATCAAGAAAAATAACAGACTAAAACTCAGCAGCGTCTTCGGTGCAAGGTGTCTGGTACTATAATGGCGATTATGGCTAATCAGCCCTTACGGGAGAGACCAATGTTCTATAATGACAGTTATTGGTCGTAACATACTCGTATACAGATTTGTTATGTAATTACAAATTATAACGACGCTTTGTAATAAATAAACTAAAACATTCATAGACAGAAATGACATCAAACAGATGTTTAATGTCATTTCTGTCTATGAATCTAAGAACTAACATTGCCTTGATTCCAAAGGAAGTAGCCACCAGCTCAAAAACCGCTCTGAAAAACTCTGCAGCTGTCAAAAAATAATCCTAGGCGAATTCGAAGGCCTATTCGTAGATAGTACTATCTATGAACTATCAACAACACATCCTCATTACCTCATTACACCGATCGTAGAATTCAGATAGTGGTATGATATTTTGGAGGTTGTAGGCCGTTTGGAAACAGAAAGATGTATTACAGAGACAAACGACTGAATGGTAAGTCACCTTCCAGTCACTACAGTCACTACCAGTCAACGATAAATATTCTTCATAAGTTTCAGTCATAATTCGATGCCACGGGGATCGAATTTGGGTATCTTGACTCGAATTCCGATCACCTATCTACTAGGCTATCATGACTTTTGTCACTTAGCCATCGATATGTTGTTAACTTTATTCAGTGTTTGCTGTTAAATAAGGAAAAACAACAACAACATTTTATACATTGCTCCGTTCCAAAGTAAGCTAAAACACTGAATTATGGAATTACATATGGTACATTATTTGTTTCCAAAAACTAATGAACCACAAAACCCGGACCCGTTGGTTCATCCACGGAGGCCATCATACTAGAAGCAGAGGTCCAGAGGTCTAGGCAACCTCTGACTATCCTATTATTGGGAATAGCGAGAATATGTACGTGAAAATCTATAAAAACATAATAATTAGGGACTCCGACATAGATATACAAGCTCTATGCTCGGCAGTAATTAGGCTGTTTCATCAGAATTCGGTATCCATTTCTACTAAATTTTCCCTCGCGTCAAAGATTTCAAGATTTCAGTATATATTTTAAAATTTTATTTAGTTATTTCTTCGTATTTGTGATATCTAGTTGCAATGCTTAAATATAAAAAAAACGATTTATAAAATATTCAGATTTAATTAAAAAGGAAAAACAAAAGATGTTCTTCACAAATGTTTAAAGTCTGCTTTAAAATAGAATTCACAACATTACTGAATGAACAATATGAATATTCTGATTCTCCATCTGCAAAATTCTTATTAAAAAAATAACATTTCAAATATAATACATTTTTAAGAACTTTTACTTCGGAGCAAAGTAAGTTCAGAATTTGGCTGCTATTTCATTTAAACGCTGGGAAGTTGTTTGGTATTTAATTTATTCTGTTTTATTCGAAAACTTAAAAATTCAGTAAGTAGCCTAAAATGTAATTAAATCAACGAATCTAATTTGTTGATTTAATTATATTTAAATGCCTTAAGATTAAATTATGAAACAACTAAGTTTTGATTTTGAAAATAAGACTTAGATACCTTCAAGAAAATAGCCTGTATGCGTTGCCGGCCTTTCTCAACGGCCGGCAACGCATTTGCTATTCCTCTGGTATTGTAGGTGTTCATGGGTGAGCCACCTGCTCATTTGCCCCCTATTCTATAAAAAAAATACAAGATCAAATTAATGTAAAAAAAAGTAAGTTTTACTGTTTGCAATGAAAAATTTACTTACTTGGTGGGTCATACATACATAACGGCCTGTAAAGTTCCACTCTAGGACTTACACCTCTCCAAAAGGAGGGTTTGCCTTAATCGCCACGCTTGGTACCGGATTGGCTAGTTCAATTTTAGATAATTTTATTTTATAACATACTTCTATAACTGACATGAAGATCTATTCGCATTTATATTTTTTAGATACTGACTACTACTATGCATAAGACACGGTAGCTCGGAAGTACAAGCCACGGTATGGCATAGGTCGCGGGTTCGAACCTCGCCCGTGTCAGATGATTTTTTAAAATAATTTATATTTCGTCTTTCTTCGGGATCTCGTGCGTTCTGGTCCCTCGCCAAGGCTGTCCAAGGGAATTTCAGTTAGCCATCACTACCATCTCTGCAAAGGGAGGACAACTCACTGGCTCATGACGCAAAAGAGAAAGCCGATCTTCTAGGTTCTCTTTTTGCGTCCAACTCGACTCTCGATGACAGGGGGAACTCACCGCCGTCCATCCCGTGCAGTGAGTGCTCTATGTCGGGCATCCGGTTCTTTCAGAGCTCAGTGCGAAAAGCATTCCTCTCCCTGGACATCCAGAAGTCGAGTGGGCCCGATGGTGTCCCCCCCCCCTCCTATTGTGCTAAGGATGTGTGCTCCTGAGTTGGGACCGGTTCTAACGCGTCTTTTTCGGTACTCCTACTCTGAAAGCGTCGTCCCGATGACTTCCGTCGGGGTCGCTCGGCTGGTGATCTTCTTGTGTACCTCACTCATCGATGGGCGGAGGCAGTAGAGATCAAGGGTAAGGCCCTGGCAGTTAGTTTGAACATAGCGAAAGCCTTTGATCGGGTATGGCACAAAGCGCTTCTTTCAAAGCTTCCGTCATATGGGCTTCCCGAGAAATTTTGCAATTGGGTCACTAGTTTTCTCACAGACCGGAGCATCAAGGTCGTAGTTGACGGTGCATGCTCGGACTCTGGTATCAAGTCTGTGAATGCTGGTATCCCACAAGGCTGTGTGCTATCGCCAACCCTTTTTCTTCTGCATATCAATGATTTGTTACAAATTAGTAGCGTTCATTGGTATGCAGATGACAGCACTGGTGTTGCCCTTTATACCGGCCGTGCCAATATTTCTCGGGAACACGTCGACGAGTACCGGAACAAACTTGTGTCTGAAGTCGAGATTTTGTCGGACAAAATCTCGGACTGGGGTCAACTAAATTTAGTCCAATTCAACCCTTAGAAGACACAAGTTTGCGCGTTTACCGCAAAAAACAAAACCCTTCGTCATATCACCTCGTTTTGAGAGCTCTCCCCTAGTTGCCTCAGCCAGCATCGGAATCCTTGGCGTCAATATATCGAGCAACATTCAGTATCGCGGTCATTTGGAAGGAAAGGCCAAATTGGCCTCAAAAATCTCTCTCATCCCTGGGCGGGGGCACCCCAGTGTCAGCTCCTTCCATTTGACCGTATCCAAAGAAGAGCGGCTCGAATTGTTGACGACCATACTCTATCCGATCGGCTAGATCCCCTGGCTTTGCGGAGAGATGTTGCATCTCTTTGCATTTTCTATAAGATCTACTACGGGGAGTGCTCCGAGAAATGTGATTTTTACTACTGAATACAACTAACTATTTTGTGACAATTTTCTCGTTTTTTGGAATATATTTGCAATTAAGAATAAATATAAAGGTCCTTTATATTTACATTTCATATATGCCAAAAGATATTCATCTGCAAATACATGTACAATATTAGTACCGTACCATAGTTATGAGATGTATATTATTTTAGAAAGAAATATTTAACTATGAACCCCTAGTCTCGAAAGGTAACAAAATTTTAGTGATCATTATTCTATAGACCATTTTCCTGATCACATAGAACAACTTATGGTTCTAAAACCGGGTCCCCCCTTCTAAATAAATATAAAAAAGTCTATTATTTGTAGGCCCTTTAAGTAAGGCATGATGAGTAATGTATATGATCAGTCAGCATACAATGTTTTTAAATGAGATAGACTTCTTTTCTGCCTAAGACTTGCCTGGGTAATTGCTATACCTATTTATACTAGTGTCCGACCGAAACTCGTCTTTCAGCGGAAACCGAAACCGTAACTTACTTAACACATACATATTGAACATTTTTTTCTGTACACTGAATCGTAGTGTATTTTTTCACATTTATTGGCTTATAAATCATGATTAAATAAAAAATCACTTGAAATTAAACTTTTCAAAATACTTTTCACAATATTCAGAAACATTAAGACGTAAACTCCATACTATCCATAACAAAGTATATAATTATTCTGTTCACTTGATCTTATATGTGTAACTTAATATGAATTTTTAAGCACCACTTTTGTTTAACCTAGTTATCACAATAATAATATAACCAAAATGAATAATCTAATCGTTAAACTCCCAGTCTCAACAAAAATTATTTACAGCAATTTCTAAGATAATTATTTAATTAATAAATTAAGTTGTTACTTACAAAACAGTAGGTAAATATAGCAACTGTATTATGAGTTACTGCATAATAGCAACGAAATAAAATAAAAAAATGAAAATCCAGAAACATTGGTCTTCGGTGCGCTCGAAGCTTACTCCTGAGGCCAAAACAAATTTTTTTTGGCCGAAACTGGCCAAACCGAAACCGAACATTTATCGTTCAAAAAATTATACCTATTTTTTCTATTTAAAAAAATGTACCCTTTGTTTGATAATTAAGAATTATAACATAGAATTAGAACTAGCCACGATAGCCGAGTTTTTGCATGTAGGGTGAACCGAATATCAAAAATGCCTCAACATATTTTTTTAAATTAGAACCTATGCGAAACAAGTCCGTGTAATACTACCATTTTTCGTTTGTATTCTATTAGTGTATTCTTCCTTTGTCCAGTCGAGACTGTAGTGAAGTCATAATTCAGCTTCATTATTACTCAATTACATTTCTATCAGAGCGAGTTAGATACGCTTCATTTGAAATTGAATCCATTGATGCATAATAAGTCTGATAACGTCGCATACATAAATTAACTATAATATCAAGCCAATCCTATTAATTGTTATTGTTGGTTTAATATGTTACTTAATTCTGGTCTCTTACTATGATTTGTCTCAATCGCTACAATTCCTGAAATAATGAAAGCTCCATACACACATAACGACAAGTCCATTTCAGAATGTACGCCCGTAGGATTGGGAAGGTTTACCATAATCATCACGCTTTGCAGGCGTATTGGCGATCGCAGTACCAAACATCTCGCACCTTTGACGATGCTGTCATCGGTCTGTCAAATTTTTGTTTGAAATTTTCGAGATAATTATCCCGCCATCACTCGGTAGACAAAGACATTTTGAAGGATTTTCTTACGTCATCCGCAAGTGAAACGAACGAAGTATGTGATTGTGACACTCGGTGGTCCATTCTTATGATAAGTAAAGATATAATAATTATTATAACAACGCTATAGCATACACATGTGAATGATTATAGTCAATACAGTAATTAGAATAATTCATTACTCAAACTCTGACCGAATCCATTATCCTCAATTTAGAAAACCACATTACCAATCAATCACGACACGATACAGTAAAATAAAGTCACGACAGCTGAGTGATTGAGTAAACGGAATGCAAGTCAAGATACTGAGTTCGATCCCCAGATGATGATGATGATAGATTCGTACGATTTATACGGTTGTCATGGGCATAAATATGACGACTGGCTCACCAAGTATCACATTGTCTCAAAAAATGTCTTCGGTGAAGACGTAAGGACCTCTGTTTACCCCAATATTGGGAATAACGTAAAGATATTTAAGATTTTTTAACTTATCAAAATATATCCAGTAGTAAACATACATGTATAATAAAAAAATAGACAAGTTCACGATCGTATTGCCAGTAATGCCTTTTCTGTAATGCCAGTAAGAGTTTTAATTTTTTCTTATTTGACTTAATTATTAATAAATTAAATAAATTATTAACTTAATTATTTGTTATTTAGAATCACTCTTTTGTTTTGTTTTCTTTTTGTTTTTGAGAACTAATTGTTTTTATTGAAAAATATGTTCCGGTAAAAAAAAGCAACAAATAAACTTTCTAGACAGAGGACTACTTTGTTTAGTCCGTGCAATCCATATCTTACCAGAGCTTATTTTGGGTCAAAGTGACAAGTATTTAACCTCACCGTCTTAGTGTCTAAGCTAAAGACATAAATCGTAGATAACTCTCCAAAAAGCTCAGTGCTGCGAACTTTCCTTTGTATGAAGGGAGGTCTTCATGAAGGGAGGTGTTCGAGAGGAGATTACACCAGTACAAGGTATTGCCAGCTCCGAGTTCCTAGGTTCTATTCTCGGACGAGTCAATGAAGAAAACCACTTTTTTATATTATCTCGGATCTGTGTGACTATGGCACCTTCATTGTTTCTGACATATCTTAACGCAATTCCCAATACAGGGGTAGACAGAGGTCAAGTCTAGACAATTAAGTCCCTTTGACCCACCTTGCATCGAAGATATTTTCGGGACAACGTGACAGGTGGTGAGCCCGTCGCCGCCTTTATGTCCAAGCCAACGAAGAAATTCGTACATAAGTTTTAGAAAAACTCATTGGTACTGCCACCTGGGGATCGAACTCGGGTCTCTCGACTCGAAATTCCGACCACCCAACAACTCGGCTATCGTGACTTGTTTCTGATATCATAATACAAATACTTTAGCTTCTTACTTTAGAATCAGAGCAATCTATTTGTTATCCCTATCTATATGTCTATTCATTTACGAGTTTATTATTTATCTATTTATTTATAGCCTGACTCGATACTCATGGGAACCTTGGATCCAATTTAATTTTTTTTACTTATAATTTACGTTGCTAATCATATGGGTTTATAAAGGGTTTTTTCAAGATATATGTACTATTTGTATCGTTAGCATGGACATGAAGACAGCGACAGGCTCAACCTGTCACGTTATCATATAAGAACATCTTCGGTGAAATGTCTACCTTAGTAATAATAATGGCGTGTAGATATATTATAATCACGATTAACAGTCACGATAGCCGAGTGGAAGGGTGGTCGGAATTTCGAGTCGAGATACCCAAGTTCGATCCCCAGGTGGCAGTACCAATGGGTTTTTTCAAAATCTATGTACAATTGATATCGTTGGCTTGGACATAAAGACGGCGACGAGCTCACCACCTGTCACTTTGTCCCGAAATATCTTCTGTGGAATGTGGGTCGAAGGGACTTAATTGTCTAGTCTAGACCTCTGTCTACTCCTGTATTGGGAATTGCGTGAAGATATTTTTTATATATTATATTGGAATCGCACTGCTATCGTGAAATATACTAGACCCGTTGGTATGCGCTTATAAAGAAAACGCACACATTAATGCGTCGCTCTAGTAACCTAGAATCTGAGCTACAAGGTTGCTCTATCTACGTACTTTGTACCAAATATTCGAATAGTATTGACTTCTTATTTGCAACGTGGAACAAGTATAAACCTCCGTTCCCTTATATAATTTTGGTTTATCTGCACACTCAATCCCTGACCGTAAAAAGAGTAAATAGATCGCCAAGTATCACGATCCTAACACTCATATTTCGCTTCTATCAAATTCATTATTTCTTTCATACACGCATGTCTAAGGTAACAAAGTAATCTTGACCGTTCCCTCTTAGAGAAATTTGCTGACACAGTCTTCGAAAGTTATGCTTGTGTTTATTATTAAATTATTTGCTTGTGTTTATTATTAGTTTATTAGTAAATTAATATGATAAATAATGACAGATGATCGACTATTCTATAAGTTTTAGGTTTTTTTTGTAGAATTTACATAAATAAATAATCCAAGATATTCCGTAAAACTGAAAGCTAGAGTTAGTAATATTTTTATGTTACCTTTGCTATGACCTTAAAAATCTAAACCGAAAATCATACAAATAATGTGCGCCTTCACATTATTTTCTCCAACATCACTCTATCAGAGTCAATATGATAACGGACAGTTTGACGAAGGCCTCTCCCATGATGAAACTTTGCCACAATGTAAACTAGCTGTCCTAGCCCCGACACACATATACCTTTCTCAAAGGCCGGCAACGCATCTGCTATTCCTCTGGCATTGTAGGTGTTCATGGGCGGCGGTGATTACTTACAGTCATGAAAAATTGATTTATTTAAAAAAAACCGGTCATTTACGGTGATATTAATTTTTTGTCTGTTATTGTTACTATAGATGCCCACTACACGGCACAAAGGCCTTTCTTTCGCCTTTTAAAACACTTACATGAAGAATTTACATTACAGATTATGCTAATACACCACTTTAACCCCATTTTTATATTAAGTATATATACATGATACAACTTAATAAAGCAATACATGGTAATAAAGATATTTTTCGATCTACAATCACATATTCTGTACTTATTAGATCACTCAACAAACGTTTAAAGTAAATCCGAATTATCTTTAAGAGCATAAATTCTTTTTCTATCTTTCTATCATACTTGAAATTTACTCGACATCAAAGAGAATTCTATCGCAATCCCAAAGGAATCGATCATTAGATATTCTTAAAATGTAACGTTCATATAACTGTTGTTTCCATTATCTTACTATCTTGAAGATAAGTTCTTCAAATAATAATAACAAATAATTTAAAAAAAAAGGTTTTAATATAAAAACATAATTAAAGATATTATAAACAGTTAAATATAAAAGAGAAATAGCAATAAAGAAATCTAGTAATATAAAAATCAATTATCCTACTAATATTACACATTTTAAAGTTCTTGTATTGGGGATGTTTGCATTTCTGTTACTCTCGCGATAACACCTTGAACATTGTTTTCGAAAAAAAAAATTTGATCTTGTTAAAACATCCTTCGTACCACATTTCGATGTAGTTTATTTAGAACTACATAACGAGTAGTGATCCAGTCGCCGCCTTATCGATCGAACCAACGATAAAAATCGTCAATAAGTTTAAAAAACTTATTGGTCAAACACGAATTTCCTCACCAATCTCTGAAACAACTTCATCAAAACTATAAATATTTTCCGCCATTCCTAATTGATTCAGGTAGTCAAAGGTCTAGACAATTAAGTAATTCGTTTCGATCCACCTTCCACCGAAGACATTTTTTGGGACAACGTGACAGGGGTTGAGTCCGTCGCCGTCTTTATGTCCAAGTCAACGATTTAAATCATAGACAATTTTTTGAAAAAACCTATTGGTACAAGCCTTGGGGATCGAACTCAACTCTCTCTCTCGCATTCCGACGACCACTCGGCTTTCGGGACGCTAGCTTTAATTGATTGTACATAACCCGAGAACAACAATAAATATTGTGTGTGTTTGTGTGTGTGTTATATAAATGTTCGTTATGAATGTAATCTGCGTATTTACTAAAATAATGTTGGACTCTTACGTATGATTTGGAATCATTTTTAAAGGTAAAATATAAATTACCAGCGCCATTGAAGCAAACGACATTATTTTAGGTGCTTTGATCAATAAGGCGCAGGATTTAATTTTGTTTCAATCTTCAAACCTTGATGTCATAAAAATCGTTTTTATCCGCATCAAAGTATAATATATTAACAGCATGATAGCCTAGTTGGTATTGCCCTGCATTTGAAGCTAAGAGTTGCGGATTCGAATCCCGCAAGGGGCAAACAATTATGTAAAGAAAATTAATGTTTGTACTTGAGTCATAAATATTTATATGTATAAATGAATATTTATCTATATAAAAATATATTAATGTAAGTATCACTGTACCGTTCCCTTAGATAGTACGTAAGACGGCGATGTGCTCACTACTTGCCAGGTTGTTCCAAATAAGCTTCGTTGAAAGGTAGGTCGAAAGGACATTATTGTCTATACTACTGACGTTACGAGCTCTGGAAAATGCATGAAGATTAAAAAACAGTAATATTGCTATATCACTTAAAAGTTTAAACGTCAATTTTTTCCCAATTTTTGAAGACCTTCTTTGACGAGTGGTATACACACCGGTTTTCATCGTGTCGATCTCTAAGATCTCGTTTTCACTTTTCATTACATTTTCCCGGGCTGGGTTTTTAGTACCTTAGTTATTTCCCATTTCACAACACAAATGTTTAAGCTAATATAAAAACTAGATTTTGTGATTTTATAACTTGCTATGAATGAATTTTTATGGCTTGCCAACAAACTGAGTTTGCATTCTTAATTGCAATTAAATATCTGGACTTTAAAACATGAGGCAACTAAGAACTTTTGCTAACATATAATTACATCACTAGCTAGAATTTTGTAGCGATATGCAAGCGGCCCTCCTCGATTTTCGCCGTTCCGCTTCCGCCTCACTCTCGCCCCCTCATCCGCTAACGCCATGAATAAAGCTTTACATTTGTCGGTAAAATATAGAAACACGTAAACATGTTTAACGTTGACCGTCCATAAATAATAATATATTCTACGTACGAAGTTTTCCACTGCCGAAAATAAGATATAATATACATAAATTTTAACAATATATGATCCCCGAAAACTCATCCAACATAAATATTTATGCACGTTCTGTTTCAAATGGTATATCATTATCATTTGATATGCCATCGTAGAAGAGCCCCGATTCCCTATTTTCGTAACAGTCATGGAAAAATTTATTTGACGTAACAAAGCAAACACAAATTCTTCAAACGAAAACACTTCATTTAGTTTTTGAAAATAATTAGGGCGTATACTAAGTTTGTAAAAATTAAAATACAATACTGCATTAGACAGGTATTAGGTAGACAGAGGAAGATGGAAGACGGGTCGAAAGGACTAAATTGTTCTTTTGACAATTAATTCCTTACCTTTTGACAATGTTACTTAAGTCTATTAAAAATAATTCGAATTTAGAATTTTAATTTTAACTTTGAATTCGAATTTACCCATACTCTTTATAAATCTTAATTGACATTCATAGGACGTAAATAGGGCACTTTACTGTTCCCTTTGCGTTTAGTTTCTATTTATATCCGCACGGTGATGGTAGCTCCAGAAATATAGATATACTCAACCAGTTTATGTACTACATAAACATAATTAAGGAACTTCGCGAATATCTTATTTAATTTAAGAATTACTCACAAGGGATTGCATCTACGGTCAACTACACAGTTCCAGTTTCAGTGCTTCGCCCATTACTTAAGAAAACGTTGGTTGTTAAAATATTATTAGTGGGCTAACTTACTTAAGCTTAGACATGTTCTGTACGTAAATAAAACTCTACAGAAATTTGTAATATTTTTACCACTACATTAATTTGAAAACACACCTACACACTAGATTGTTTAGTTTTTTTTTAATTAATTTAGTCAACTAAGGTGAATTAAATTATAATATTAAAGAAACCTTACCGTGTGGTAACGGTGTATGAAAATTGCCACTCCTTTTCTTCGGGTGCAACATGCGACTAAGCGAAACAACCTTGAATGTCGTTATGGCAACCATCCATAACCATCTCTAAAAATATCAGACTAAAATGATCAGACCGCAGATGGCCAGCAGCGTCTGAGGTGCGAGTGGTCTATTACAGTGATCGCCAATCCGCTTGCCAAGCGTGGCGATTATGGCAAAGCCTCCCTTTGGGAGATTCCTTTCTCCTGCAATGGATTTTAATTAGCCGTTATGTATGTATTTATATAAAAACTTAATCGTACTAAATAATAAAGAAGCCACGATAGCCGAGTGATTGGGTGATCGGAATTTCGAGTCAAGAGACACAACAAAGACAAGAGTTTGATCGTACCTATTTCGTATATCGGGTTTCAGGTTCAGGTGACAGGTTCGTACTTATGGGTTTTCCAAAAGACTTATGTACGAATTATATCGTTGACTTGGGCACATAAAGATGGCGACGGGCTCACACCCTGTGACGTTGTCCCGAAAATATCTTCGGCGGAAGGTGGGCAAAGGGACTTAATTGTCTAGACTATACCTCTGTCTACCCCTATATTGGGAATTGCGTGAAGATATTTATTTTTTACCGCACCAAATGTGTGCTAGTAGTACGTAACGAGACGTCATTGTGTTTCGAGGACGATGTCACTCCGGTATTAGAAGAAGTTTTGAATATCTTTAAAACGTAACTTTAACATTTAGTAACCATGTTACATAATAGATGGCGCTATGAGTAATCGCATGTTTTTAATTCAAAAGAGGTATGTATATATAGATATCATCAACATGCATAAGAGGTGTAATCCTTTTTTGAATTATCTATATGTTTAAAGCGCAATGAGGGTACAACTGCGGAACGTATGTAGCAAGTACGAGTCCTTGATATTAAATTTTCGTAAAGAAAAATACAAATAAATAGTATTGTTAAAAACATTGCTTGGCAAATAAATAAATTCAAGTAACAAAATTGCTGACTGCCAACAATGAATCGTTATGAAACAGCTATATTATTTATTAAACTGGAAAATAATTTATCTTTTAATCATATTAACGCGCGAAATGTGTCATCGTGAATTTGACAAGGTTGTCTGTGAGGACAAGGAGTGAGAGTACTCGACATGATGGAAATTTTAGCAATTCGTCAAATGGCGAGAGGTGGAGGAAACATTAACTAAAGTGAACGACAAACAATTTTAATATTACTTGACATTTTAAGGGTAAACAACACAATTAGCGTTTATATTTAAATATGCTTTCAAGGCCTCTTCTCTACTAATATTATAAAGAGGAATACTTTGCCTTTGTTTGTGTTCTTTTTCTCCGAAATAAATAAATAAAATAAATAGTTCCACGCCATTCCCAATACAGGGGCAGACGGAGATCTAGACAATTAAGTCCCTTCGACCGACCTTCCGCCTAATATATTCGGGACAACGTGACAGGTGGTGAGCCCGTTGCCGTACCGATGATGTCGTACACAAGTTTTTTGAAAAAATCCATGGACCTGCCATCTGAGGATCGAACTCGGGTCTCTCGACTAAAATTTCAACCACCCCACCACTCGGCTATCGTGACTTCAGTTAGTTAGCTAGTTATCTACTAATACTTATGTTAAAACTATTTAATCTAAATTAATAAAAAATTATTAAAAAATAAAAAAAAATCATCTGACACTGCTGAGATTAGATTAGTACCCACAACCGTAATTTGAAATCTGTTAACACATCAACGCTACTTACAATAGACTCTATATAACTGATGGTGCTATTTAGAATCGATTTATTTTTATTTTAGTTTAGAAGTCACGATAGCCTAGACTATACCTCTGTCTACCCCTGTATTCGGAATTGCGAGAGGATATTTTATTTTTTTTATATTTATTTATTTATTTAAGCAACAGGTATCTTTAGAGAGATACACTTTATTGCATACCAAAAAATATGCCTAACATTTTAAACCTAAATAACGTTATTTACATTCAATGGTAGCACAATGGTCGTTCTTATCGCTCTGGCTGATTTTTTCCAGACTCAAGAATAAAGATTTTATATATTAAACATATTTTTAATATTTTTATATCTTAGCATCCATAGTAATGATACAAAACGTATGAGGTTTAAAAACAAAACTCAATAATATGCGCATCAAATAGGTTAGATTATACTGCAACCTTTGGATTTTGTTATAAACACACCGTCACCGTGAATTTTCTTTACATTCATTCACTCTGAATAAATTAAGATATGTTCATTACATTAAGAAAATTAGTATTTTAAGTAATCAAACAGTTTTAAAGTTCACTTCGTTTAAAAGTTGGACCAAGTTAATCCGAAGAAGTACTCTACTAAAGTCAGGTGAAAAGCTAAAATCAAGATTAAAGTATTTGCAGTTCTTTGTATAATGTACTTTGCAACGTAACGTCTACGAATGGAGGTCTTCTAAATTTAGCGTATACATATCTTTGTAATAAGTTGAGGTTCACTTAGTAAGGGCATTGAAATCAATTTAAAAATAATTTATTTTATTTAAGCAACAGGTATCTTTAGAGAGAGTACACTTTATTGCATACCAAAAATATGCCTAACATTTTAAACCTAAATAACGTTATTTACATTCAATGGTAGCACAATGGTCGTTTTTTTTTTTTATATTTATTTTATTTTATTTTATTTTATTTTATTTTATTTTATTTTATTTTATTTTATTTTATTTTATTTTATTTTATTTTATTTTATTTTATTTTATTTTATTTTATTTTATTTTATTTTATTTTATTTTATTTTATTTTATTTTATTTTATTTTATTTTATTTTATTTTATTTTATTTTATTTTATTTTATTTTATTTTATTTTATTTTATTTTATTTTATTTTATTTTATTTTATTTTATTTTATTTTATTTTATTTTATTTTATTTTATTTTATTTTATTTTATTTTATTTTATTTTATTTTATTTTATTTTATTTTATTTTATTTTATTTTATTTTATTTTATTTTATTTTATTTTATTTTATTTTATTTTATTTTATTTTATTTTATTTTATTTTATTTTATTTTATTTTATTTTATTTTATTTTATTTTATTTTATTTTATTTTATTTTATTTTATTTTATTTTATTTTATTTTATTTTATTTTATTTTATTTTATTTTATTTTATTTTATTTTATTTTATTTTATTTTATTTTATTTTATTTTATTTTATTTTATTTTATTTTATTTTATTTTATTTTATTTTATTTTATTTTATTTTATTTTATTTTATTTTATTTTATTTTATTTTATTTTATTTTATTTTATTTTATTTTATTTTATTTTATTTTATTTTATTTTATTTTATTTTATTTTATTTTATTTTATTTTATTTTATTTTATTTTATTTTATTTTATTTTATTTTATTTTATTTTATTTTATTTTATTTTATTTTATTTTATTTTATTTTATTTTATTTTATTTTATTTTATTTTATTTTATTTTATTTTATTTTATTTTATTTTATTTTATTTTATTTTATTTTATTTTATTTTATTTTATTTTATTTTATTTTATTTTATTTTATTTTATTTTATTTTATTTTATTTTATTTTATTTTATTTTATTTTATTTTATTTTATTTTATTTTATTTTATTTTATTTTATTTTATTTTATTTTATTTTATTTTATTTTATTTTATTTTATTTTATTTTATTTTATTTTATTTTATTTTATTTTATTTTATTTTATTTTATTTAAGCAACAGGTATCTTTAGAGATACACTTTATTGCATACCAAAAAATATGCCTAACATTTTAAACCTAAATAACGTTATTTACATTCAATGGTAGCACAATGGTCGTTCTTATCGCTCTGGCTGATTTTTTCCAGACTCAAGAATAAAGATTTTATATATTAAACATATTTTTAATATTTTTATATCTTAGCATCCATAGTAATGATACAAAACGTATGAGGTTTAAAAACAAAACTCAATAATATGCGCATCAAATAGGTTAGATTATACTGCAACCTTTGGATTTTGTTATAAACACACCGTCACCGTGAATTTTCTTTACATTCATTCACTCTGAATAAATTAAGATATGTTCATTACATTAAGAAAATTAGTATTCTAAGTAATCAAACAGTTTTAAAGTTCACTTCGTTTAAAAGTTGGACCAAGTTAATCCGAAGAAGTACTCTACTAAAGTCAGGTGAAAAGCTAAAATCAAGATTAAAGTATTTGCAGTTCTTTGTATAATGTACTTTGCAACGTAACATCTACGAATGGAGGTCTTCTAAATTTAGCGTATACATATCTTTGTAATAAGTTGAGGTTTACTTAGTAAGGGCATTGAAATCAATTTAAAAAATAACTTATGTTATCAAGCACCAACTTAAAAAAATCTGAGAGCATCAAATATTAAAAGTTTTGCTCTAGTAAATCACGTTAATTAAGATGAAAGGGCAAATCGTGTCGTCGCAAATTTGGTTGCACTAGTTTTACTGATGAGTCTAAATGTCAACGTTCACTACGTTCTGCAAATTTTAGTAAAATATTAGAAAAAGATATGACATATCTAGTAAAGTTGGAATCGGAGTTTTACGATAGATTACATATTTTTTTTATAAAATTTATACTTGCGATTGTTGTCACTTGGCGTCATTGCTTTGCATTAAAATTCATTGTATTGAGTCAATACCCTGATGATGCCGTAAGGCGAAACCGTTAGTTAGCTAATAAATCATGTAATGAGGTGAGTTGTGTACAAATGTTCAACAATGAATTTTAATATCTTTTTTTTTTATTTTTAGAAAAGTTTACTCTAAGGAATTTACAGATACTTCTTGCTTTCTGAAACTTTTTATTGCCTCGTTGTTATATCTTTACTTATTTTTTAATATTCAATGTTTAATGAATCGGTACTTGGAGACGTGGTGCTTGGAAACCTGTCTATTTGAGAAATAATAATAAAAAAAAACATGCCATTTGAGTTGAGTTGAGACATTGCATTAGTGAGCGTGTGTAGTTCGCCAACACACACCAGAACAGCGTGGCAGACATGTATGTGCTCTAATCCATTTCAAATATTTCAGAGAACTCTTTCGCTTAGCAATGGCAATTTACAGTTTGCTACTTTACTTTACTTTTACTTTATAATTGTACCAGGGATAGATCTAGCGTCTTATATATAGTTAAATAAATTGTTTTGCCAAAAATTAAAAGATTGAGTAAAAGATGACATCAAAAGTTTTCGAGAAAATAGAATAAATAAAGGATAATGAAATCTGTTATTAACATTTTTCCTCATCCTTATCCGGAATATGAAAATATGAAGGCGGAAATTACTCAGGGCATGATTTAGGGTAGAAACAAAAGAAAAGTAATTAAACGGGCTTGTTAATGGCGTACGAGGTTGTGTAATGAAGCGGGATAATTAAAACAACTACAGATGCACAGTACGATACACACATATGTTTCCTAACATTTCTTTTAATTGGATGTTAGGTACAATACAATTAATATGGAAAATTATTTTCTTAACGATTAATCAAAATCAAAGTAGGTCTTATTTTTAGATATAAGTAAGGTACAATTAATCCAACAATTGTATTTGTTATTTAATAGGGTTTCAGAGAAGAAACAGGCGAGAGAAATTCTGTAGGTATCCAATTTTTTGTAATGTATATAACTTACTACACAAAATTTTAAGTCACGATAGCGATTGGGTGTTCGGAATTTAAGTCAAGGTACCCGCGTTCGATCCCCTGTGAGTGCTTTTTTTTTTTTCAAAAGTTATGTACAATTTATATCGTTGGCTTGAAACGCATGTAGATTCTGTACAAAGTTGAACATTATATAATTATAAATGGAGAAATAGCGATAGACTCCTCCCCAGGGGTTACTGCTATTAATGCATTTTTAGTTTTTCTTAAAAAAATGAAAAACATTTAATCATCATGCTTTGCAAATTTACCGGTTATAAGGTGAAGCGTACAAACCTCAAGAATGAGTAACATACTCCAAGGAATCTAGTAACTGGCGTTATTAATCTGGCGATATAATTAATTTCAATCCTTATGTTGTTCTAATCGAATCTGGGTAATATTTGGCACAGATAGATTATACTAAGGTACCCATGCTTTTTCATATTCCGTAAAAATGTACAGTTCCGGTGGGGGAGATCTATAATATGATTAATGGTTTTGGAATTGTTTTTTTTAATCCGTATATAATATTCCGGGATCTCATCCGGAATATTTTTACTCCGTTAGATAAATTAATGACTACAATCATATAATAACCATATACACTAATATAATAAATATCGCACTGGAATTTCGGGATACTGCGTGGACGATATCACGGACAGCAAAGTAAATTATAAATGTATCTACTGCTGTAATTGAATTACCTGGTACATCCATAAATTTAAACATTGGTATCTTGAAATTTCACCTTAACCATGTGTTTGGGTGTACAGAATTCGAGGCAAAAGACCCGAGTTCGATCCCTAGGCTCATACTAATTTTTTTCGAAACTAATGTACCATTTATACCGTTGCCTAAGACATAAAAATGGCAACAGGCTCACCATGAGTCACAATGTCCCAAGATATATCTTAAGTGAACGGTCAGTCGAAACACATTAATTGCCTAGACCTCTACCCCAGTATTGAGAATGGCCGGAAGATATTTTTTATATCTTGTAAATAAGCGTCCCTATTACCTAGTTGGTAAAGACCACACCTTCGAAGCTAAGTTACAGATTCGAAACCCGACACATATCATCTATGATACAATGAACGTATGTACTCCAGAGTTGATTATGCTCACATAGGAACATAAATTTCACTTGAGAAAAATCATTATTTTTAAATCTACCACCATTTCATATCGAGGTTCCTCTTTTACACATCTATCTGACTATATATAGTCGCCAGTTCCATTTTCAAACTATTTCGTAGTCACCTCTTACGATCCAAATAAAAACAATGTAGTGATTTTTACATTACCCTCACACCGATATCAAACAGTTGACACTTTTTAATCTTAAAAACAAGCAGAGTAACCTTCGCAACTATATTAGTTTAAAAATATGAAAACGAAACGAACCTACAATACATGTACTATAACAGTATAATAATACAAAACTCATAGCTGAAAATTTCTTGTTCTGAATTTCATATCTTATTGCAAGAACGTACTTATTGCTGTGCATGATTACGTTTCCGCATAACCCTAGAAAGAAAAAATATTAAACAAGAACATTTCACTTTGTATAGACAATTTAAGTCTAACTTAAATGACGTATGTGTTTTACGCTTTAAGTAAGACTTAGTGATATGAAACCTTAATGATGTTAAATGGAAAAAGGCATATTCACATACACGGGTTCTGAATGACAAAATTCACTTAGCCGACGGAACGTTATTATCCGACCGAATAAGGTTACATACATTGTTGTTTTTTTTTTCTTCTCATAGATAATATTTTCTATGATAATGCAATTGAGAACTATATACCACGGGCTATTCATTCACTCACAAATGCACGGATACACACCCACACACACGCGTAATTATTATCATTAAATAACAACTTCTGAATGTCTATAATATAATGATATAATGATATGTTTTAAATAATAAGCGGCAATAGCCTAATGGTTTAGGGTGCGGACTGCGATACATGACGTCGCAGGTTCGGGCCCCGCCATTCGACTATTGACGTAAACCAACTCCTGACACAAGCATTGCAGCTTAATTGGAGTGGTTAACAGGAATACTAGTAGTGTTATTCGGCATTGCTAGTATTCTTTTTTATAAAAAAAGAAAAAAAATGTTTTAAATATATAATATGTACACTCACATGGTGAAAAAACTTTTTTAAAAACTCATTTTACTCATCGTGGCACGGTACCAAGAACGCTGGCAGCATTTACACGTTGAATGGTTAGACATAACCCTTGAGCGAGGATATTTATTATAAATTGACCACTGTAAATTTTCACGAAAAAAATAAAATAGCGTGTTATCCTTTTCAGCGGGATGTTGTTTTGTCTATGATTATTCCAGTTCACAAAACGACGTGCACCATTTGAAACCATTCACCCGTACGAGACATACACAAACTTTTACTAACAGTCCATTTTTTGTATCAAATTGTTTTCCAAGGTTTTTTTAAGTGGGGTTCGCTTAACAAGGTCAGAAGTAAATAACATATTTTGGATTGAAATTATAATTTTTAAAAAATCTTTAATATATCTCTATCGAATATGGTTATACAGCTAAAATTGGTAATAGGTAATTCAAATGCTGAAATTAGCACGATATTACAAAATGGAATGTATAATACATTTTATTATAAGTTACTTAATTATCTTCGAGCTACATAAAATTTTCGTAGCGTTGGGGTCGTAGGTGGCGACTTAGAGAATATTCTTCTTAAATGCCATTACCAGAAAAATACTAGACCAAAATTAAGAAGAGCAATGAGGAACCACAACTAGTAAGGTGCAACGTTTCTGGTACAACAACAAATGGTGATTATCGCAAACCATTGGTAATGCATGTATGTTTGTCTGTATTTTGTCTTTTTCGACTTTTCTCTTTTTAATAACCACTTATAATTCCGCCCGGATATAGGATGGTACTTAATTTATACGCCAATACCACACTGATTAAAAGTATGTTTATAAAATTAATATTACTTAAGCAATATTGTAAATGCGAAAGTGAGATTCTGAGCTGATCTGAGTTCTTTGCTTATTTGTCACGCTTTCATGACTAAATCGCTAAACCGAATCTAATGAATTTTGTATTGAGCTAGATAGTCCTGGAGACAGTTAAAGAACAGATCAAGACAAAGACAGTTAAAATTAACGCAAGCGAAGTCGGCAATGAGAGCTAGTTTAATAATAAAATGAACTTCAATATATTTTGTCACACGTGTTTTCGACAATTACTGTCATCTAGGGTCGTGGCGAAATTGGCGTATGTGTGTGTTTGCGTTGGGGGACCATTGATAAATCACTAATAATTTGAACTGTTCAGAATATTAATGATTGGTTAGTTTGTGACAAGCTACATATTTACAACTAATAACTAATAATTACATACATGTTGTAATATTTTGACTACAGTAAGTAAAATAAATATAAATAAATATCTTCACGAAATTCCCAAGACAGGAGTAGACAGAGGTCAAGTCTAGAAAATTAAGTCCCTTCTGCCCACCTTCCACCGAAGATATTTTCGGGACAACGTGACAAGTGGTGAGCCCGTCGCCGTCTTTATGTCTAAGCCACGATTTTAATTCGTACATAAATTTTTGAAAAACCCATTAGTACGAGCCTGCCAACTGGAGATCGAACTCGGGTCTCGCGACTCGAAATTTCGACCACCCAACCACTCGGCTATCGTGACTCACTACAGTAAGTCTTCCCCTAGATTCATTCTATCATTATATTCATATCTAATATATTTTTGTGATTGAAAAAATGATTTTACATACCTTCGCGACGTTTCCACTACAGGGGTACACAGAGGTCCAGACAATTAAGTCCTATCGACCCACCTTCAGACCTTTACTTATATAAAAATTTCGAAAAATACCAAATTTCAAAAGACAGGTGACGAACAGCGACATCTAAGGTGTGTGATGTCTGGTACAGCCATATCTAATCCGCTTGCCAAGCGTGGTGATTACGAAAAATCTTTCCTTACGATGAACGAGAGAGGCCTGCAGTCGACTTTAACGTACTGCTTTATGCGTATGAATGCATGTACGATAACGTATACTGAGCAATTAATGCATGTCGTTAATTTAAAAATTAATAGGACAACCGAAATATGTGTGTTACTCGAAAAAATACCTATTAGATAGATAGATAGATAGGACAACCTAACATACATTTCTTCGATCCCAATGTAAGATGCTAAAGCACTTGTGGTATGGGAATCGGAAACAACGAAGGCACCACAAACACTCAGACCCGAGAAAATATAGAAAAAGTGGTTTTTC
Organism: Sericinus montela; assembly: GCA_029286605.1. Lineage (NCBI taxonomy): Eukaryota > Metazoa > Arthropoda > Insecta > Lepidoptera > Papilionidae > Sericinus > Sericinus montela. The sequence goes on along the minus strand of JAGSMR010000093.1, from coordinate 529,942 downwards.
TATTTGACCCGACCTGGAATCGAACCTAGGAGGCGACACCTTGCAAACCGTTGTTTAAGCCACTCGAACACGGTGGTCGTCAAAAATACATGTATTACAGATAGTAGAATTGCACATAAATTTAATTGTTCGCAAACCTAACGAAGAGTTCTATAGTACAAAAATGCCAGTGTATCATTATTTGCATGAAAAAGAATCCGTCTAATTATACCGTAAAGGTTCAATTTTCTAGAAGCCGATATGATAAATATACGATATAGTACACGTATATTCTAACTCTCCCCTTCTGTTCCCTTGATCTGAAGGAGCACTTACTACTACTAGTTAGCGGTTTAGCAAATAGCAGTACTTAGGTACGGTTGACAAGGCCATTCATGATTTACTATTTCAGGAAATTAAGTCGGGTTATTTAGTGTCAACTCTGTACTCTCTACGAATAATTTTGTTGGCAACTAGACATCAGTTTAAGTAGCAGTATGTTAGAGAAGTGGAGGGATTTAAGAAGGGATGTAAGAAGAACTGCTTACTTATCTTTAGTATTTTTTTTGCATTAAAGTCGAAATTAAAGGGCAAATAAATTTTATTTAATTTTATTTGGGATAAAAAAAAGTTGTACATTACAGTCTTATTACGATTGAACTAATGTTAAATCTTAAAAATAAACGGACAACCAACGACTTTACCCTCGAATGACTATGTATATAAAGTGTTGTTAAAATATTTTATAAGGCGAGTTAGGTATGAATGGATACTATTAATTTAGGAGGAAGGTATAATTTCTATAAAGCTATATTTCTATTTCCCGTTCAGTCTTTTAGAAACTGTATGGCTGGTTTTTTTAAGTTTAGTACCGTTCTTGCTTTATTTATATTTCGAATATTTGTGAAATACGGACTAAACAGTTAATGTTCATTATCAAAAAGTAATCTTTTCTACCCCAGTATTGAGAATATGCTTGAAGATATTTTCTTAATATTTGTTTTATATTAAAAAAACTAAAGTCTATTTTCCCAATCTTACAAATGGAAACGAAATTAAACAACTTTTTAATCTCGCCAGAGTCGTATCAGCAAAAAGCTTGATTACTTCCTACTATTGACCTCCGAAAGTTTACACTGGTGTAATAATAACCGAACCGAATAAATGAGATTTCGCCACAATGTTTTATCGAGAATTCATAGTAGCACTCGCCTTTTACCGCGTGTATCTATAATTAAAGTAAATAAAAAATATTTATAGAATAAGTAATAACATCAATTTATTTAACTTAACATATGTTCAGTACATATTATTTTTTTCTCTTGTTTTATATACCGTATAATTATTTGTATACAATAAAATTAGACAATCAAAAAAAGGCAACAAGAACAAATTGTTAAGTCATTCCAAATAGAATCCGGTGTAGTGGGCAATGAAAGGCTTTAATATTTAGATATCTGACTACCCCAGTGCTGGTATATAAAACACTATTGGTAGTCATAGTTTAAATATAATAATTGAGTAAATTTTATTATATCCCAAGATTATCTGAACGAGAATGCCACATGATATTATTTTCGCCCTTTAGAATAGAATAGAATAGAAAAAACATTTATTCAGCACAAGCAGTTCATACACTTGAAAGTATAAGTACATATTGAGTTTAAAATATAAAAAGGTCGCATTGTGCCGAAAAGGGGTTGGCTCAGCATGTTTTGTGTGAGTATGACCTCACACAGCGCTGATTTTTAGCCAAGAAACCTGTTCATTGGCTTCACGAACGTAGCACAGCTGTTACGTGTAGTCTAGACCTTCGATAAAACGAAAAAAGTCTAAACTATCTATATAATTATAACACTCAGCTATCGTGACTTGTTGATTTTTTCATTCCCCGTTGCAGTTATGACTTTTGCTATATTATTTATGCGTCGCTAACTTCATCATATCACGATTTAGTGCCACGTAGATACTTTTATGTTTATTATTTCTACAGCCTATGCTCAACGCAGGCCTCCTCTAAAAGTTAACCACAAATAACGAGCTGCCTATATTAATTGATTTTTATATCAAAATGTATCCGATTTAACGTTGAATCGACGAATACGTTATAATCTTTTTAAATGAAACACGAACCAGGAAATTACTACTAAATCAAATTGTTGCAAGTTGCAACCTTTTATATTATAAGAACTGATTTTTAAGTTCGAACCCCTTTACACTTATATAAATAAGGGATGAACGGTCATATCGAAGCGTTTACCTTTTTTTCCTTATCTGGTCTTCCGTTTCCATTCTGTGTTGCTATTTTGTTTCAATTATATAGTTATAAATAGTTGGGAATGAAATGCAATATCAAATGGAAATGATGTTTTCTACGGTGGTAGTTTGTCTTGAAGCTTTTAATATTAGATACTTTTACATTAACAGTCACGACAGCCGAGTGGTTGGGTGATCGGAATTCGAGTCAAGGGACCAGAGTTCGATTCCCTAGGCTCGTACCAATGGATTTTTTCAAAACTTATGTACTATTTATAACGTTGGCTTGGACATAAAGACGGCAACGTGCTCACCAAAATGTCTTTTGTGAAGGTGGGTCGGAGGGACTTGCTTGTCTGGATCTCTGTCTACCCCAGTTTTAGGAATGGTGTGAAATTAACAAAAACCTTCCTTTCTATGTAAGAGCAATTAAAATCCCTTTTGTGTGATCAATGTAATACTAATTCTTTGTAATATTTTCTGAATAAAATAAAATGTAAGCACAAAGGAGCATGTCATATTAAATAACCCTCGTTATTCTCTTCCAGTCTACAAACGTATTTAACATTACTTCCTCTGCAACATTTTTGCGGATTTAAAATTATTTTCGAAATAAAACCTTTGAATAATTAATTCCACTTCTAACTTATGTTTTACGACGCTAGCGAAATATTTTAATTAGTCTGTCCGAACCCACAGAGCCCCAAACCTTAGTGTGAAGGTTGGGAAAGTGTTATGTAATATGGCTTCTATGCAAACATGCCCATCTTTAAAAGTACCTTAATATATTAAGTAAGTTTGAGATTAAAAGAAAGAATGTGGCAGATTATAATGTATAATGTTGTGAAGTGGTACTAGCTAAAAGATGAAAATTATTATATGCTTTGATCACATCGTATAAATTAAAATGTGTCATCAATAAAATATGTTCATGAACCCCTGACCTCTGATACAACCTTTAGATCTTTAGTTCGATTCAGGTCGGATTAAAAATATAAGCCGACAAAAAAGCGTAATCATACCTAGCGAGATGAACGTCATGCAATTGCGTTTATGATACAATTATCTTTAAATACCACCATATAATTTTGCAGTTTCTCTTAAATTATCTCTTATAATACCCACGAATGAAGAGTCTGGTTGCAACTATCTATTAGATAAAAAAGGTGTGTGAGCGATTCACATACTATAGAAGTGAAACTTTAGTAAATCAACAAAAGAATGAGATGAATATATATAATAACGCTAGGATAATTACAAAGTTTATTTATAAAATAGTATATTTCTGTCTCATTTTTGGCCGGCTTCATCATACACATTTTTGTATTAGTGCCTCTTACCTGTCGTTTTTTCCGTTACATCCTGTTTGAAATCACAACGATTCTAAAGTAGTTTCTCTTCAAAAATTAAATTAATTTAAAGAAAATAGATGTGAAAAAAAAACTCGGATACGAAATATTCACAAAGTGCATGTATAATATATATGGAGACCATCTTGCTTAATGCTGTCCCAAGTCACACCTCGCTGAATTTTTAATGACGTATGGTGAAGTGTGTTGCGGTGTGCACTAATTCGTAATTACTGTAGAGTGTTAAGCAGTTTTAGTATTTTCTGAAGTAATTTAAATGAGCAGCGATGGTTTAACTTAGGAAAATTATTTAGTGATACCCTGTTATGAAACTACATTATTGGTATAATCTCAATGTATAAATGGTAGAAAAAAATATACTTATTTACAATAGATTAAACTTCTTTGCTCACCTAGTAATAAAAAAGTCACAAGTAAGGTAACAACTAGTCAGAAAGTTTAAAGAATCAATTTGTCATTTAATTATGGTTCACATTACGATTTGGTACAGAACACTCTTGTCACATTATATTAATAGCTATAATATTATTATGTTGTTGGCTATACTTTTTGGTCATAGTTGGCCATTTGTTTCTGATATATTTAAGAGTGAAAAATCAATGTCAAAATTAAGTGTCAAATCCAATTTTTAAAACACGTTTTACAATTTCAAATACATTCAAATAAAAACACAAATGAAAGACAACTGTTGATGGACGAAGAAAAGAAATCAAATAAAGCAGAAGAAAATGAAGATGGAGTAGTTAAAAGTGAAAAAATAGATACACAAACATTACTTATAACAGATGATGCGGGACCTTCAAGATTTATACCCCTCCCAGGTGAAATACCACATACTGTAAAAAATGTATTTCAATCTAAAACCGGAATTTCTAAATCGGAACACAGTATACGCCAAATTATTACCAGCAAGGACGTTGCAAATGCCTTAAAGCTTTCATCATTAAGCTTTAGTCCAACTAATGATATTATCAAAAACATTAATTTCAAGGAACTCAAAATTCCAATATTAGATAAAAATGAAAGTAATGAACAATGTGACGCCACGACTTTTTTAGAACTGAGAAAGTTTGTAGCTTCTTGTTTTAAATCAAATAGAGATGTCGACAACTTTGCTGCAATAGAAACTCCTAATGTTCAAAACGTGCACACTGCTATAAGTTCTTTAATTACGGAACCCGCACAAGACACAACAAACCTAAATACTTTTGAAAATATACGCACAGAGGAAGTTGATGTCGTTAATATTACAAATGATATTAGATTACCCAACACAAATTTTGTGGATCTGAAACAGTCAAAGACTATAGAGGGGAACAAAAAGAAATCGTCAGGGAATCCTTCGGAAAAGTCTGACTTTGGGTTAGCACCACGAGATTCTCTTTCAAGTATTGGTTCAAATGTTTGTCGAATTTGTATGACAAAGGGACGAGAAAGGTAAAACTAGATTTAGCAATTAAGCACGACTTTATTCATAGTAACATTTTTTTAGATTTTCCGGTCGATTAAATTTATTTTGATTTGAGTAGTGAAAAGACATGTGCATGAATATTTTAATTTAATTGTTTAAAACTGACACAAAACCAAAATTGCCACTCCTGATTGAAAGATGTATGTATGTATGTATGTATGTATGTATGTATGTATGTATGTATGTATGTATGTATGTATGTATGTATGTATGTATGTATGTATGTATGTATGTATGTATGTATGTATGTATGTATGTATGTATGTATGTATGTATGTATGTATGTATGTATGTATGTATGTATGTATGTATGTATGTATGTATGTATGTATGTATGTATGTATGTATGTATGTATGTATGTATGTATGTATGTATGTATGTATGTATGTATGTATGTATGTATGTATGTATGTATGTATGTATGTATGTATGTATGTATGTATGTATGTATGTATGTATGTATGTATGTATGTATGTATGTATGTATGTATGTATGTATGTATGTATGTATGTATGTATGTATGTATGTATGTATGTATGTATGTATGTATGTATGTATGTATGTATGTATGTATGTATGTATGTATGTATGTATGTATGTATGTATGTATGTATGTATGTATGTATGTATGTATGTATGTATGTATGTATGTATGTATGTATGTATGTATGTATGTATGTATGTATGTATGTATGTATGTATGTATGTATGTATGTATGTATGTATGTATGTATGTATGTATGTATGTATGTATGTATGTATGTATGTATGTATGTATGTATGTATGTATGTATGTATGTATGTATGTATGTATGTATGTATGTATGTATGTATGTATGTATGTATGTATGTATGTATGTATGTATGTATGTATGTATGTATGTATGTATGTATGTATGTATGTATGTATGTATGTATGTATGTATGTATGTATGTATGTATGTATGTATGTATGTATGTATGTATGTATGTATGTATGTATGTATGTATGTATGTATGTATGTATGTATGTATGTATGTATGTATGTATGTATGTATGTATGTATGTATGTATGTATGTATGTATGTATGTATGTATGTATGTATGTATGTATGTATGTATGTATGTATGTATGTATGTATGTATGTATGTATGTATGTATGTATGTATGTATGTATGTATGTATGTATGTATGTATGTATGTATGTATGTATGTATGTATGTATGTATGTATGTATGTATGTATGTATGTATGTATGTATGTATGTATGTATGTATGTATGTATGTATGTATGTATGTATGTATGTATGTATGTATGTATGTATGTATGTATGTATGTATGTATGTATGTATGTATGTATGTATGTATGTATGTATGTATGTATGTATGTATGTATGTATGTATGTATGTATGTATGTATGTATGTATGTATGTATGTATGTATGTATGTATGTATGTATGTATGTATGTATGTATGTATGTATGTATGTATGTATGTATGTATGTATGTATGTATGTATGTATGTATGTATGTATGTATGTATGTATGTATGTATGTATGTATGTATGTATGTATGTATGTATGTATGTATGTATGTATGTATGTATGTATGTATGTATGTATGTATGTATGTATGTATGTATGTATGTATGTATGTATGTATGTATGTATGTATGTATGTATGTATGTATGTATGTATGTATGTATGTATGTATGTATGTATGTATGTATGTATGTATGTATGTATGTATGTATGTATGTATGTATGTATGTATGTATGTATGTATGTATGTATGTATGTATGTATGTATGTATGTATGTATGTATGTATGTATGTATGTATGTATGTATGTATGTATGTATGTATGTATGTATGTATGTATGTATGTATGTATGTATGTATGTATGTATGTATGTATGTATGTATGTATGTATGTATGTATGTATGTATGTATGTATGTATGTATGTATGTATGTATGTATGTATGTATGTATGTATGTATGTATGTATGTATGTATGTATGTATGTATGTATGTATGTATGTATGTATGTATGTATGTATGTATGTATGTATGTATGTATGTATGTATGTATGTATGTATGTATGTATGTATGTATGTATGTATGTATATATGTATATATCAATTTGGAAAATTTTCACAATTCATTTTGTGGTACTATATTTGCCTGGCACATATCGCTATAACAAGAAACTAATGACCAAAATACAATATCAAACTCAGTCAAGTACTAAATACAATATTTATAGATCTTGACTGTTTAATTCTACATATCTCACGAAACTTTATTTTAGTTGGTTAATAGAATAGAATAGAATAGAATAGAATAGAATAGAATAGAATAGAATAGAATAGAATAGAATAGAATAGAATAGAATAGAATAGAATAGAATAGAATAGAATAGAATAGAATAGAATAGAATAGAATAGAATAGAATAGAATAGAATAGAATAGAATAGAATAGAATAGAATAGAATAGAATAGAATAGAATAGAATAGAATAGAATAGAATAGAATAGAATAGAATAGAATAGAATAGAATAGAATAGAATAGAATAGAATAGAATAGAATAGAATAGAATAGAATAGAATAGAATAGAATAGAATAGAATAGAATAGAATAGAATAGAATAGAATAGAATAGAATAGAATAGAATAGAATAGAATAGAATAGAATAGAATAGAATAGAATAGAATAGAATAGAATAGAATAGAATAGAATAGAATAGAATAGAATAGAATAGAATAGAATAGAATAGAATAGAATAGAATAGAATAGAATAGAATAGAATAGAATAGAATAGAATAGAATAGAATAGAATAGAATAGAATAGAATAGAATAGAATAGAATAGAATAGAATAGAATAGAATAGAATAGAATAGAATAGAATAGAATAGAATAGAATAGAATAGAATAGAATAGAATAGAATAGAATAGAATAGAATAGAATAGAATAGAATAGAATAGAATAGAATAGAATAGAATAGAATAGAATAGAATAGAATAGAATAGAATAGAATAGAATAGAATAGAATAGAATAGAATAGAATAGAATAGAATAGAATAGAATAGAATAGAATAGAATAGAATAGAATAGAATAGAATAGAATAGAATAGAATAGAATAGAATAGAATAGAATAGAATAGAATAGAATAGAATAGAATAGAATAGAATAGAATAGAATAGAATAGAATAGAATAGAATAGAATAGAATAGAATAGAATAGAATAGAATAGAATAGAATAGAATAGAATAGAATAGAATAGAATAGAATAGAATAGAATAGAATAGAATAGAATAGAATAGAATAGAATAGAATAGAATAGAATAGAATAGAATAGAATAGAATAGAATAGAATAGAATAGAATAGAATAGAATAGAATAGAATAGAAAAAACATTTTTTCAGCACAAGCAGTTCATACACTTGAAAGTATAAGTACATATTGAGTTTAAAATATAAAAAGGTCGCATTGTGCCGAAAAGGGGTTGGCTCAGCATGTTTTGTGTGAGTATACACAGCGCTGATTTTTAGCCAAGAAACCTGTTCATTGGCTTCACGAACGTAGCACAGCTGTTACGTGTAGTCTAGACCTTCGATAAAACGAAAAAAGTCTAAACTATCTATATAATTATAACACTCAGCTATCGTGACTTGTTGATTTTTTCATTCCCCGTTGCAGTTATGACTTTTGCTATATTATTTATGCGTCGCTAACTTCATCATATCACGATTTAGTGCCACGTAGATACTTTTATGTTTATTATTTCTACAGCCTATGCTCAACGCAGGCCTCCCCTAAAAGTTAACCACAAATAACGAGCTGCCTATATTAATTGATTTTTATATCAAAATGTATCCGATTTAACGTTGAATCGACGAATACGTTATAATCTTTTTAAATGAAACACGAACCAGGAAATTACTACTAAATCAAATTGTTGCACGTTGCAATCTTTTATATTATAAGAACTGATTTTTAAGTTCGAACCCCTTTACACTTATATAAATAAGGGATGAACGGTCATATCGAAGCGTTTACCTTTTTTTCCTTATCTGGTCTTCCGTTTCCATTCTGTGTTGCTATTTTGTTTCAATTATATAGTTATAAATAGTTGGGAATGAAATGCAATATCAAATGGAAATGATGTTTTCTACGGTGGTAGTTTGTTTTGAAGCTTTTAATATTAGATACTTTTACATTAACAGTCACGACAGCCGAGTGGTTGGGTGATCGGAATTCGAGTCAAGGGGCCAGAGTTCGATTCCCTAGGCTCGTACCAATGGATTTTTTCAAAACTTATGTACTATTTATAACGTTGGCTTGGACATAAAGACGGCAACGTGCTCACCAAAAATGTCTTTTGTGAAGGTGGGTCGGAGGGACTTGCTTGTCTGGATCTCTGTCTACCCCAGTTTTAGGAATGGTGTGTGAAATTAACAAAAACCTTCCTTTCTATGTAAGAGCAATTAAAATCCCTTTTGTGTGATCAATGTAATACTAATTCTTTGTAATATTTTCTGAATAAAATAAAATGTAAGCACAAAGGAGCATGTCATATTAAATAACCCTCGTTATTCTCTTCCAGTCTACAAACGTATTTAACATTACTTCCTCTGCAACATTTTTGCGGATTTAAATTTATTTTCGAAATAAAACCTTTGAATAATTAATTCCACTTCTAACTTATGTTTTACGACGCTAGCGAAATATTTTAATTAGTCTGTCCGAACCCACAGAGCCCCAAACCTTAGTGTGAAGGTTGGAAAAGTGTTATGTAATATGGCTTCTATGCAAACATGCCCATCTTTAAAAGTACCTTAATATATTAAGTAAGTTTGAGATTAAAAGAAAGAATGTGGCAGATTATAATGTATAATGTTGTGAAGTGGTACTAGCTAAAAGATGAAAATTATTATATGCTTTGATCACATCGTATAAATTAATATGTGTCATCAATAAAATATGTTCATGAACCCCTGACCTCTGATACAACCTTTAGATCTTTAGTTCGATTCAGGTCGGATTAAAAATATAAGCCGACAAAAAAGCGTAATCATACCTAGCGAGATGAACGTCATGCAATTGCGTTTATGATACAATTATCTTTAAATACCACCATATAATTTTGCAGTTTCTCTTAAATTATCTCTTATAATACCCACGAATGAAGAGTCTGGTTGCAACTATCTATTAGATAAAAAAGGTGTGTGTGCGATTCACATACTATAGAAGTGAAACTTTAGTAAATCAACAAAAGAATGAGATGAATATATATAATAACGCTAGGATAATTACAAAGTTTATTTATAAAATAGTATATTTCTGTCTCATTTTTGGCCGGCTTCATCATACACATTTTTGTATTAGTGCCTCTTACCTGTCGTTTTTTCCGTTGCATCCTGTTTGAAATCACTACGATTCTAAAGTAGTTTCTCTTCAAAAATTAAATTAATTTAAAGAAAATAGATGTGAAAAAAAAACTCGGATACGAAATATTCACAAAGTGCATGTATAATATATATGGAGACCATCTTGCTTAATGCTGTCCCAAGTCACACCTCGCTGAATTTTTAATGACGTATGGTGAAGTGTGTTGCGGTGTGCACTAATTCGTAATTACTGTAGAGTGTTAAGCAGTTTTAGTATTTTCTGAAGTAATTTAAATGAGCAGCGATGGTTTAACTTAGGAAAATTATTTAGTGATACCCTGTTATGAAACTACATTATTGGTATAATCTCAATGTATAAATGGTAGAAAAAAATATACTTATTTACAATAGATTAAACTTCTTTGCTCACCTAGTAATAAAAAGTCACAAGTAAGGTAACAACTAGTCAGAAAGTTTAAAGAATCAATTTGTCATTTAATTATGGTTCACATTACGATTTGGTACAGAACACTCTTGTCACATTATATTAATAGCTATAATATTATTATGTTGTTGGCTATACTTTTTGGTCATAGTTGGCCATTTGTTTCTGATATATTTAAGAGTGAAAAATCAATGTCAAAATTAAGTGTCAAATCCAATTTTAAAACACGTTTTACAATTTCAAATACATTCAAATAAAACACAAATGAAAGACAACTGTTGATGGACGAAGAAAAGAAATCAAATAAAGCAGAAGAAAATGAAGATGGAGTAGTTAAAAGTGAAAAAATAGATACACAAACATTACTTATAACAGATGATGCGGGACCTTCAAGATTTATACCCCTCCCAGGTGAAATACCACATACTGTAAAAAATGTATTTCAATCTAAAACCGGAATTTCTAAATCGGAACACAGTATACGCCAAATTATTACCAGCAAGGACGTTGCAAATGCCTTAAAGCTTTCATCATTAAGCTTTAGTCCAACTAATGATATTATCAAAAACATTAATTTCAAGGAACTCAAAATTCCAATATTAGATAAAAATGAAAGTAATGAACAATGTGACGCCACGACTTTTTTAGAACTGAGAAAGTTTGTAGCTTCTTGTTTTAAATCAAATAGAGATGTCGACAACTTTGCTGCAATAGAAACTCCTAATGTTCAAAACGTGCACACTGCTATAAGTTCTTTAATTACGGAACCCGCACAAGACGCAACAAACCTAAATACTTTTGAAAATATACGCACAGAGGAAGTTGATGTCGTTAATATTACAAATGATATTAGATTACCCAACACAAATTTTGTGGATCTGAAACAGTCAAAGACTATAGAGGGGAACAAAAAGAAATCGTCAGGGAATCCTTCGGAAAAGTCTGACTTTGGGTTAGCACCACGAGATTCTCTTTCAAGTATTGGTTCAAATGTTTGTCGAATTTGTATGACAAAGGGACGAGAAAGGTAAAACTAGATTCAGCAATTAAGCACGACTTTATTCATAGTAACATTTTTTTAGATTTTCCGGTCGATTAAATTTATTTTGATTTGAGTAGTGAAAAGACATGTGCATGAATATTTTAATTTAATTGTTTAAAAACTGACACAAAACCAAAATTGTCACTCCTGATTGAAAGATCTCATATCTTTTCTCTACCTAAAATATTCGTAAACTCTGTAGCAACAAAAGACTACGTGTAACTGAGTTACTTAACATTTAAAATTGAAGAGCAACACTTTCTACGTCAACGAAACAATATTAACAATATAACATATTCACAACACAGAATTTTACAATTTATACATATTAGATATCAATTATTAGATATCTAACCGTATGGTAACGGTGTATTACCGTGTGGTAACGGTGAAAGAATATTGCCATTCCCTTTTTTCTTGTGGGTGTTATAAGAGGCGACTAAGGGATTCAGCCTTGAACATCGTTATGGCAACCAATAGATGGCGGGTTAACCATCTCTAAAAATATCAGAAAAAATTATCAGACCAAAGGGATCAGCGTATGAGGTGCGAGTGGCCTGTTACTGCGAATATAGGCATAAGGAAAATCCTCCCTAAGGGAGAGGCCTATGTCCCGAAGTGGACTTTAATAGGCCGTTATGTATGTATGTATGTATGTATATATGTATATATCAATTTGGAAAAATTTTTCACAATTCATTTTTGTGGTACTATATTTGCCTGGCACATATCGCTATAACAAGAAACTAATGACCAAAATACAAATATCAAACTCAGTCAAGTACTAAATACAATATTTATAGATCTTGACTGTTTAATTCTACATATCTCACGAAACTTTATTTTAGTTGGTTAATTGATTGGTAGTAAACTAATCGATAACACTCTAATATTCGACCCAAACAAAAGATATAAATCTTACATAAGTTTTAAGAGATTAAGGTACAAGAGCTTGAATCTCCGACTTAAAATCCACATTACCAGAACACTGCTAATATACTCGTATTTCATGCATATTGTTAAATTTAATTTTTCGCAGATTAATATCACCTTGCAACTGTAAAGGTTCGATGGCGAATGTTCATTTATCGTGCTTGGAGAGGTGGCTTAATCAAGTTGGCAGAAATCATTGCGAACTTTGTGGATTCAGGTTTGCATTAAGATTCATTCTTCTGTCACGATTGTATTTTTCAAAAAAATAAGCAGTGACAATTTAAAAAAAAATATTTTCACGCAACTACCTACGATCTGTTGTCTCCGGCTACCCCGTCAGGGATTGTGCGTGAGGATAAGTAAATAAAATAAAAAATGTCCTTTTGTCTCCTTCTATATTATAAAATGGCCAAATTTGTATCTAACGAACTTTATCTTTAATAAATTATTATTTAATTAAGTCACGATAGCCGGGTGGTTGGGTGGTCGGAATTTCGAGTCGAGAGACCCGAGTTCCGATCCCCTCGTAGGGGCAGGCTCGTACCAAAGGTTTTTCCAAAAAAAAAACTCATGTACGAATTATATCGTTGGCTTGGACATAAAGACGGCGACGGGCTCACCACCTGTCACGTTGTCCCGAAAATATCTTCGGTGGAAGGTAGGTCGAAGGGACTTAATTGTCTAGACTAGACCTCTGTCTACCCCTGTATTGGGAATTCCGTGAAGATATTTATTTTATTTTTTTTTAATTTTTAATAGAGTAAATTGTTTTAAATTGAAACTATTGCATTTGATTCTTTTTTTCATTTAAGCTATCCAGCTATTCGCACACCAAGATATACGGTTCTTCAAGCGCTTCGATTGTGGTTCGGCAATCCCCGTAATAGAAGCCATTTGCAGGTGAGACCATTTTGTAGATCGATATAGCGTTCGTTACCTTATATTTCCTACGACAGTTCTATATTGGTATACGTTGTGTAACTTTCGATATAAAATTATATGTAATATTGTATTGTAATTTAGGAATGAGACGTAATATTCTTTGCTATCTCCCTCATACTCATACTCATACTTGTAACATTTGCTATTGCAATTTATTTACGACCTCCGTGGACGAGTTGCGTAAACACCGGTTTTCAAGGTGTTGCCATCTCCAGGTTCCGGGTTCGATTCCCGGTCGGATCAATGTTGAAAAAACACTTTTGCTAAATTTTCTCGAGTCTGGGTGTTTGTGGTGCCTTCGTTGTTTCCGATTCTCATACCTTTACTACTCTGCTAGTGCTTTCGAATCCTTCACTGGAATCGGAGCATCGTATGTGATGTTGTCCCTGTCTATGTATATCTGTGTGTGTATTTATTTATTAAAGAAATACATAAACTGTTCGAATTTTTATATATGTTCAATTCTAGATATGTTCATATTTTTCTCCTCCGCTTGATGGACCTATAAAATCTTATTATAAGTCATTTGTTTCTTCATTGGGAATAAAATTCGGCTTCATAGGTTACGGTTAATTACGGCTCTTCACGTACAAACGATCATAATTACGGCCACTGAGTTTTCATCTAAATCAGAGGTGACATCGCATCTATAACCTACTTAGTTGTTTGCAGATGTCCATTAAACGCAGAACCCACTTACCATCAGGTGTATTTCCTTTTTCACCCTTATCTGTAAAAATAATGTAATCGGTGGAAAGTGGTTCGAAGAGACTTAATTGTCTAGACTAGACCTCTGTCTAACCCATTATTTGATTTTTTATTCGTGAATTGCGTGAAGATATTTATTTATCTGTAAAAAAGGTTATTTTTGTGTTGTCATTTTTAAGATATGGTATCCTATAATGCCTAAAAACCTATAAAGACATTTTAATTGGTGCATGATGGTAGTCACGGAAGCTGATTGGTTAGGTCATCGGAATTCGAGTTTTTCCAAAGATGAATGTACAAGTTATATCGTTGGCTTGGACATAAAGACGTCGACAAGCCCACCTATCACTTTATCCCAAAAATGTCTTCGTTGGAAGGTGGGTCGAAAGGACTTATTTTCTAGACCTCTGTCAACCCTTGTATGGCGTGAAGATGTTTTTTTTACGAAGGCATCTATTTGTCTAATGCCGGCAAATGCTTTGAGTGCAGTATTAAACCAGAAAAATCGGAAAACTTATTCACTTTGTATCCCAGACATTATTCGGTGACTGTTGCCATTAGGCCTTTCTTTTACAGTTCCTATTAAGATAAGAATTTTATAGAAAAGGCAATATTTGCTTTCTTTTTCAATATTTTGTTTCCGAATAGCTAATACAGCATATACGTAAGGAAATAGCTGGGAAAGCAAACGACAATTTTGTTGTATTTTACGTTCATCATTAAGTAGTTTACGTTCATCATTAAGTAGTTTAAGTTCTTTACTCGTACTATGTTCATTTTGTATTGCATTAATTTTTAAATTAATATAAATGCTTTTACTCGGTTTTCAATTTTCAGTGCGCTTAAAAACCTGTAATGCTATTACCAGATCAATGCTTTTGACATTAATACATTATTCATAGGTAGCTTGAACCGTGACACAAAGTACAGTCATATTAATTTTCTGAGCCGTTTGAATTAAACGCAATATATCAATTGTCGCTGGAAAGCGCAGCCATTTATAAAGCCTCAGTCTAAGGATGGCACGTTTTCGTCGACACGTGAGAAAACGTATTATAATCAATTGTCGATTTTTTTTTAAGTTTTTAATAATTATCAAGAACTAACATTTAAAATGTATAACGGCTTGTTAAAGACAACTGCAGGATTGACCTCTCCCATAATGGGCTTCTCATAATCAACGAGCTCGGCAAGCGGATTGGCCATCGCATCCTAGACCTAGATCGGATACCAGATATCTTGCATCAAAAACGCTGCTACGCATCACCGTCCTGCTGAATATTGGTCTAATATTTTACGTGACGGTTATCAAGGCTTCTGCCATTGTTATTTTCAACGATTTTCCCGTAGTCGCCTCTTAAATACAACATCTAAGGGAGGAAGAGTGTGGTATGTTCTTAATTTATAGCCACACTGCAACTTGTTTTACAACATACTTTACTGTTATTATTTGAAAATAATGACCAGGGGGCCGAGTTTAACAACTTTAAGTATTTTTAATAAAATTTGTATTTAAGAAAGTTCTTCGAAAAAGTAAAATCTTTTAAAACACTTGAATTATCTAAAGGGGGCCTCGGGCTATGTTGTAACTTTAAATACAAAAAGAAAACAAAGGGGTGAAAAAAAAACTTGATTCTTTTTATTATCTATTATCTATATTTTCTATTATTATTTCCTTGCTAGAAGGAAATAATATACAATGCACAATGTGTAGCCTTGAGGTATTGTGTATTCTCCTGGGTGGGTATCTTAGGAGGCGACTATGGGAATTTATGATTATAGCAATGGTTACCAAATGGTGAGGTACCAAGCTTGACGACCCGATGGCCTCATTGGTAGCGGTCTTGCCTTCGAATTTAATGGTGGTGGGTTCGAATGGCGCTAGGGGATCGCTGTTTATAGATATCATTGCTCTCTCTCTATCTCACATCACATATATTGCTCTGGTCCCAAAGTAAATTGCTAAAGCACTTATGTTATATAAACAAAATTAGACAGTGAGACTGCGGGACAAAATTTTGTTTTCTACATTCATATACGAGAATATTTATCTAAGTAAATATGTATGTGTATAATAATATTGTACCGTTACCTGACTCGCCACCTGACGATATCCCAAAGAAGCTTCCTGGAAATTGTATCGGAATTGTGAGAAGAGAATTATTTAACAAATGTAATTTTTCACAGTCTGACTGCCTCATCTTCTGGTTGCTATCGACTGTGACTGCGGGCCTCTTGGCGGTATGCATCGTTGGCACTCAGTACTTTGTTATTGAGGGCAACAAATTTGGTAAGCCCGATCAAGGTGCTAGAAAAGATGAAGGTTTGTCATTTTTGTTTTTTTTTTTTTTATTTTTTCTGTATTAATTTTTTTATCGTTGCGCCTACTATCGGATGACGTCGAAAGGAAGGGAATAATCTGGTTTGATTGTATAGTTTTAACTAATATTTACGATATAATAATTACGAGTATTAAATCT
The DNA here is from genome assembly GCA_029286605.1 of Sericinus montela. Lineage (NCBI taxonomy): Eukaryota > Metazoa > Arthropoda > Insecta > Lepidoptera > Papilionidae > Sericinus > Sericinus montela. The sequence continues at coordinate 512,933 of JAGSMR010000093.1, read as the reverse complement.
ATATTCTTGCAAACCCTGACACAATGCTAGATTATACTATGTAATTTGAGATTAGAATAACTTAATAGTCACTCACAAATAAAGTTTACCTCAACTGTATTACTGGGTAAAAGTTGACGTATCATAAATGTTGGTCAATATTCTCCATCTAAGTACTTCAGACAGGTCTGAAAAATTAGCAAATCAAAGTCATTACGAATAACTATAATTATAGATAACTGGTCTGTTGGGTTCTGCATCATCATGAATTTTCTAATACGAGTTATCAGAGGACGGAGATGCAAAGGTCAGAGTCTGACAATTTAGTGTTTTCCAATCATAATTCTCACAAAGTAGTGGGTGGTGAGCTTGTCGCTTATTGTCCAATCAAATTATACAAATCGTACACACTAGTATGTTTCGACAAAGTCATTGGTACGAGTCTTCCTCAGGAGGATCGATTCGAGGATCGAGCTCGGATTTCCGGATTTGAACTCCGAACACCCACCCACTCAGTTATACTGCCTTATCTCTGCAAAACATTAGCTTTTTATTGACAGACATTTATCATATTATTTTCCTGTACATGTTTGTTCGCGGTCTTTAAAATGCCAATTCGATCTGATATCGGCGTCTCTCAAAGCGAACATTTTCCATAAACGCCGCGTTTGGTAAGAGGATTGACGATCGCTTTACCAGACACCGCATCTCAGACGCTGTGACAGTTACCGGCCAGCCTTATATTTGTCTGATATTTTATGGGGCGGTTATCTCGCCATCTATCATAAGCCATTCACGAAAAAAAACTATGATTGTTTTCATCATTTCACAGGAATTTCTCATCGAATTACCGAAACGGCTATGGACTTCTTCATGGCTATAGTGCTTTGTGGTTACTCCGTGACGGTGTATCTTCTGTGGAAGGACCACTATGTCATGTGGAATCGCTGGCGGCGTGCAAACGTCAACGTTAGGTTACTTCTATCGCCGGATTCGAATCCCGTGCCATTTGTCCCTAGACCTAGATATAACATTGTTTAAATATTGTAATAATTTATTTATATTGTTTATTAATATTTGATGTTTTATTTATCATTTCATAAACCTTATCGCTATTAAAAAGTTCAGAAATTTTAAAAAATTTAAATTAAATTACACAGTCTGGATCGAATCCGCAACCTCTGTCATATAATGCCAACGGTCTTACCTCCGAACCACCGTGCACGACATGCATCAACTGAAATTTTAAAGCCCTTTTTTTGTTACAGATGACGTTGGCGTCATCTGTAGGAAAACATGCTAACTCCAACTCTACTTAACAGTTATATAGGCATCAATATGACACCTTTATGTGTTTTTTATATGTAAAGCGTGTAAGCTATTTTGGATGTTGCTTATAAAACTTGAAATTTTAAAAAAACAACTAACACCGTCGGCATTCAAACCCGCGACCTCTACTATACCATGGCAACGCTCTTACCTCAGAGCTACCGTGCAACACACACACACGCCTTAATATGTCCAAGATATGATTTTAAATTAATTCTTTAATCGTATAATTCTTTTTCTTTTTACACTAAATAGCCTATATTCAACGTTGGACTCTCTCGATTTTGGACAAATCCTCCATAAATTTGCCATACTCGCGTCGTTTGACAGATAGATTAGCGATTGCAGTATCAGGCACCTCAGACACCTTGGCACCCGTCATCGGTCTGCTTGACTTTGGTCTGGTATTTTTCACGATGGTTTTAACGCCATCTGTCGGTTGCAATTGCGCTGTTCTCCTTTATCGTTACTTCGTCATTATGGTAAAGCGAACCATATTTAATAATTCACGACAGAGTCAAGATAGAGTCACGATAGCCGAGTGGTTGGGTGATAGGAATTCCAGTTGAGAAAACCGAGTTCGAGGCTCGACCAAAAGGTTTTTTCGAAGCCTATGTACGATTCATATTGTTGGCTTAGACATAAACATGGCGATGAGCTCACCACCTGTCACTTTGTCCCATAATATCTTTGGTGGAAAGCTGGGTCGAAGGGATTTAACTATCTAGACCTCTGTCTACCCCAGTTTTGGGAATATTGTGAAGATATATATACCAGAGGAATAGCAGATGCATTGCCGGCATTTGAAATTTTGCTTTTTGCCTTATTTTGAACGAACAAACAAGCTTCACTAAATCATAATCTTTAATTGGGCTTTACACTAGGTGTTTCAAAGTCTTAGCGTTTACTTACTCTTTCTTACTTACCTAGCGTGTGTATTTTGGTTATATATTTTGTATAGAACAACTAAACTTATCATTAACAAACACCGTCTACAATGCAAAAAAACATATGAATTCAAAATAAAAAAGAAGATCATGTATCATGGACAAAAATGAAACTTAGGTACTATATATGAAACTAAGTGACGGTGAATGCGACGACCAATAGGTAGTCAGCTCGGATTAATGCAACAACTAATACCATAGCGCTGATTTTTACCTGACGCCTGCTAGTGGAAATCACGGACAACTGCATTTGCGGCTTTATTAAAATACAAAAACAAACTTGCTAGTTTAATATAATCACATAGTAAGATGAGACATGATAGTTACTATGATTAAGTTATAAAAATAAGCGGAAAATATAAGAATGCATCAATATAAGTCAGCGAAAACTCATTCTTTTTAGTGTGTAGTGGGTGTTCTTTAATTTTATTTCCTTAAATAAGTCTACAAATTTAATACTGCGTAGTGGTGGAAGAAGATTATTCCAGCAGAAAAATGGATTGTTAAAAAATGCATACATAAAACTACCACGATAATATGAGTTGAGTATGAAGTAAATATTTGGAAGCTATAGTATTATGGATTATGATTATGAGACCAGCTTAACTTATCCCAAACGTAAACTACGCCAAATAGTAAAGACGAAAGTTGGTATTTACATATTTTAAGTCGGTTGGCCTAGTTAAGGTATGGCGTTATACAAGATCGTGGAGGCACAGCAAAACAAAAGCAAGTACAAAAGTTTTGAGCCCTTTTAATAAAACGAACAGTATTAGAGTACAAACGTGACCCATAAATCGTGTCTGCGTAGTTAAATTTCGACAGAATCAATGATTCGCACAAGTTTATTCGATAGACTTCACTGAGATAACTCCATATTTGATATACCAACGGTAAAAACAGTTGCATGCTACTTTTATTTGACTTTGAAGACGTAGATTAGAGTCCATAAGTAATTCCAAGTTGCGATATATATATATATATATATATATATATATATATATATATATATATATATATATATATATATATATATATATATATATATATATATATATATATATATATATATATATATTATATATATATATATATATATATATATATATATATATATATATATATATATATATATATATATATATATATATATATATATATATATATATATATATATATATATATATATATATATATATATATATATATATATATATAATATATATATATATATATATATATATATATATATATATATATATATATATATATATATATATATATATATATACCACAATCACCCAGACCACAGACAATGTAGAAACACTGATTTTCTACTTTGTCTGTCCTGGAATCGAACTTTTTTACGAACGAAGTTGCTTACTTTGGAATCGGATCAATGTATACGATATTGTCCCTATCTATATGAATGTATTTTTTTTATTTACGTAAAATGAATTTTATCATATTACAATTGTCCAGAAACATTCTTAGTACAAATTTCCTCGGAAATTTTCGTTACAAATATAATATAAAAAGGGATCACTTTCACATCCAATACTTGCGTACAACGAGCAGTAAAATTTCATATAATCCAGCATGTTTGCATGTTGTTAACACAGTTTAGACTTGTTACTATCTATGGCTTCGATATCTGGCTGGCAGCCAGCCCCTGGTATCAGTTATAGCGTAGCATTGTCTCTTGTGGCTTTAATATTAAATTAGCACGACATTAGTTCTAAGCTTAAAAGCTTAGACACAGTGGCGCTCGCCTATAATTTAGTATTTTTTTTTATCATATTATGTATTGAATTTCGAAATTCAATATTAAAATATCATTCAATATAAAAAATCCCGTATCAGTGGAGGCGTTAAACATTTTTTCTCTTTAATTTAGTAACAAAAATTACACCCAGGTCTTCGGATAATGGTATAATATTCACCAGAGTTTACCGATTTTAAATCCCATAGGCTAGTACTGGAGATTAACATGATCAATCTGGAAGTTTTTCCAATGTGCTTCTTATGTTGCTTACTTAGTACGGCTCACCTTTCACCGTAGACACTTTTTGTAGGACAGTTAACCAACTGTCACGTTTTCTCATAAATCGTCATAAATCGTACATATATTTTGGAACACTAACAAAAAGTTATTGGTACGAGTCTACCTCCTGGGGACCAAACTCGTGTCTCTCGACTCGAATTCCGTTCACCCAACCACTCCACTGTTATCGTGACTTAATTATAAAAGAATAATACTCAAAAATATTTACACAGTAAGCTTTCGGAAAATCCATGAGATGTTAAAGGAGTTTTAAATAATCCTCTAATGCCTTAAAAGCATTCGCGTTTCCAATTTTAACGAATATAATATTCATTTAAAAATATTCATAGGAAAACGTTTTAGCTAATAAGCTGTTTTCAGTTCCGTCTAATTAATTACGGGGACAGAATTTTTAAAAGCCTCAAAGTCGGTATAAGTAAGTAAATTGTCCAAAAGAGTACCTCGACTGTTATTAAATTAAAAATTACTTAAAGACAAATTAACAAAGTAATTTGTACCTAAAATGTTTGCTTTAATAGATCAAATGCTTGAAATAAAACACGAAACGTCATTATAACTAGCAAAATATCAAAAGAAGACACTGAAATTTTAAAAAGATTAAAACTTTTAATTAGGACAATAATTTTTTGTTTATTTTTAAAACAAAATTGATATTCTTTTAACTAATTTTGTTCAATGGACAGAAGCTACACAATACGAGAGCATATAATTTAATTGCTTCGTTTATGTAAAAAGTTTGTTAAGTATCCATTAAAAATTATTATATGTGATAATGACTTTATCTTTACTTGATATGTTCATATTAAATCTAAACATTCGAGTTTACCTTCATTAAGAAAAGACGGATACGACATTTGAAATCAAATAATTTCAATGAACCACATAAACAAATTGCCCGGAATTAATTCAATATACTTGCTCTGAATCCGAATGGCCGCTTTATTCAAAGGTTATTCGCTAGCTCAGTTCAAGCAGGGGAGGTAATTGAAAACTTAGTTGAGAATTCAACGTGAAATGTTTAGAAATGTTAATTCTTTTCAATTCCTCAAATTTTCTGTTTCGTAGCTCATTTTTTATTTTTTAAGAGCCATATAAAATTAGTTAATTAAAATATTATAATAAAATATATAATTAAAAGTCAGGATAGCCGATTGATTGGGTGGTCGGAATTTCGAGACAAGAGACCCGAGTTCGATTCCTAGGTACCAGGCTCGTACCAATGGATTATTCAGAAACTTAAATACGAATTATTTCGTAGACTTGGACATTAAGGCGGCGACGGGCTCACCACCTATCACGTTGCCCCGAAAATATCTTTGGGGGTCGATGGGACTTAATTGTCTACACTAGACCTCTGTCCATCCCTAATTTGGGAATTGCGTGAAGATATTTATTTATTATATTTTAAAATATTAATATTATATTGAATAAAACATTGTACTCATTACAATACTAACGTCTATGTGACTGTAACTTTTACATGAATTTCTATTGCATACTTCTCTTTAGTAGTATTACCTCTTTAGTAGTAGTATTTTTTATATATATTGCGTTTTCTCAATACCCAGTATTGAGAAAACGCGTAAAGATAATTAAGGGTAACTTGGAGTAACGTGGCAACTATAAAAATCCTTCATAACTTATGAAAAAAACTCATCGGTGCGAGCCTTTTGGGGATCGAACTCAGGCATGAGGTATTTTAAATAAAATATACTAATATTCACTACCTACGCGGTTATTTTAATGACAGCAATATCCGAAATATAATAATAATTCGAGATCATACAGGCTTTCGGACGTAACGTCGCGGTCTCGATGTTCAACCCATCGATATAATTCGTACATAAGTTTTTTGAAAATACCCATTGGTACGAGCCGGCCACCTGGGGATCGAACTCAGGTCTCTCGACTCGAAATTCCGACCACCCCACGATCTATAGGCTATCGTGACATAACTTAAATGAAAATAGTTTTAATGTAATCACTATATATGTTCTTATTGATTAAATAGCAACCAATAAATATATTCACAAGATTAAAATAACACGTATTGTGAGTACAATAACACTTTGACGAAAAGTTTACGTGAAGCTGGTGAACAAGATGAGGCAGAAAGATATAGATAAGTGAGTAAAATATACGAAAACACTACTAACCAGTCGGTAGAAACCACTGGAGGCCGTCTCTCATGATCTAATACCGTGCAATGTCTACTGAGAAATCATACGTTAATGCTAGACTTCTGAGTGCAGTGGTAGCCACATCAACATTTTGGTCGTCTAAGATGATCTCTAAATATCTCTCAAAAATGTATTCTAAAAACGTTATGTATATATCTCATATATAATATATGCATTTATTCTTTAATAATTCCTTATAAAGTCCGCATACCATAGAAGCAATATGTATTTGACTTGAGGTAATAAAAACCCATGTTCAACAACTTACCAATCTTAGATAAGGACGCGTCAGCAGGACTCTTAATTACGTTCCTTGTTAAAACAAACTGTCATACAAATATATTTGAGGATAACAGCTGTGTGATGCTTAAAAAAACTATCTTCACGCAATTTCCGATACAGGGGTAGACAGAGGTCTAGTATAGACATTTAAGTCCCTTCGACCCACCTTCCACCGAAGATATTTTCGGGACAACGTGATAGGTGGTGAGCCCGTCGCCGTCTTTATGTCCAAGCCAACGATATAATTTGTACATAGGTTTTTAGAAAAACCCATTGGTACGGCCACTTGAGGATCGAACTCGAACTTAAATGTATGAAATAAAAGTATATAAGAAAATAGATCACTTATAAATAAATGAATTAATTAATAAATATATACATAAATAGGAACAACACCACATACATTGCTTTGATCCCAAAGTAAGCAGCTCGGGTGATAGAACCGGAAACAACAAAAACATCCAGACTTTTTAGGCTCCAAAGATTTGAAAATATTACATTAGAATTAATGAGAAAGGCTCATACCCTTGAAATTTAAATAAGAACTGCTTCATTCAAAAATGAGAAACCAAATATTTAAATTCAATGTCAATCGCATCTTCATTCAAGCTGAGATATATAAGTAATATGTACATTATCTTCCATATATAAATAGAAGTCTCGAAAGACAATTATTAACTTGCTACCTTAAGTCTACAAAGCCGAGTACATGATATACAATGTTCCGAAGTGAAAGTTCTAAACTACTTATCAAATTGTTTCCAGTTACGTACAATAAGTAGCATTGAATATTCTAGTTTGTAGTAGAAATATATAGTTTAATTTATTGCACTAACGTTTTAACTACGACCTATCGACATAAACAATCGTGTGACTCTTGTGTCATTGTAACTTTAGGGTATAAGTCCCAAAGTTATGAAGATATTATTATGAAATTATGTACATACACAATGTGGGGACATCTTTCTTTCCATATTGTAAGCTCGCGATTGGTGGATTCAAGAAAATATCGAGACATTTTACATACATTGAAGTTGTTACAATTATACGCACATATACGGGTACCAATAGCACAATGAGCGGAGAAGACGTCCTCCCCAGGTAACGATCACCCGATCTGACGGGTTGCTCCCCTTTTGCCGAAGCACCTCGTCCGCCGCAAACATCGCTCGTTTTCTCTGGCGTACTAAACGAGTGGCCTATTTTCAATCCCCTGGCAAAATGAGCCAAATGAACGAGCTCGGTGATGAAAGAAAACATTATCAGCCTGCTTATCTATGAAATAATAACAATAATTATCATCATCATCGTGACGGCTTATAAAAGTGCACCAAGGGACATTGGCCTCACCCGTAACTCTCCCGGTTTGCCATGATCGCCATGTTTGGCAAAAAGATGGGCAATCATAACACCAGAAACCATAGACGCTGTTGACCATCATCGATCTGCTGAATTTTGATTCGGTATTTATCGAGATGGTTATCCCGCCATCTGTCGTTAGTCAATAGCATTTCCAAATCTTTTCCCTTAGTTACCTTTTTCGACACCTACGGGAAAAGAGGGGGATGGTACTGTTCTTACGTCGATAATAGACGGCACGACAAATAATAATTCAAAAATATATAAAGCAACATGGCGTACGTTATCCTAATCTTTGAACTAGGTGTTTAAAAATCCTTTACTTTGCAGTAGAAATTACACCCCGTTCAATAATTTCTTCTACAACTTGCCATATAGTATAGTTTACTACCCCTTTCTTCGCATTAATGTCGACTGAAAGAACAGACTTAAAAACGAAAATGGAATATTAAAAAGCATATTTTTTATGTATGCAGTACCTAAGGTAACTGGAGGTACATATTCCTTTCTCTGATGTCCTTTCCCTTTTAATTTATTTTCTTAAAGTAAAATAAAATACCTGCAGTTCCCCTGATATTTCGTGCGTACATCATGTCCGTCGACAAAGACCATCATTCAGCGAAGTATAGATGGTCGTAATATCTTTCCCTCGAGTTAAAACAAAAGCTGGACCAAAAACAATTACATGCACTCTTACCACCTTGTTAAAATTCAGTATAATAAAGAAATAATTCATTTCTCACTCTGCGGTCGCAGAGTGAGAAATGAATTATTGCATCTTAGAGTTTACAAGTCTGTTTAAAAATTAAATTAAAAAAAACGACTTCAAAAACTAAATAGTATAAAATAAGTTAATAAATAATTAATTTGATATCTCTTATACAAACCTAATACATTTAATATTAATAAAATACTATAATTTGTATGTGCTACCTCCCGATTATAGGCTTGATATTGGTATCAAGCTCTAAAGTAAATGTAACTTTTCATTATGAACATCTTACCCACAGTCATAAAATTCCTGCCCTAAAGACTAACCTACGTAAATAAACCTAAAGAATAATATGAATTAATGTGAAACAGATGAAAACTCCACTTTCATTATTCCCTTCATATATGCTTTTCGGTAATATACAATATAGTATTCGGTATAAACAATATAAATAAACATATAGTAATAAACAATATAGTATTCGGTGTAAACAATATAGATCCCAAGAAACAGGAACGGAAAAAAGGAGGCACTCTCAAAAGATACGATGTTCGAAATTCTATTAAACATTCTCGTGAGACAGTGAGCAATAGTGATAAATGTTTGTCAACTACTAAAAATTACATAAAATTACGTTCTTGCTAAGAGACATTTGAACAGTATGAGTCTATACTCGCTAATATTCAAAAGCGTCTTGCCAAAGTTAGGTCTGAACAGCAAGCGCATAGATTAAGCCTTATTTTTGACCGTGTAGGCATCGAGTCCATCGAGCAGAGGGCTCATAGATTCGGTCTTATTTATGATCGATAAGCCAACAAGTCTGCTCAGAACGAGAGCTTATGTAATCTAATTTCGGTTATAATATTTCTCAGTTTCTCTACTCCGCGCGCTCGCTCCGCTTCAAGGATAGGTAGCCCAAGATTGCCACTTATCGGCACATGGGTTAATAATAATATTATTCAACTAAATTGAAAACTTCTAAAACGCGGCACACAATCTAAAATTACTTCGTCCCCGTAAGCCACGTATTCATAAATTAATAAACAATTTTCATAAAATTGAAACTAGTGGGCCAAACTTAAATGGAACCAAATCGCTATTCCGTTTTCAACAAAAATCACGTAAATGGGGTCATAAATCGACGTAATCGGTGTATTTACATAAAAAATAGAACAATCGAATTGAAAACCTCCTCCTTATTAAAGTAGGTTAAAAATACCTTGTTTTGAGGTGAAACACCTGTCAAAGTCTCGAAATGAAAAAAATAACTATAACCATTCGTATTTTTTTTTTCGAATATTTTACACTTCATATTTTAGACGAGGTACTTTTTAAAGTAAAATAACTTTGCACTTCATTAGTAAAAAGAGAAACTGCATAAAATTTGTTTAAAGAACTTCTTTATTATGTTTTTTTTTTTCGGTTTAATGTCAAACGCTCTTTTAAATAATGAAAATAAAGCTGGCAGTATTTCACTGAATACGTTTTCAAACGCATTCATCTTTATTGTTGGGGGTTCCGTAATAAATGACTCTCTTGTTAACGTGAATTACTTGCAATTACGTAATTTAATATATTTAAATATAATGTAGGAATAACTTCTTAATCCTGTCTAAATTGCACTTTTCTTACCAAGTTTAGCAGAGGGTAAAATTAAAGACTGTTTTCACAACCCGCAAACAAGTATCGTGATTGATATGAAATTAAAATAAATAAATAACATCACGCCATTCCCAATACTGGAGTAGACAGAGGTATAGACAATTAAGCCCTCCAACCCACCCTTTCCTAAAGACATTTTTTGGGACGACTAGACAGGTGGTGAGCCTGTCGACACCTTTATTTCACGATATAAATCCACGACATAAACCGCAATCCAACAATATAAATCCTACATAATTTAAAAAAATCCATTGGATAGAATCCTACCACGTTCGGATTCGAACTTTTGACTTGAATTCCAATCACTCGGCTATCGCAACATTGAACAGCCTTCTACACTTTTAATTATTTTCATTTAATGTATTTAATCTTAGTTTCTAAGTCCCGATAGTGGTTGGGTGGTCGGAATGGGTTTTTTTTTTCAAAACCTTTGTACGATTCATATCATTGGCTTGGACATAAAGACGACGACGGGCTAACACCTGCCACGTTGTCTCAAAAATATCTTCGGTGGAACGTGGGTCGAAGGGACTTAATTGTTTAGACTAGACCACTGTCTACCCCTGTATTGAGAATGGCGTCAAGATATACAATTTATGATAAGTCACTTTCAACTAGAGAATTTAACAGTTTCTTAGTAATTCTTCTTTTCATGTTTCTCTGAATTTTAATTCAACAGAGTCGCATACAGAACTATTCGAACATTACGTACTTGCAAGTAAATGGCGAGAATTATTATTTATAAAAGGTTTACAAAGTAAAGAATAGAGATGTAAATTACCCTAAGACATCTTAAAAACTCTGTAATTTATATTATTTAAAATTAATACTCAAAAATTATGTGAAACAGCAATCATCAACAAACTCCAACAGTAATTACTTTTGAATCCAAATGAAATACGCATACGAATTTCTGCTTCTACGCGATGTCAGTAAATTGCTGCCTACTTCACATTCATTACTATGAAAAAGCGTTCAGCTTTTCACTGAAAAGGGACTTTCTGTATTCAGCTACCGTTTTTGAACACTAAAATTTTGGTTTTATGTAACGTTCAATTGGTATTAAGAATTAAATAAAATATGTTTTAAGAAAGGATTGTCGCTTGATAGCGGCGTAAGAATATCCTGTTTTGCAGAGTGTACCAAGTTTAAAAATTTCAATGGCTACTTACAAATTATCTCATCTCTTGATGTTAAAAATACCTGATTGTAATTAAGAATTGTAACGGAAAGCAACGCCCTAAGTGCAAGATACTAGAAATCAATATATCTGGAGCCATTATAATGGCTCCAGATATATGATGGAAAAATTTTATGCAAATCATAAAAACCAGTTGTATTCAATGAAATCCAAATCCCTTATATGTTATCGAAAATTTCGGTTTACTGATACAGAGTCTGTCTTTTCTATTTTTCCTTGCCGGTCCATTCCTTGACAAGAGTGGCGATAATGTGAACGTCCTTTCTTGAGAAGCCTAAGTCAGTATCTTACGGTATTTAATTAATCCTATGTAACATTTTTTAAATAAATTTAATCATAAAGTATTTTAGTAATATCCTCTAACTACAAAATATATTCAAAAACTAAAAGCAATGATCATTTTGACGATCAAACTTTTATGAATATTTACGAGAAGGTAGTTAAGGTAGTTCGAGTAATAAAACTAAATTATATTGTAGTTAGTAACTCCGTATCAAATTAAATCCAGATTCGTAGCACTATTTAGCTTTTAAAATGCTAAAAATACAAAGATAGTTAATTGAGCTTTTATAATAATAATATAGACTATGTAATATAGCACGATAGCCTAATGGTCAAGCCGCTCACTTCAGTATGCCCAGGTTCGATTTGCGGGCCGTCACTATTAGAATTGTTAACAGCAATATAAATGTTGCACCATGATTTCAGTGGTAAAGGAAATGAGGAATTCTGACTGTCTGGGGAATAATAAAAAATTAAAATGATTTTGTTTGGAGCATAGTAAGGAACGCTGTCCTATCCTAATATCTCTTAGTTTGTATTCTACACTTTAAAACAAACCTGCTACTCCAAAGTTAAAAGTTTATCGTCGACTCGCTCGCCTTATAGACTCTTTTTTATGCTACTTTTCATTTTCATTAACATCTCGAAAGCCGAGTTGTTAGTAATCCTGTCTTCGAACTCGATTCATGGATTAGTTCATATGTATTTGATGAATATGTTACTTAAGTAAATATATTTTATGTAACAAGTCGCGAGTGGTAAGGTGGTCCGAGTTCGAGTCTGGAGTCGACTCGAGTCGAGTTCGATCCCCAGGTGCCAGGCTTGTATCAATGGGGTCATTCCAAAACTTATGGCGTATGAATTATGAATTATGTACTTGGCTTGTACATCAGGACGACGGACTCACCACCTGTCACGTTGTCCCAAAAATATCATCGGTGGAAGGTGGGTCGAAGGGACTTTATTGTCTAGGCTAGACCTCTGTCTACCCCTGTATTGGGAATTGCGTGAAGATATTTATATTTATTTTATTTGTTTTCACAATCCCGAACAAATCCTGAAACATATTATTGACAAACAACTGCAGTGATTAGACATTTATTTTATTCTTTATTTTTTATGAGAATAGGGTATCATGTCATATTACTTAAAAGTATGTGGTTACAAAAGCACACAGTGACAACTGCAAGATACTTCAGGTAGTCTTTAAACGTTGACTACTACTATAGTTCATAGAGTCGCCACACAAAAACTAGTTTAATCTGTTACGACCTAACTTGGCCAAACTTACTTGTTTCATTAACATCGTGTGGTTTTAATAACTTTCCTCCAACTCCGATGATAATCTGTTATAGAGTCTGTATGTTTCTTATAACATATAGATTAAATAACTTTATTTGTTAATCATTACATTATACAACAAAGTCCCGGTAGATGTACAAAGCCTGTCTGTTAACAGGTTTAAGAAATTTATTAAAAAAAAGCTTTATAGGAAGGGTTATTATAATATAAATGAATATGTTAATGACAGTAACCCCTGGGAATGAGGTGATCGCTCCCAAGTTATTTCTAGAAAATATCACATTACATTTGTATAATGCATTATATTGTTTTTTTGACAAAACCCATTGGCACAGTACCAATTATCCAAACGCTCGACTTTCGTGGCTCCAGGTTGAGTAGTGCACACGGGTTTTCAGGGTGTTACCTGCTCTAAGGCCCCGGCTTCGATTCCGCGACGGTGTCTATACAGAAAACCCCCTTTTCTATATTGTCTCTAGTGTGGTTTTTTGTGGTACCTTCTAATAATTCCATAAAACAGTTTATTAACTATTTACTTTGTGATCAGAGTAATGTTTGCATTGTGTATATATGTGCCGATGTGTTTTGAGGTATTTAACTATTATCGTGGCTCCTGATAAGAAAAACTTTTAAAGTATTCCTAGGTCCCTATTTTACATGTCTAAGTTTAATATTTTTTAAATAATAATAATAAATACAAATATAGATAGAGACATCACATACATTCCTCCGATCCCAATGCTAAAGCACTTGAGGTATGGGAATCGAAAATAACGAAGGCACCAAAAACACCCAGACCCGAGAAAATGTAGAAAAAGTGGCTTTTCTACATTTACCCGACCAGGAATCGAACCCGGGACCTCAAGATGGCTGCACCTTGAAAACCGGTGTTTACGCCATTCGACCACGGAGGTCGTCAACGTCGTATAAGTAAATGTTTTCTTTACAAATGAAATGAAAATAAAAAACAATTCTGTTACAGAAACTGTTTTGTCTTCTTTCCTGGAAAACCGCAACTCATAACATTTCAAAAATAAACTCAATATGCATACATTCACCACGGCTCGAGATATCCAGTACAAGATATGAGTCTTTCCCGTAATAATATGCTATAAGCAACACCACTAGCAATCGAATTGTCGACTAGATACTTCGCAGTTTAGACGCTACTGCCCTTCATCGGTCAGACTAGTTTTGATATGGTATTTTTCAAGATGTTAATCCCGCTTGCTGTCGGTCGTTATTATGATGTTCAAAGTACTTATCCTCTTACGTCACCCAGACTTAATAATTTCTTGAAGATGAAATAAAATTAAAATTCAATTATAATTTTATTTCATCTTCAAGAAATTATTAAGATCAAACCTATTAAAACGAAATATTTCTTCAAGACTAAAGTTTAGAGAATAATATTTCAGATATAAATTAAAATAACAAATATCTTTATGCATATTTTCAATATTGTAGTAGGCAGAATTCTAAACAATTACGTCCTTTCAACCTATCTTTCACCGAAGCACATAGCAAAGGACTCTAACAACGTGGCAGGTGGTGAGCCTATTGCCGTCTTAGTGTCTAAGCCAACGATAAACTTACATTGACATGTTTTTACATTGATAGATATTCGTATTTACATATAAACACCCATAATTCGAGTGCAAGCATTCATATTCATCAAGAAAATGTTTGCTTCTAACGGAATTAGAACTCTCAACGGCTTTTTGGTATTATATAGTTTCAATTCTGTTGCAAATTGATGCAATGAGAGACCTTTATAATAAAACAAAATAAATAAATGAAAACGAAACTATTAAGAGTCACGATAGCCGAGTGGTTGGGTGATCGGAATTCGAGTCAAGATACCCGAGTTCGATCCCAAGGCTCGTAACAATGGGTGTTTTCAAAAACTAACGAACGATTTATATCGTCGGCTTGGGCATAAAGACCCCGACCGGCTACCTGTCACGTTTTCCCAAAAAATGTCTTCAGTGAAAGTTGGGTCGAACGGACTTAATTGTTTAGACCCTTGTCTACCCCTGTATTGGGAATGGCGTGAAGATATTTTTCAAACTCTATTTCAAACAGATGCGATGAGAGACAGAATAATGTAACAATTTTCTTAATTACCGCAGACACTTTTATTACGATTATTTGGCGAACTGATCGAATCAGCTCAAGTGATCGCTTCGAAGGAGTTCATGAGAATTAGTTCGAAGTGAATTCAAACGATTTGTGGGATCGAAACAATTGACTTATGTAAAAAGAGCTACGAGATAATTGAAATGTTACATTAATGTAAACCTTCTGTTTTAAGATAATTATTTTCACGAAGTCACGATAGCCGAGTGGTTTGGTGGTCGGAATTTCGAGTCAATAGACCCGAGTTCGATCCTCAGTTGGTAGGCTCGTACCAATGAGTTTTTCAAAAACTTATGTACGAATATCGATGGCTTGGACATAATGGCGGCGATGGGCTCACCACCTGTCACGTTGTCCCGAAAATATCTTCGGTGAAAGGTGGGTCGAAGGGACTTAATTGTCTAGACTCGACCTCTGTCTACCCCTGTATTGGGAATTGCGTGAAGATATTTTTTATTTATTATTTTTATTTTCACCAAAGTCACGATAACTGATACAAAAAACCCGACTTCGATTCCCAAGAGTTTTCAAAAGATGTTATACGATTTATATCGTTGGCTTGGACTTAAAGCCGACGACAGGCTCAACACCTGTCAAGTTGTCCCAAAAAATGTCTTCGGTGAAAGTTGGGTCAAAAGAACTTAATTGTTTAGACCTCTGTCTGTGTGTTGTACACGGCTATCATGACAATCTTTAAAGGATCTTTAATGCAGTATTTTTGCGAAAATATTTTCCGTTTACGTGGAAATGGAAATGTATCCCGAAACTTCAGACTACTTAAAGCTTATACTACTTACTTTGTGATCAGAGCAATGTATGTGATGTTGTGCTTATTGTTGTGCGTATTTATTAATTTTTTGTTTATTTTCAATATCAAACTCGCCCGTACGTTAAAGTATAAACAACGGAACACTGTTGAGCTTTCTTGTAAACGCTAAGCGTAAGCCTATTTTGATTAAAAAAATAAATTGGAAAGCTGATAGAATACTTAAATCTAAGCTACGCATTTGAGAGGAAATTGAAAAGGCCCGTTATTATATAATCTTTACGTTTTAGAATGCCATCACCTTTAATTTGAGTGAGCGTGGAAAATGAAATGAACGTCTGCATGTGGAATGATAATTTACCCACGCTTATCCTACAGAGATATATTAAAGAGTTGAATACTACGTTCATGATAATTCAATTTAAAAGTGACTGATACGGTGTGATAACGACGTAAATATAGTACCACACCATCTCTTCCCATGGTTGTCGTAAGAGGCAACGAAGGAAAAAGCCTTTTACAATGATATACATTTATTAGGACAAATAGTTACAAATCCCTAGTAATATCTCTGTGTTTACTATAAGCTCTGTCAGATTAAAAGGAACCGATTTAAAGGAAATTTGGTGCTGAGATATTGTACTTGTAGAGGGAGAAAGGACATTGGCCACTTTTAATGCGAAAAAAAGGTTGTAGGGGGTTAAAATAGGTGATGAAAATCTGTATGGAAAATTACGGAGTCATTTATACAGTGTCTATCCAAACGAGCAAATATGGGTGGGTAGACGACTGTTCGAGACGTTTGTGAATATTATTTTTCCCCAACAATTTTATTACAATTCAAGTAGTTTACCCTATTTTTTGTTTACTTAATGATGTTCTTATTGAAGTGATAAAAAAGAGGTAGATTATGAAATATTTTTTCTATCATTTTTATTTAGAACTAGATTAGATTAGAATTATTTTCGATTTCTTTTGATAAGTTTAGGATTTAATTTTTGTTTAGCAAAAGCAGTGAGCGCGGAAGAATGTTACAGCAGTGTACTGTAAATTTGGGTTGAATGTACAAAGTCTCTCAAAAGAGCTATCGAAGCTCTAGATCGCAGAGTGATAGATATCAAAGGCAAACAGGGTGTCATGGGAGGGATGGTGGTACTTATAGCTGGTGAATTTAGACAGGCCTAATTGGCAAACTCCTCACCATTGCATCTGGGTTGCCTAATCTGGTTGGGTCTGCCTAATCTGAAATAGTCTAGCCCAAAACTGCGGGATCATAAAAAAAGATGACCGAATGCTCTCTCAAAAATAATTTTAGATTGGCCTTTGCAATAGATCTTTTACATGGTGCTCTTAACTTTAATTTTTAATTAAAAAATCGCTATTCGCATCTTCACGCAATTCCCAATATCGAACTCGATCTATCGAATTCCGATCACCCAACCACTCGGCTATCGTGAATACATATTCATATGTATTCACGATAGCCGAGCCGATGAATACAATACTTTTTACATAAAACTTAATTAACGGTATGTTAAAGCCTACTGCTAGACAAAGTCTTTTTTCGTAGGAAAATAGGACATACTATAATCGCCATGCAGGGCAAAGTTTTGGCGATCACGGTAGCAGACACAACGCACAAAGACGCTTCTACAAGTCACAAGTATGAAGTTTGTTCTGGTATTTTTAATTACTCTATACGACAATAATCCCTTCTATGGGTACTCAATGTCATTTTAATGGATATTCTCTGAGTAGCCTCTTACACACCCGAGAAGACAATACCCACAAACTCATACATTTTCTCTTTCTTACGTGTCATGCAATATGTAAAAGGGTTCCTCCATTTTAGTGTTATCTAAACATTCCGTATATTAAGCAAGTCATTACTTTACCTCGATTCATGTTAAGGGTGTGAAGTTTGCTCGTTTCGTAGAGAACGGGTATTTAGCGGAATTTTCAAGCAGCCGTTAACACGTTTTATGGTAACGTGCATACATAATTATGTACGCGATCTTTACGAGTATCTTTCGTCGTTTTCAATTTATGATAATATACAACAGTATTATCTATTCAAACATACATACAATATATAAAAACCCACAGCATTATACTGGCCTCTCCCGTAAGAAAAGGTTTGGCATAATCGCCACGCGTGGACACGGATGGGTTATCGCAGTACCACACACCTTGCGCCTTAGACGCTTGCCCGTGTGCTAAATTGTTGTTCCTGGACGGGTCAATATAGAAAACTACTTTTACTACATTGTCTCGAGTCTGAGTGTTTGTAGTGCCCTAATTCTTTCCGATTCCATAAGTCAAATGCTTTAGCTACTTAATTTGGGATCAGAGCAATGTATATATTACGTCATTATACAAAATCTAGAAATGATTCAGATTTAGGATAAAAGTTTAAATTTTTTTCAGTTGGGTATTGCAACTCGAGTCAAGAGATTCGACTTCGATCCCCAGATGGTAGACTCATGACCAATGGATTCTAATGGATTATTTCTAAACTAATGTACGATTTATATCGTTGGCTTGGACATAAAGGCGGTGACAAGCTACCCACCTATCACGTTGTCCCATAAAATGTCTTTGGTGGGTTCAGAGAGCTTCATGGTCACTTCACCTCTTGTCTACCCTAGTATTGCGAAAGGTGTGAAGGTATATTTGTAAACAAATATTTCTAAATAATAAGAATTTCTTATAATAACTACGTGTAATGGTCCACTCCAAGAGGTATGCCTCTGCCGTAATTAATATGTGCCAAAATCGTCACGCTTGGCAAGCAGGTTGGCGATCGCAGTACCAAACGTCTCGCAACATTTTTCTCTATTTTTCAAGATTCGTATCACGCCATTTTTCATTGCCACTTTCAGAACTGATATTAATGTATCAGTTCTGAAATTTGAATTGAAAATAAAGTTAAGCGAATATTTCAATAGTTAATACACAGATAAGCTAGTTTCTTTACTTTAATTCGTCTGCGGATTACCTTTAAATCCCCGCAGAATCAAAAGTAGGATAAAAAGTATGGCTTAGTTTTAAATCCTTTCCACAAGAAGCCAGAGTGTCTATAAAATAAACGATAGCCGGGTGGTTGGGTGGTCGGAATTTCGAGTCAAGAGACCCGAGTTCGATCCCCAGGTGGCAGTACCAATGAGTTTTTCAAAAACCTATGTACGAATTACATCGTTGGATTGGACATAAAGACAGCGACGGGCTCACCACCTGTTACGTTGTCCCGAAAATATCTTCGGTGGAAGGTGGGTCATAGGGACTTAATAGTTTAGACTAGACCTCTGTCTACCCCTGTATTGGGAATTGCATGAAGAAATATTTTTTTTTTATTTTAATAAATAGCAGGAAATAGAATAACTATTCTCCATATTTTTTATAAAACCTTAAATACTCGTATAATATCTTACCGAGAACACTTTATTTTAACCTAATTAAATTAAAAAAAGAATACAAATTTCAACCTAATTAAAAATGATCACAGGCAATAAGCGTTAAGACTCGACATACAATTTCGCGACGCTAAAAACTGGTTCGTTTGCTTGGCAATTTTCCAAGTGCTGTCTAAATTACCGAAAGTCTCGCAAATGCAATATAATAAATATATATAATACTTCATTATATAATTAAATTAATTAAGCATTCGCAATTTACTACGTAATTCTTACAGGAACCTGCAATCGGAGTCTTGGAGTGAAATGCTCTCCGTAATTTCAATATCAGATATCAAAATCTGTTAAGCAAAATCCAATTTCAGATGTTTCATATGAACCACCATAAATGGCAACATAATTTTATTTGACAACCTCCGTGGACGAGTGGCATATGTACCGTTTTTCATGATCCTCAGACCCCTGAGTTCGGAGAAAATCGAACCCGGGGCGGGTTCGATTCCCGGGAGGGGAAAATACCACTTTTTCTAAATTTTCTCGAATCTGGGTGTTTGTTTCGTTGTTTACGATTCCATCAAAAAGTTCATATTTAACCTGACAGGATTCGATCCAGCAAATATCAGCTTCGAAGGCAGAATATTACCAACTACGCTATCGGTTCGTCAATATAAGATAAGTGTAGCTTAAGTGCTGCCATAAAATTTGTGCACCAAAAATTTTTAAGATCAATTTTAACGCTTCAATTTTAGAACGTTCTTAAGCGCACGTGAACTTAACTGTTCTTTTATGTATTTTCATTCTATTGTTTTTAACGTTTATTGCTTTAACTGAAAATTGTTTAAAACTATTAAGAATATTGCTTTTTTCCTAAGATTATTTTGTTTATGAAATATATTAGGAACAACTAAATCCAAAAGTCACGATAGCCGAGTTGTTGGGTGGTCGGAATTTCGAGTCGAGAGACCCGAGTTCGATCCCCAGGTGGCAGTACCAATGAGTTTTTCAAAAACTTACGTACGAATTTCATCGTTGGCTTGGACATAAAAAGGCGGCGACGGGCTCACCACCTGTCACGTTGTCCCGAAAATATCTTCGGTGGAAGGTGGGTCAAAGGGACTTAATTGTCTAGACTTGACCTCTGTCTACCCCTGTATTGGGAATTGCGTGAAGATATTTTTATATATTTTTTATAACTAAATCCAATAGAAAAATTAAATTTTACTACAGTAAAACGTAACCCAGTTTTTTTTGGTCTAGATTTTTTTAATAATTATATTTCCAAATTTCATCTTAATCCATCAGCCTTTGATAACGTTAAAAAAGTTGTAACTACACTGAACACCCTAATCTTGCGTATTTATATTAATCACACACACAATAACTTTCAAAATCATTCTAAGTCAAATATAAACAAAAAATATCTTCTCACCATTCCACTGAAGACATTTTTTTCCATAACCGAAATACTCGGCTATCGTTACTTTTATATTGGTTTCGTAAACATACACTTAATATAACTCAATGTAACCTCTAGAGGTAGACGGACCGTCAGTGTCTAAAGTCAAATTACTGTGCATGCTATAAATGGATTCAATCAACGACAGACTGGTTGCCGTTTGAGATTAATAGTCGTAACACATGGCTACAGGCAACATACATAATACCAGTAACAGTGACAAGGGTCACTGTTACAGATCTTGCATTATAACTACTAATTGTTAGGATGTATGTAAAGTGAAGCTATTAATCCTACTATTGTAAATGTGAAGGTTAAGATTAACGACCCACCTGCAAAGCGCTACTAAAATAAATATTTGTTGATAAAGAAATTTATTATAATTTATTATACATAGATTGAGACAACGTCACATATATAGCTCTGATACCAAAGTAAGATGCTTAAGCACTTATATAATCGTAAATAACGAAAGTACGACAAACACCAAGAATGTAGAACAAGTGTTTTCTATATTGATCAGGTCAGAAATCGAACCCAGGACCTCGGGGTTGGCAACATTCGTCCACGGAGGTCGTCAAAGGAATTACGACTATCATAAAGTTATTTTAAAGTTTGTCACCTACTTTAGGTCTACTTAGGTCTATACCACACTGGTATATTGCTTTAAACTCAATAGTCGGTAGTCAATGAAACCTAATTATGAAGCATAATATCAGGCATTATATCTATCTTAGTCCTCCATTAAAGTTTTTGGAAAATACCATTGGTTTCTTGTATTTATGTGAACACTACACATTTAAAATAAAGCAAAAAGTGACCATGGATGTTGTAAAGCATCCGAAACGTCGGGAATTAAAATAGTTTTTCAAAAACCAAATAAAAGACGCGATAAATTCCGATTTTTTTTATTTTAAATACCATTAGTTAAAGCAGCCATTTATGAAGTCGACTGTTAGTTCACAAATATCATTTAACCTCCCTGGACAAGTGTAGAAATTTTTGAGCTACCCGAGAATGGAACCTGGAACCTTAGAGCTGGTGACACCATGAAAACGCCACTCAACCACATTAGTCAATTCTCAACACTCTTGTTAATATCAATAAACGTACCCAAGTGCTTATCATACTGACTTTGGGATCAGAGTAATGTATTTAATATTGTCCCTATCATACATGTATACATATTTGTAGAGACAACATCATATACATTGCCCTAATCCCAAAATAAGCAGCTTAGCATTTGTAATATGAAATAAGAAAGCAACGAAGGTTCTACAAACACCCGGATCCGAGAAAATGTAGAAAAAGTGTTTTCTGCATTGACCCGATTGAAAATCGAACCTTGGACCTCAGAGCCGACAAAACCGGTATGTACGCCACGTCCCCGGAGTTCATCAATCAATGTATGTATTTATATACTCCATTTCACTTTAAAATAACTTTTATCAACCGCGACTCCTGTAACATGTAAGTTTCTAGAAACAAATGTTTACGGCTAAATAGACACTGCGCCTGTCGAATTTCTGTGCGCCGCACAGAAAGAAATACTTTAGCAAGACTTCTCTTATCGCTTCTAGTCGAACGACATTACAAACTTCTTCGCCAACAAACAAAGCACTGTTAAAAGAATTCAATGCTTCTAAACAATGTCACATAAACAACAAATTTTCTAAACTATTTCGCTGTAGGAATTAAGTTCATTTATAAAAACGCTAAATTTAACCAACATTTTTACTTATACTTCGTCGTCGCTTTGTATTAAAATTTTTTCGAAACATCTTTTAATTTTAAAGTAATTGGAGGCTACGTCCTTCTTCATCTCTATCGCTTCCTTTCTTTCTGGTAGACATCATCCTAGGTAGACTTTAATAGACCCGCAAAAAATGTTGGTAAAGATAAATGTTAGGAGTTATCTCATAACATAAATGTATATAAAATACCATTGGTCAATACCCTGATGATGAAGGTGCCGTAAGGTGAAACCGGTCGGTTAATTAATACATAATAAAATAAAGTGATTTGCGTATAAGTGTTCATCAATGAATTTTAATAAAATATTGACATTTAATATAGTAGTAAATTAAAAAAAAAAATAAACGTGTTTGCTTTAGAACACACGACTGAAATAAAACTTCTTTACGCACATCTGTTGATTTATGTATAATACATACATGAATACACATATATACATTTCCTACAAATATTTTTATTTATTATTTAGAGTTTTCATAGATTTTCTTCACTATTATCTTCACTAATTTACATCTCCCTCTCAACTTCCGTTCGCGTCGGCTAATTACACTTTTTGCTAATAATTAATTAATTTATAATAATTCGCACTCGTCACGCATTCACATGCTTACTCCCGAAGCAAGCGTTCGTAAAGAAGTCAGAAATGTTTGGAAGTCAACTTATACCTGTTATTTATAGAACACACACATGACTATATAAAAAACTGCTGTCGCGAGTGGTAATTCCCAATTGTTATGACTTAGGAACCTTTTCGAAGAGAGTTTATTTTCTCCGTAAGGCACCTCTGATGTTGCGAATTTTGTTGGCGTCCGTGATCTTAAGATGAACCGAATTCTCGTTTGACTCCATTATTTATTAAAAAATGCAACTATTTATAGTACATGTATGCATAATCCTTCCTTCCATATTACATCGTCACAAAGAGTCGCTCGGACGCTGGAGGACACTGAGCGTAATGTCAAATTTGCTTTGCCACGTCGCTGGTTTTCAGTAACCAGTGACTTCCGGTGACTTCCGGCTAATAGTCCGTTTAATAGTTCCATATGCAGATATGTTATTCTACCTTAAAGAGATATAATGACAGAATAATATCTATACCAATATTTATAATGAAAGTAAAAATATATTAAGAATACATTTTATTTGTTTTTGTTCAAGTTTTTAATATACGTATTATTTATTTATTTATATATGATTTATTGTATACCACAAAGAAAAACGAAGAAATAAAAGTTACAAAAGAGAAGAGTATTACTTATTAATGAAAAAATATATATTAAAGTTTTAATACAACGCCCCATTTTGACACAAGTTCAATGGAGCGGGCTGCATGACTAAGAGAGTTGTTGAATTATAAAAAAAATGTTAAGGACATGTTTGAAAACTGCTGATCAGCATTGTAGTAGAATGAAGTACCTAGAGTTGTAAAATAAATAAATATGAATATCTTCACACAATTCCCAATACGGGGGTAGACGGAGGTCTAGTCTAGACAATTAAGTCCCTTCGACTCACCTTCCACCGAAGATATTTTCGGGACAACGTGACAGGTGGTGAGCTCGTCGCCGCCTTCATGTCCAAGCCAAAGATGTAATTCGTACATGTGTTTTTTTTTTTTGATAAACCCATTGGTACGAGTCTGCCACCTGGGGATCGAACTCGGGTCTCTCGACTCGAAATTCCGACCACCCAAACACTCGGGTATCGTGACTTATACCTAAAGTTGTACCTTCTTTAAACAAATAAGTGGAAGAAGTCCATTGTCCAGCAATTTGCATTTAGAAAACAAAAATCTTCACGCCTTTTCCAATACTGGGGTAGACCTTTTGACTCACCTTCCACCGAAGATATTTTCGGGACGTCTTTACGTCCAAGCCAACGATATAATTCGTACATATATATCGGCCTGTTAAAGTCCAATGCAGGACACAGGCGTGTCCCACGGGAGGATTTGCCATAAAGCGGATTGGCGATCGCAGTATTAGACGCCTCGTACCTTAGACGCTGCTGCCCATCTTTGGTCTGATTATTTTGGTCTGATATTTTTAGAGATGGTTATCCCGCCATCTATCGGTTGTCATAACGATGTTCAAGGCTGTTTCCCTTAGTCGCCTCTTACGACACCCATAGAAAGAAAGGGTGGCAATATTCTTAGATAGATATAGTAGATAGAGACAACATCACAAACTCGTTGTGATGTTGTCTCTATCTACATATTAATCTATGTATTTACCTCATTTATATACAGCCAACAACATTTTCATAGAAATAATTGACGTCTCATTTTACCCGTTTGATGTTTAAATAAACAATTTAAAACAGAAATTATTAACCCTGCCGTTTTGAATAGAATTACGAAAAGCGTGGAGTTTACATAGTATTTTACGGTTAGCAGGTCTCACCTGCAAATGGAAGCAATTTCGTTGAAACTCGGCTTACTCGTCAGCCAAGATAAATAACTGTAACACTGTAAAGGTCTGTTTCAGTTTCAGTCGACGAATACGGTCTGCAACTTTTTGATGGCATACTGTTTATCATTTCTATTTAATTTTTGAAAGTAATAAATAGCCACGAGTCATAAGCCACGATAGCCGAGTGGTTGGGTGGTCGGAATTTCAAGCCAAGAGACCCGAGTTTGATCCCCAGGTGGCGGGCTCGTACCAATGGGTTTTTCTAAAACCTATGTACAAATTACATCGTTGGCTTGGACATAAAGACGGCGACGGGTTCACCACCTGTCACGTTGTCCCGAAAATATCTTCGGTGGAAGGTGGGTCGAAGGGACTTAATTGTCTAGACTAGACCTCTGTCTACCCCTGTATTGGGAATTGCATGAAGATATTTATTTATAATAAATAGCCAAAAAGAAATACTTATTCTACAGATTCTTATTATTATTTATAATTATAAGGTTATTTTGTTTAAGTTTTATTATCTTGACATAATTCTCCATACTGGGGTAGGCAGAGGCCAAGACAAAGACCTTTTAACCCACTCTCACCGAAGCTTATTCGGGACAACGTGACAGGTCTATAATTCAAGCTAACAGTACGATACGTAGATAAAAACATTGTTATTTTATTTTATTATATATACATATAGGATGAATATAAACATTCATATTCATCAAACTAATGAATTTGATATATATATATATATATATATATATATATATATATATATATATATATATATATATATATATATATATATATATATATATATATATATATATATATATATATATATATATATATATATATATATATATATATATATATATATATATATATATATATATATATATATATATATATATATATATATATATATATATATATATATATATATATATATATATATATATATATATATATATATATATATATATATATATTTACTTTATTTACAATAACAGCCGATAGATGACGAACGGCAATAGAATTTTATATGCCGTTATGTATGTATCAATGCAATATTATTATTATACAAGTATACGTGGATTTATATCAGATACAAGACAATAACTGCTAAGTGAAGAAGTATGAATAAACAATGTCCCCTTCTGTCGGACTATTAAAATAGAATACTATTTTCATTTTCAGGACGGAGAAAGATTTACGAAGTATTTATCTTCTTTTGCTACTATTGTAGTCACGATCGCCGAGTGTTTTGAGGTGACGACAAAAGACCCGAGTGGCAGGGTACTAATACCAATGGATGTTTTCAAAACTTATGCGCGATTTACATCATTGACTTAAAGACGGCGACAGACTCACCACATGTCACCTTTTACCAAAAAAAGATTCATACCGAAGGCTTGGACGTAAAGATGGCGACGGGCTCACCCACGTTGTCCCAAAATATCTTCGGTGGGAGTTTTGTCGAAAGGACTGAATTGTCTGGACCTCTGTCAATACTGTTAATAAAGTCCCAATACTGGAGAATGGCGTGAAGTTATTTTTAATATTATTCTGAGTGACTCAAATTTTACCAGATCCCATTTTGAGGCTACGTTACAGGAGATGAGCCCCACGACAACAATATTTTTTATGTAATAATTAAAACCAAGATAATCTTAAGGGATCCGTCCACGGCCTAATTACTCATGGTCCCTTTACAAAGTTATATGAAAAACCCTGTGCGTTTCTTTTTCATTGAATTGTTGCTCAAGTTTTTTTAATAAATACCTTCTAAGGTGCTTTAGGAAATTAAAAATAAGAAGTAAAAGTGTAATGTTTGGTTATATGTTGAACAGCATAAATCAAACGTGAAAAGTTCCTTATTAATAATTCGCTTGTGTAAAGAAAATGAAGTCTGAAATTTTTAAAACTATTAAAAAATGCAGATCATTTTTTAATAAATCACGATATATGGATGCGATAATAAGTCACGATAGCCGAGTTGTTGGGTGGTCGGAATATCGAGTCGAGAGACCCGAGTTCGATCCCAAGGTGGCAGTACCAATGAGTTTTTTAAAACTTATGTACGAATTTCATCGTTGGCTTGGACATAAAGAAGGCGACGGGCTTACCACCTGTCACGTTGTCCCGAAAATATCTTCGGTGGAAGGTGGGTCAAAGGGACTTAATTGTCTAGACTTGACCTCTGTCTATTGTATTGGGAATTGCGTGAAGATATTTATATTTATTTTATAGATTATTTTTAATCATATCGGAGTTCAAAAACTACAAGCCACTTTCGAAATAATGAGTAATTTTTAAAAACCTTCCTAGTGTAATAGGTTTTGAGACTTGTTTTCCAATCTCTGTTACACGTTTAATTATACGCGAATTAAAATAATATGTAAGAGTATAGATGACAAATGAGTTCTTTTGAAAATATTAGAAATAACGAAGTATAATTTCTTATATTTATAACTCTTCTATCTTACAATTCGTAAACTATCTTTAGCTTTGCTATCTTATACTTAATACAGAATGCAATTTTATTCAAGGTCATAATTTCTAAAGTTTCAACATATCTTAATTATATACTCAGTTATTCATGACAAAATCAAGTTGTTAATAGGAATGGCCTAGGGATATTGCTTGTTTAATGTTTTGGCTTATAGGTTATTCAAACCCTCATTACTTGAACTTAACATACTGGATTACACTAAATTAAACTCGGGTAAATTGTTTTATCGTTATTTCACATCGATGGGCAAATTTGTAAGTAAATTACTATGTCTTTAATTTCTATTCATACTATAAGCTACGGTTGATAGTATTATCAAACTTTCGTAAATCAATAAGAGATTTATTAATTCATCGTATTATATATAAGCAGTCACGATAGCCGAGGGATTGGGTGGTCGGAATTTCGAGCCAATGGTGGTTTTTAAAAAATTTGTGTACGAATTATATCGTAGGCTTGGACATAAAGACAGCTACCCCTGTAATAGGATTTGCCTGAAGATGTTCCTTTATTTATTATTTATCATATTATATGCTAATAATAAAGAAGAATTAACGTTTTTTTGTTACGTTCGCTTCTTGACTAAAAACCAAATAACATATCTGATAAAATAAATAAATAAATAAAAAGGGTTGGCGTCGGTTTCACATTAAACCTCAGCAAAGCCAAGGCAAAAGTAAAAAGTAACAAACATGTGACTATTCTATACAATTATTTTGATTATACCATTCTCAGTACAAATTGCGAAGCTTTGTACAAAATGCAATCGATTTTAAAACTACATTTGGGTGAGCTTGATATTTAAAATTGTAAACACAACTTAGAGCTGAAAGCCAGTGCAATATTAACTTGTTATTTTATGTATCTGCTCAGTAAAAATTTGCAAAGTTCTAAACTCAATAAGATAAAGAGCTGAAATACATAACTTAAAATAGACATCCACCATACTCTCATATTTTTTAAGTGGTATGATATTAGGCTCACCACTTGTGAGGATGTTCCAAATAGGCTTCAGTAAAAGGTGGGTCTAGTACCTCTGCCTACCCTAGTATTTGAAATATGCTTGAAGATACTGATTTTTAATTTATGGAGAGAAACAAGCTAACAGTCCATCTGCGGGTGAGTGGCTATTGCAGCTCATAGACACTTACAAATTATATCAAAAGTCAATTACAGATGCGTTGTATTCTCAGCACTCGGCCACCCTCCGATATATGTGTGATGAAAATTATGAATATGAAAGAAGTGAAAAATGAAAAATAATTGTAATCTCTCAGGACTAATATGGAGTGCCACATTGTCCGTTACTACACTGGCACGGAATAATGAGTTTTTTTTTTTTTGAAAAACCCATTGGTACGAGCCTGCCACCTGGGGAGCGAACTCGGGTCTCTCGACTGGAAAATCCGACCAGCGAACCACTCAGCTATCGTAACTATTTTCTTCCATCGTGATTAGACGTAATTAGATTCAACGCTGCAAATTTTAAAATCTTCGAAGCGTACACAAATTTATAGTTTTTTTTTTTTTTTTTTTTTTAACATTATAAGCTAGCGTTTAACTACAATACACTAGCTTAGAAAGAGCCTATTCACTCTTCTCTTGAAGACACCCACATTGTAATCGGACGGAAAGACTGATGCAGGCAAATTATTCCAGTCCTTTGCTGTACGCATTATGAACGACGAAGCAAAACGCTTCGTCCGAATGCAGGGTATATCGACAACAAAAGGATGGAGACCCGACGTGCGTCTTGTTGTCCGATGATGGAAAGGGGAAGGGGGAATTAACTCATGTAATTCCTTCGCACACTCTCCAAAATGTAACCTGTAGAACACCGAGAGACTGGCCACGCGACGTCTGTGTTCGAGACTGGACAAATTGGTAGTAACCAAGTCAGGATCACCGATTAGCCGCTTGGCCCGTCTCTCCACAGAATCCAAGGCTGCCAGTTGATATTTAGGAGCTCCAGCCCATATGTGGCTGCAGTACTCTACAGCCGACCGGACCTGAGCTTTATATAGGGTCAGAAGCTGTCCCGGAGTAAAGTAACGCCGCACTTTGCAAGAACTCCCAATCTCCTTGCAGCGGCTTTAGCCTTAGACTCAATGAACCGCCCAAAGTTAAGCTTTGACGTGATTTCGACTCCTAGTAACTGGAGGCGGTCGGTGTATTCCAGAGATACATTCTGAAATTTAGGAGCCAAGGTGAACTGGCTCCTTTTGGCGGAGAACAGACACGCTTGCGTTTTGGTGGCATTGAATCTCACAAGATTGGTATTGCCCCAGTTGGAAACTGCCTGTAATGTAAGATTCATACGCTCTACCATGGCCTCCCGAGCAGACTGTACTTGATCCTGTCTGGACTGAACACGCGCCAGATATCTCTCCACAACTGTGCTGTCATCTGCATACCCAAAGAGACCGGGCTCGAGCAGGTCGTTTATGTGCAGCAGAAAGAGAGTTGCGGACAGAACAGACCCTTGAGGAACTCCGGCATTAATCGTCATAGCTTCCGATGAGCAGCCGTCAATAACGACTCGCAAAGACCGTTCCCGCAAAAGTCTTCTATCCAGGCTATCAGTCCAGGGATATACCATATAAAGGAAGCTCATTGATAAGGCTAGCATGCCAGACCCTGTCAAAAGCCTTCGAGACATCGAGCGAAACCGCGAGTGCTTCACCACTATTCTCGAGGGCCTCACCCCACAGATGTGTGACATACACTAGAAGGTCCCCAGTCGACCGATTTCGGCGAAACCCGTACTGTCGATCGCTAAGGAGATCGTTATGTTCTAGGTATGCCAAGAGGTGCGAGTTCAATATACGCTCCATAATCTTACAGAGTATGGAGGTAATTGAAATAGGTCGATAATTGACTGGGTCAACACGGCTACCTTTTTTGGGCACGGGCTGCACGTTAGCAAGCTTCCAGGATTTGGGAACTATTCCAGTCTTCAAGGAGAGGCGATACAAGGGTGTCAGAACAGGAGACAACTCGGGTGCACAGGTCTTAAGCACTACGGCTGGAATACCATCAGGTCCACTGGCTTTGTTCACGTCCAGATGTCGCAACGTTTTGAGAACCTCTTTGTTAGTGATGTGGACCTCTGACATTGAAGTACCACAGGGAGGTAGGGAAGTTGGAACTGCGTTGCTTGTGTCCAGACGCGAGTTGCTGGCAAAGAGATTCGCGAACAGTTCTGCCTTCTCTTTTGCCGCATGAGCCAATGTCCCGTCGGGCTTAACCAGCGGAGGCAGTGAAGGTTTACAAAAACTCGCCTCGACCGCCCTGGCAAGAGACCAAAAAGCTCTACTGCCAGATGGTTGAGCAGAGAACTTCGTGCCAATATGCCTAATGCGGTCGAAACGAGCCTTCCGCAACACCTTTTTGTAAGTCTTGGCGGCTTGATTAAAGGCTCTCTTCTTGGATCTGACATCCGGAGTTTTACGGTTTCGAGCGTCAACCCATGAGAGGTACGCCAAATGTTTAAGGTTTTTGGCTTGGGAACATTCGGCGCTGAACCATGGGCGAGCTTTGCCACCAACGGGCACATCAGCAAAAGGAATAAAATATTCCATAGCTAAACATACCACGTCAGTTATATCAACCGCGCATCTCGATGGATCTC
Organism: Sericinus montela; assembly: GCA_029286605.1. Lineage (NCBI taxonomy): Eukaryota > Metazoa > Arthropoda > Insecta > Lepidoptera > Papilionidae > Sericinus > Sericinus montela. Next base: position 481,553 of record JAGSMR010000093.1, on the reverse strand, counting down.
CGGAAGAGAAGCAGACCTGCCGCCAAGGATAAGATGCAAAGAAGTGTCGCATCTCATCCCAATCTGCTGACTTGTATCGCCACACTCGCTAGTACCATGTGGGTCCAGGTCTGTTGGCATGTAAGACGATACAGATTTCACCAGACAGTGATCAGAGGTTCCTAGTGGAGAAGCCACCTCTACCTCATATCTGTCAGGATCAGTGGTCAGCAGGAGGTCTAGACAATTGGCTGTATGACCTTCAACGTCTGGCACCCTAGTAGCTTGCTTTACCATCTGGGAGAGGTTTAGCGATAAGGCGAAATTCCTCATTTCCCTCCCAGCATGGTCAGTCTTCTGGTATGGGAACAGCCAATCCTGGTGAGAGGCATTAAAGTCTCCCAGAAAGACTAATTGTGCGGAGGGTACCGATGCCGGGCCAAATCAGCGGCCTCACTTAGATATTCGAATAACCGAGTTGTCTCCTGGTCACCGCTGTGCGAACGGTAAACACATGCATAAACGATCTTATCGTCACCTGTGTCCACCAACACCCAAATGGTTGAAAAAGTGGGGTCTTCAAGGTGACGGAGACGCTGGCAGCAGATGTCATTGTTGACGTACACACAGACTCCGGCCCGAAGGTGAAAGTTGTGCTCCAGCGAGAACCCTGGTAGTCAAGGTACGCCACATCTAACGGACATCAATTTGCGTCTCCGTCAGAAAAAGTAGGTGTGGCTTCTCAGTCTCAAGATGGTGATGGACTGCGTTGAGATTTGAGTGCAATCCTCGGATGTTAGAGAGGTGCACTTTCAAGGAGAGGACGTGCAACCGCTGTTTAACCTTACTTTTCTTTTGGTACTTTTCATAAATGATAAGGAGTGAAAAGGGAAGGAAGATGGCAGTTGAACGAGGCGTTGCTTTGATGACCCAACGACACGAAAAAATTTGTGTGCCTGTGGGAGCTTGATTTGGAGACTGCGGGGACGCCCGAACCCCCCCAGAGATCGCCATCGGGTCCTCTCACCCGGTCGCTAACCGGCACGATGGAGCCACCCTGGGATTTTTCGCTAGTTGGCGGGGCAGCCTTTCATGAGTAGCTAATTCACTAATTGGGCCCCCTACTACCTGCGGTCGGCCAGCGGAGCACCGTGCTTCGGATCCCGCTACCCTCCACAATCAAGCACCCGACACAGCGACGTGTCGTACCCGGTTCACATATGCAACGCAACTGTTCAGACCCAACTTCCATAAGGCTTCACCAAGCATCTTGCCGGAACACGTCCGAAGTCACTTGGCGGCAAGGCTTTGCTTAGGTGGGTGGTAACTTAAAGCCTGCGACCGAAGCCTACCACCGGAAAGGGGCGCTGCTCGTTTAGCACTACCAAGGAGATACGTGTGAGAGTCAAGATTCAAGTATTTCTCACGGACGCGAGCAACATCATCCCCCAAAAAAATAAATAAAATAGTTAAAAATAGTTTATGCGGTCTTACTAAAATCCTTATTCAGAATGCCTTTGATCCGATCTTAAGGCTGAATTCAAACTATTTCACGTGTAAAGTTATTCAATCATAGACTACCCTTCAATTGACCCAAACTACATTAACTTTTGTCTAAATCCAGACGAATGTAAATTATACGTTGAGCGGAGGCAATACAAACAGAAAGGTCAAACGGCTAGAAATATACAATTGCATATTTGAAAACTATAATTACTTATTCAGATCTCGATATTATGATTCTGTTTGTAAAATTTTCATGCTCCTTGGTTTTTGATTATACTTAGCGAGAAATTTAGGAGTCTTTAATGGTATTAATTAAGGGGCTATGGTACTTGAGGTAATTTAAATCTAAATAAATTTGTCAAGATAGCCTAGTAGTTGAGTGACTGGAATTTGTGTCAAGAGACCTGAGTTCCTTCCCTAAGGTTTTTGTCCCAAATAAGCTTCGGTGAAAGGAGGGTCGAAAGGACTTAATTGTCTAAACATTAATCCACCCGAGTTCAGGGAAAATGTGTGAAGTTAAAAATAACTACTAACAGAGTACAGGCGTTTGTTGGTATTGCAAACAGAGAATCAATCTTAAAGCAACAATACCTTTCGACTGCGAGATGTAACAGGAATTCGGATACGACAACGTACTTTCACGCGCTTGTTATTCGATACCAATAGATACCTACACTACGTTATGTGATTCGAGAACAAGCTTACGAATACAAGAAAGGTAATCCCGAATATTCAAGACTTGTAACCACAAGACGAACAAGCCTCGGGCGATATTCGTAACCAACCTTCTTTAACCTTCCCTTTAACGAATCAATTATGGCATATGCACTACAAATTAAACAATTAAATTGAATAGTACTATTAGGAATAAATATTACTGTATATTAGTAAAATTCTAAAATAAAATATTTAGTGTAAAAAACGTATTCCATTCTAAATACAGGGGTAGACAGAAGTCTAGACAATTAAGTTCTCTCGATCCGGACCGACTAATCACATTTTTAAATCGCGTTAAAGCGATAAGGCCGCCAATTGTACCTTAATTAATATCTATATGTCGTTCGTTTATTTAATGTTTAGGCGTACAATGAAGCATATTTCATTCAATCATTCATTTTTAAGGCAACGTGACAGGCAAGACCGTCGCCATTTTTATGTCCTAAACCAACGTTATAAAATACGTGCATAAGTCTTTGAAAAAGAAAACTAGAGGTACGAGCCTGCCACATGGGGATCGAAGTCGGGTCTCTTGACTCAAATCGGGATTACCCAACCACTCGGCGATCATACTCATATTATGGTACGTTTATTTAATACAATGTCGGTTATCTTTGGTATCCGAAATGTATATTATATTTTCTTTCCTTTTTCATTTTATTAAAAAAAAAAGAATACCATTCAAATAAATAACATTATTTATATTCCTGTTAACCACTCCAACTAAACTGCAATGCTTGTGAGTTGAGTAATTCACGACAATTGTCTGATAGCGGAACCGAACCTGCGACGTTATGTTTCGCAGTCCGCACGCACAGGCTAAAACTGATAATAATAAAAATCTACTTCACATAAGTATATTTTGGCGACCTCCGTGGTCGAATGGAGTACACGTCGGTTTTCATGATGTCACCAGCTCCGAGATCCCGAATTCGATTCCCGGTCGAGTACATTAACTCGAAATCACTTATTCTATATTATCTCTGATCTGAATGTTAGTAGTACTTACGTCGTTTCTGATTCCACAACACAAGTGCTTAAGCTACTTACTTCGGGATCAGAGAAATATATTTGATGTCGTCCCTATCCATGTACCTATATATTTATTTATTATTTTATTTTAGAACAAATAAGAAGCGAATAGATCTGTATCCAAGTTGCTGTAACAAAATTAAATTATTTTTCTCCATCGCAGTGCAAGTATTGGCTATCGAGACTGGCTGGATTGCAGTATTCGCCGGATGTTGCCGGACGTACGAATCTAGATTTCGAATTTCTAATGCTGTTCGGTACGGTTTCATTTGTGCGACCATTCTTGTCAGTATTGGATACGGAGTTCTTATGATATTCTTTTTAAATTACCGTTTGTTTTTATGTAATGTATAATTTTTGTTCCTATTACAAGTTTTCGGCGACGGGCTCACCACCTGTCACGTTGTCCCGAAAATACCTTCAGTGGAAGGTTGGAAGGGACTTAATTGTCTAGACTAGACCTATGTTTACCCCTGTATTGGGAATTGCGTGAAGATATTTATTTATTTATTATTTTATTATAAGTTTTCCAGTTACAGGCCTGCTGGACGAAATTTCAATTAGAAATAAGCTGTGCGTTTGTACTCATATTCGGTTAATGCTTTCGTTTCTTTGTTTCCAATATTGTGTGTGAATGGAGAGTAAAATAAATAAATAAATAAATACTACACCAGACGTAATAATGTAGACACACATTGTTAAATCACAATATGTTCTTATACTCTCAATGCCTTTTCACCAGCGTTACACTGAGAATATCTATCTGTAAGAGATCGATGACAAATGCGTATAATAAAATATTACGGAACCAAGTACTTTTTAACCGGCTTCAAAAAGAAGTAGCAAGTAAATTTTTTTTTTCAAATATTTCATAACTCATTCTCATGTAAACCGATAACAGAAGTTATTTTGTTTCTTGTAATGGTATACTTGCAATTTGGCTCCTTTTTCACCAGACGATAGAATCACTGGAATAAATAAATAAATATCTGCACGCAATTCCCAATACAGGGGTAAACAGAGGCCTAGTCTAGACAATTAAGTCCCTTCGACCCACCGAAGAAATTTTCGGGACTACGTGACAGGTGATGAGCCCGTCGCCGTCTTTATGTCCAAGCCAACGACATAATTCGTACATAATTTTTTGAAAAACCCATTGGTACGAGCCTGCCACCTGGGGATCGCACTCGGGTCCCTTGACTCGAAATTCCGACCACCCAACCACTCGGCTATCGTGACTTCTTCTTGAATCAGTAGAAAATAAAAGTCAAAGGTTAAATGTTTTGAGTATTTCACTTATGGAATTGTTTGTGTTTACGAGTCATCATACAAGGATACCGAGCTGATAACTGAAGCACTGCTCTCCATAATATAAAGAGTTAGACAATAATATAGTAAGATATTCCCCAGTACATAGCTACTGGATGTTATCTCTTATCATCAAGTACCGAATTGGGCGTTTAATAGTTTTCACTGACTGATTTGTTTTACGAATATCGTACTCATTATTACCATCAAGACCACCAGCTTCTCCTACTGTAGTTACTCCTACTGTACTTACATTATTCTGACCTAATGGTAAAACATAAAAATGGTAAAGTTCAAATTTCTCTCAAATAATTATACACATACGATATCACCAATAAGATTAAGATTATCTTTCAATACGACACAATTAGTCACAACACTGCTGTAAGGCGGCTTATTAATAGTATTGAAGTTATCAAAGATAAGCAGACTCAAGATGGTCACAAGTGTCTAAGATACGAGTAAGCTCATTATTATGCCGATACCTTCACGACGTACTTCATTAAAATCACAATCATAACATCTCCATGCTCCGCACAACGCAACCAAAAGAGTTATGTATGTCATAAAGTAAACAGTGTTACCAATAATTTAAATGGGAATACGAAAACATTCACAACAAAGGATTTTATTTTAATCCATATCTAGCTGTCACATTTTTTTATCTTTTATTAAGATCAGAGATGAGGAGACTATTTTAATTAAAGTGTAGTGTCCTTACAATTCTGGCAGCAAAGGAATAAGTAATTAGGGTACTTTTTTGTAAAGAACTTGAAGATAAATTCAAAAATTCTTTCTGTGTGACATTTCAAAAGTAGAAAATTGTCGTAAAAGAAAATTGGTTTCACAATTTTTTTATGAAATGTCCGTTATTTACAGAGAAGTTCTTATTGTAATATTAATATCTCAAGCCACGATAGCCGACTGGTTGGGTGGTTGGAATTTCGAGTCAAGTGACCCGAGTTCGATCCTCAAGTGGCCGTACCAATGGGTTTTTCTAAAACTTATGTACGAATTTATATCGCTGGCTTGGACATAAAAGGCGGCGACGGGCTCACCACCTGTCACGTTGTCCCGAAAATATCTTCGGTGGAAGGTGGGTCAAAGAGACTTAATTGTGTGTGTAGACTAGACCTCTGTCTACCCCTGTATTGGGAATTGCGTGAAGATATATATTTATTTATTATTATTAATATCTCAAGAATATTTTTCAGTTTAAGTTTATGGTGAATTGTTTGATTTAGTATGTGCGGGTGGTGAATATTACATTCACAGGAGTAGTGATAATAACAATCAGCGGTTGCCAAGAAATGAAAACCACTTTAGCGTTTCTTTCAGAAAGATAAGCGGTTGTGGAAATACGTATTATTACTAATATGTACTATCAACAACTAACATTAACAACATAGCTTAACTTTTGAGTGTACATTTTAAATTAGATTTAAAAGGACTCCTGCCCAGGAATCGTCTAGGATATTTCCACAGACTTATTTAACTTTAGCGCCAAATAGAAGTCTAAAAACTACTGTATTCCGGTTTGAAGGGTACATACAGCCAGTGTAAGTACTTAATATGTGGCTCTTTCTTAACCCTATAGAATATAACGCATCTATATTCTTCGTTTGAAATAGATTGCAGGTGTTAGAACTGCAATAGCCACTTACCTGCCTATCCTTTATATCGACGTAAAAGTCACACTAGCCGAGTGGTTGGGTCTTTATAAATAGAGTCAAGAGTTCCAAGTTCAATCCCCAGTTGCCAGGTCCAAAAGGTTTCTTCAAAACTTATGTACGATTTATATCGTTGGCTAGACATAAAGTCGGCGTCGGGATCACCATCTGTCACGTTATCCCAAAAAATGTCTCCGGTGAAAGGTTCGGTTGGTCGAAAGGACTTAATTGTCTAGCTGCAAAATGTGGCATCGCTACTGCAGTTCCTCTGTTGATTGTGTGGATGTATCTATCTTATTGTGCTTTCCATTACTTTAAATAAATTTTTATTTTAAAATTTTTTTTGTTGTTTTTCACTATTCCATCAGACATTGTAAATTAAGTATAGCCCTAATTCTTGCTTTAGGATGATATAACTTTGAAGTTATACTTAAAAAAAATATATAAAAATATCTTCACGCAATTCCCAATACAGGGGTAGACAGAGGTCAAGTCTAGACAATTAAGTCCCTTTGACCCACCTTCCACCGAAGATATTTTCGGGACAACGTGACAGGTGGTGAGCCCGTCGCCGCCTTTATGCCCAAGCCAACGATGAAATTCGTACATAAGTTTTTGAAAAACTCATTGGTACTGCCACCTGGGGATCGAACTCGGGTCTCTCGACTCGAAATTCCGATCACCCAACAACTCGGCTATCGTGACTTTTTGAAGTTATACTTTATTGGGCTAATTACATATTGAATTCAATTTCAATTTTGGTATTTATTTATTAATCAAATATGAAGAGACACTTTGTACTCAATCTTTATTAAATAGATAGCACGGATAATTTTGATACTTGGTACAGTTAAAGTTTATATGGGTTGGGAGTGCAACCTCAAATTTATATATAATATCGGTTTAAAATACAATGTAATAACAAGCCTTTTTATTTGTCTGTCTTTTAACTGCAAATATTTATATTTACTTAGAATGCTGGGTGCGGATGCCAATTGCCAGTTGTGTATTCGGAGATGGGAAAGCGGGTGAGGGTGCTGGTGCGGAGGCCGGAGTGGCTGTGGATGCGAGTGAGGAAGCGTGTGTAAAATATTTTTTTATTGGGACAATGTGTCAGGTGGTGAGCCCGTCGCCATCTCAATGTCTATGCCAACGATATAATTCGTACATAAGTTTTTGAAACAACCCATTGGTACGAGCCTGCCAAATGGGGATCGAAGTCGGGTCTCGTGACTCAAAATTCCGACTCTATCCTGACTCTATCGTATCTAAGTACATCGTAGATTCTTAAATTGATATTTATTTATATTAACTAAATTCAATATGAGTATCAAATGAGAATTGGTTTGGAAAATATAAGATTTGAATTTACGATTATACGATACGTAATATATCATTAAATTTCAGGTTACTGTTTTTCTATGATTTCTAGTACAATTTAATCAATAATCTTAATTAATACATTTACCTTTGTTTGTACATTTAGTTTATGCATCGAGTATTTACGCATATACAATTTATATATTTATGTGGTTGGGTGATCGGTATTCACGTCATGAGAACCGAGTTCAATTTCCAGATTTGAAGCTCGTACCATTGGGTTTTTCAAAACGTAGATACGATTTATATCTTTTGCTTGGACATAAAGATGACGTTATGCTCACCACCTGTCACGTTGTGCCCATTTTAAGTTGTGTTTCCTTAGTAACCATGTTCTTTTAGGTATTACTTGAATGAATAAATACTCACTGGTGGCGATGTAAGCCGTAGACTAGAATGCTTTCTTATTATCTAACTCTAATTCATTCGAGAAGGCTCGGAGTATAGTATACTCCCTTTTATCTCTTGTAAAGGGTTTACAATATTTTTTTATAAATTACCCCTTCTCGCTTGAAATGGCCATAGGTTAGGATCAGTGTAACTGACGTTGAGTATCATGCATTTCGATCAAGTTTGTCTTAGCCCTCTAAAATGGTGAGAAATTTACTAAGAATTTTAAATATGTCATTAAATAAAATTCATGGAATTCAAGGGACCCGGCTTGAACAAAAATACTGAGATGTGAGTTTAACCGATATGCAGGATTCCACCATAGTGATAATATTTTAATAGCGCTATAACGCTAAAAAGCAAACACGTATCAATACGGCTATCGCCGATCACACCCCATCACAAGGTCTTCCCGCAGCTACAGCAGACATCTATACCTCAGACCTCCATCGACTAAAACCCCACGATGCGCTGATTTTAGGTAAACACCGATACGCGAGCATCCCAAGACGCATTACAGCGTATAGCCGTAAGCATCAAAATGACTATCACATAGACAGTGCACCCTCACACCACACCGATGGGACCCCAATCAACTTCGGTTGCAAAGTTGTGGATACTTTTGCATCACTAGGGGCGCTCAACAAAGCTTAATGAACAGAATAGTATTGTTATGTCTTTTTATCATTAATAAATATTAGTTTTGGAATATTTAAAAGCTTTTTAATAAGTTTTATAACTTTTATATGTTTACATCTTTCTCAAAGGTATTGCACCTTTCTCTTGGACATTTTTTTCATATATTTTTATTTTGTTTAAAATTGTTAATTGGTACAGTACCATGTATGTATTTCACTTGGATATGAAGACGACGATAGGCTCATCACCTGTCTCGTTGTACCAAAAAACGTCTTCGGTGAAAGGTTGTTTGAAAAGACTTAACTGTCTAGACCTCTGTCTACCCTAATATTGGTAATAGCGTGAATTATATATATTTACCCCAAGATCATAGTAAAAAAATCTACAATTCAAGTAGATCGCGGCGAAACAAAATCCTAGCCGGAAGAAATTATGTTTAAATTAATGTTAATTGCTTTAGCGTTAAATAATAAAACAGAAAACTGTACTGCCATTTTTAATGTAAGTAAGGAAGAAAATTAAAATAAACAAGATGCAAGAACTCAATATTAACGCAGGCTCAAAATACAATAACACTATGATGAGATTGCGCGGAAAATCATTGTTAATTATAATTGAATTCACATTAATTTATGTAGCCGTACTGTATTTATCTTAACAGAGGCATATCGAGTTACGTGTAATGTAAACTTGATTCCCATTGTAAATAATATCTTCAGTTAAAGGAAATATTATTTTTCTGTTATTACTATCAATGTTTAGAATAATTGAGCCAGAATACAAATCAGAGCTTTTTTATTGGTACCAAAAGTTTGACTGAATTGTCTAGACCTCTAACTACCCCAATGTTGGAAAACTTATTATGATAAAAATATGAAAATAAATTGGAGTAGCAGCATGGTAATTCCCCCTTATTGGCAAAGGTATATTCTTTAAATGAGAACGTCCTCCACGCTGCTCTAGTGCAAATTTGTCGAGCTCTCAGGTTATCATAATAACGTATTTTATTGTTTGCCAGACATGCAGATTTCATCACAATATCTTCCTTCACAGCCAAGCTCGTGCTTTTAAAAACTTTAGTAATGGTGATCGAAATGGGAATTGAGCCTGATTTGTGTGTTTGACAGCGAGTGCCTCGACCACTAGGCTACAATAGCAAAATACTGCGTATCAAGTCGCTACCGATACGCAGTAATCTTAAATATGAAATAGGCACACATATTCGGTAAATTATTCACAGTTGTCTAAGAGTATCTCAATTACAAATGTGTTGAGAACCTGTGTACGCCTGTGCATCACGGGCAATGAGGCAATTCTTCTTTTTTCTCAGTTATGTCAATTCTCACTGGTGAAAATTGATTTGTATCCTCCTACTTTTGAAATGGTTTCCAGGTGTTATTTGCTGCAGGGACAATAAACCATCATGTGGATTGTTAACATAGTTTTACCCTACTACCAAAGAAAAATATTTATTAATAAAATTTAAAAAGGTTATTAAAAAGTAATTTAAAGGAAAATAAAGGCTTCACTAATGTTACTATTAAAGAGAGCTACAATATATATACTATGCGTTATAGTTAGACTACGTCACCAACAAAGTCTTGATTTGGGTTTAAAAATTAGCGCTGTGCGATACCTTCACCCACATCCTGAAATCATTAACTTATTTTTTATATCGCTATTTAAAACTGTTTTAAAGTCAACAAACTGCTCCTATGTTGAAAAAATGTTTCTACTATTTAATAATACAACAAACAAACTCAATTTAAGTGGCATTGTTTAAAAATTACGCAAGTTTAGTCTCTGTATGGCATTTTATGCTCACCACCTGTCACGTTGTGCCCATTTTAAGTTGTGTTTCCTTAGTAACCATGTTCTTTTAGGTATTACTTGAATGAATAAATACTCACTGGTGGCGATGTAAGCCCTAGACAGTACTTCTTATTATCTAACGCTAATTCATTCGTGAAGGCTCGGAGTATAGTATACTCCCTTTTATCTCTTGTAAAGGGTTTAAAATATTTTTTCACAAATTACCCCTTCTCGCTTGAAATGGCCATAGGTTAGAATCAGTGTAACTGACGTTGAGTACCATGCATTTCGATCAAGTTAGTCTTAGCCCTCTAAAATGGTGGGAAATTTACTAAGAATTTTAAATATGTCGTTAAATAAAATTCATGGAATTCAAGGGACCCGGCTTGAACAAAAATACTGACATGTGAGTTCAACCGATATGCAGGAATCCACCATAGTGATAATATTTTACAAGCCACCGCCGTACGCGCTATAACGCTAAAAAGCAAACACGTATCAATACGGCTATCGCCGATCACACCCCATCACAAGGTCTTCCCGCAGCTACAGCAGACATCTATACCTCAGACCTCCATCGACTCCACGATGCGCTGATTTTAGGTAAACACCGATACGCGAGCATCCCAAGACGCATTACAGCGTATAGCCGTAAGCATCAAAATGACACCGATGGGACCCCAATCAACTTCGGTTGCAAAGTTGTGGATACTTTTGCATCACTAGGAGCGCTCAACAAAGCTTAATGAACAGAATAGTATTGTTATGTCTTTTTATCATTAATAAATATTAGTTTTGGAATATTTAAAAGCTTATTAATAAGTTTTATAACTTTTATATGTTTAAATCTTTCTCAAAGGTATTGCACCTTTCTCGTGGACATTTTTTTCATATATTTTTATTTTGTTTAAAATTATTAATTGGTACAGTACCATGTATATATTTCACTTGGATATGAAGACGACGATAGGCTCATCACCTGTCTCGTTGTACCAAAAAACGTCTTCGGTGAAAGGTTGTTTGAAAAGACTTAACTGTCTAGACCTCTGTCTACCCTAATATTGGTAATAGCGTGAATTATATATATTTACCCCAAGATCATAGTAAAAATCTACAATTCAAGTAGATCGCGGCGAAACAAAATCCTAGCCGGAAGAAATTATGTTTAAATTAATGTTAATTGCTTTAGCGTTAAATAATAAAACAGAAAACTGTACTGCCATTTTTAATGTAAGTAAGGAAGAAAATTAAAATAAACAAGATGCAAGAACTCAATATTAACGCAGGCTCAAAATACAATAACACTATGATGAGATTGCGCGCGGAAAATCATTGTTAATTATAATTGAATTCACATTAATTTATGTAGCCGTACTGTATTTATCTTAACAGAGGCATATCGAGTTACGTGTAATGTAAACTTGATTCCCATTGTAAATAATATCTTCAGTTAAAGGAAATATTATTTTCTGTTATTACTATCAATGTTTAGAATAATTGAGCCAGAATACAAATCAGAGCTTTTTTATTGGTACCAAAAGTTTGACTGAATTGTCTAGACCTCTAACTACCCCAATGTTGGAAAACTTATTATGATAAAAATATGAAAATAAATTGGAGTAGCAGCATGGTAATTCCCCCTTATTGGCAAAGGTATATTCTTTAAATGAGAACGTCCTCCACGCTGCTCTAGTGCAAATTTGTCGAGCTCTCAGGTTATCATAATAACGTATTTTATTGTTTGCCAGACATGCAGATTTCATCACAATATCTTCCTTCACAGCCAAGCTCGTGCTTTTAAAAACTTTAGTAATGGTGATCGAAATGGGAATTGAGCCTGATTTGTGTGTTTGACATGAGTGCCTCGACCACTAGGCTATTAATAGAAAATACTGCGTATCAAGTCGCTACTCGATACGCAGTAATCTTAAATATGAAATAGGCACACATATTCGGTAAATTATTCACAGTTGTCTAAGAGTATCTCAATTACAAATGTGTTGAGAACCTGTGTACGCCTGTGCATCACGGGCAATGAGGCAATTCTTCTTATTTCTCAGTTATGTCAATTCTCACTGGTGAAAATTGATTTGTATCCTCCTACTTTTGAAATGGTTTCCAGGTGTTATTTGCTGCAGGGACAATAAACCATCATGTGGATTGTTAACATAGTTTTTACCCTACTACCAAAGAAAAATATTTATTAATAAAATTTAAAAAGGTTATTAAAAAGTAATTTAAAGGAAAATAAAGGCTTCACTAATGTTACTATTAAAGTGAGCTACAATATATATACTATGCGTTATAGTTAGACTACGTCACCAACAAAGTCTTGATTTGGGTTTAAAAATTAGCGCTGTGCGATACCTTCACCCACATCCTGAAATCATTAACTTATTTTTTATATCGCTATTTAAAACTGTTTTAAAGTCAACAAACTGCTCCTATGTTGAAAAAATGTTTCTACTATTTAATAATACAACAAACAAACTCAATTTAAGTGGCATTGTTTAAAAATTACGCAAGTTTAGCCTCTGTATGGCATTTTATGCTCACCACCTGTCACGTTGTGCCCATTTTAAGTTGTGTTTCCTTAGTAACCATGTTCTTTTAGGTATTACTTGAATGAATAAATACTCACTGGTGGCGATGTAAGCCATAGACAGTACTTCTTATTATCTAACGCTAATTCATTCGAGAAGGCTCGGAGTATAGTATACTCCCTTTTATCTCTTGTAAAGGGTTTAAAATATTTTTTCACAAATTACCCCTTCTCGCTAGAAATGGCCATAGGTTAGAATCAGTGTAACTGACGTTGAGTACCATGCATTTCGATCAAGTTTGTCTTAGCCCTCTAAAATGGTGGGAAATTTACTAAGAATTTTAAATATGTCGTTAAATAAAATTCATGGAATTCAAGGGACCCGGCTTGAACAAAAATACTGACATGTGAGTTCAACCGATATGCAGGAATCCACCATAGTGATAATATTTTACAAGCCACCGCCGTACACGCTGTAACGCTAAAAAGCAAACACGTATCAATACGGCTATCGCCGATCACACCCCATCACAAGGTCTTCCCGCAGCTACAGTAGACATCTGTACCTCAGACCTCCATCGACTCCACGATGCGCTGATTTTAGGTAAACACCGATACGCGAGCATCCCAAGACGCATTACAGCGTATAGCCGTAAGCATCAAAATGACTATCACATAGACAGTGCACCCTCACACCACACCGATGGGACCCCAATCAACTTCGGTTGCAAAGTTGTGGATACTTTGCATCACTAGGGCGCTCAACAAAGCTTAATGAACAGAATAGTATTGTTATGTCTTTTTATCATTAATAAATATTAGTTTTGGAATATTTAAAAGCTTTTAATAAGTTTTATAACTTTTATATGTTTACATCTTTCTCAAAGGTATTGCACCTTTCTCTTGGACATTTTTTCATATATTTTATTTTGTTTAAAATTGTTAATTGGTACAGTACCATGTATGTATTTCACTTGGATATGAAGACGACGATAGGCTCATCACCTGTCACGTTGTCCCGAAAATATCTTCGGTGGAAGGTGGGTCAAAGAGACTTAATTGTCTAGACTAGACCTCTGTCTACCCTAATATTGGTAATAGCGTGAATTATATATATTTACCCCAAGATCATAGTAAAAATCTACAATTCAAGTAGATCGCGGCGAAACAAAATCCTAGCCGGAAGAAATTATGTTTAAATTAATGTTAATTGCTTTAGCGTTAAATAATAAAAACAGAAAACTGTACTGCCATTTTTAATGTAAGTAAGGAAGAAAATTAAAATAAACAAGATGCAAGAACTCAATATTAACGCAGGCTCAAAATACAATAACACTATGATGAGATTGCGCGCGGAAAATCATTGTTAATTATAATTGAATTCACATTAATTTATGTAGCCGTACTGTATTTATCTTAACAGAGGCATATCGAGTTACGTGTAATGTAAACTTGATTCCCATTGTAAATAATATCTTCAGTTAAAGGAAATATTATTTTTCTGTTATTACTATCAATGTTTAGAATAATTGAGCCAGAATACAAATCAGAGCTTTTTTATTGGTACCAAAAGTTTGACTGAATTGTCTAGACCTCTAACTACCCCAATGTTGGAAAACTTATTATGATAAAAATATGAAAATAAATTGAGTAGCAACATGGTAATTCCCCTTATTGGCAAAGGTATATTCTTTAAATGAGAACGTCCTCCACGCTGCTCTAGTGCAAATTTGTCGAGCTCTCAGGTTATCATAATAACGTATTTTATTGTTTGCCAGACATGCAGATTTCATCACAATATCTTCCTTCACAGCCAAGCTCGTGCTTTTAAAAACTTTAGTAATGGTGATCGAAATGGGAATTGAGCCTGATTTGTGTGTTTGACAGCGAGTGCCTCGACCACTAGGCTACAATAGCAAAATACTGCGTATCAAGTCGCTACCGATACGCAGTAATCTTAAATATGAAATAGGCACACATATTCGGTAAATTATTCACAGTTGTCTAAGAGTATCTCAATTACAAATGTGTTGAGAACCTGTGTACGCCTGTGCATCGCAAAGCAATGAGGCAATTCTTCTTATTTCAGTTATGTCAATTTCACTGGTGAAAATTGATTTGTATCCTCCTACTTTTGAAATGGTTTCCAGGTGTTATTTGCTGCAGGACAATAAACCATCATGTGGATTGTTAACATAGTTTTTACCCTACTACCAAAGAAAAATATTTATTAATAAAATTTAAAAGGTTATTAAAAAGTAATTTAAAGGAAAATAAAGGCTTCACTAATGTTACTATTAAAGAGAGCTACAATATATATACTATGCGTTATAGTTAGACTACGTCACCAACAAAGTCTTGATTTGGGTTTAAAATTAGCGCTAAAGGGATACCTTCACCCACATCCTGAAATCATTAACTTATTTTTTATATCGCTATTTAAAACTGTTTTAAAGTCAACAAACTGCTCCTATGTTGAAAAAATGTTTCTACTATTTAATAATACAACAAACAAACTCAATTTATGGCATTGTTTAAAATTACGCAAGTTTAGTCTCTGTATGGCATTTTATGCTCACCACCTGTCACGTTGTGCCCATTTTAAGTTGTGTTTCCTTAGTAACCATGTTCTTTTAGGTATTACTTGAATGAATAAATACTCACTGGTGGCGATGTAAACCTAGACAGTACTTCTTATTATCTAACGCTAATTCATTCGAGAAGGCTCGAGTATAGTATACCCCTTTTATCTCTTGTAAAGGGTTTAAAATATTTTTTCACAAATTACCCTTCTCGCTTGAAATGGCCATAGGTTAGAATCAGTGTAACTGACGTTGAGTACCATGCATTTCGATCAAGTTTGTCTTAGCCCTCTAAAATGGTGGGAAATTTACTAAGAATTTTAAATATGTCGTTAACAAAATTCATGGAATTCAAGGGACCTGGCTTGAAATAAAAATACTGACATGTGAGTTCAACCGATATGCTGGAATCCACCATAGTGATAATATTTTACAAGCCACCGCCGTACGCGCTATAACGCTAAAAGCAAACACGTATCAATACGGCTATCGCCGATCACACCCCATCACAAGGTCTTCCCGCAGCTACAGCAGACATCTATACCTCAGACCTCCATCGACTCCACGATGCGCTGATTTTAGGTAAACACCGATACGCGAGCATCCCAAGACGCATTACAGCGTATAGCCGTAAGCATCAAAATGACTATCACATAGACAGTGCACCCTCACACCACACCGATGGGACCCCAATCAACTTCGGTTGCAAAGTTGTGGATACTTTTGCATCACTAGGAGCGCTCAACAAAGCTTAATGAACAGAATAGTATTGTTATGTCTTTTTATCATTAATAAATATTAGTTTTGGAATATTTAAAAGCTTTTTAATAAGTTTTATAACTTTTATATGTTTAAATCTTTCTCAAAGGTATTGCACCTTTCTCTTGGACATTTTTTTCATATATTTTTATTTTGTTTAAAATTATTAATTGGTACAGTACCATGTATATATTTCACTTGGATATGAAGACGACGATAGGCTCATCACCTGTCTCGTTGTACCAAAAAACGTCTTCGGTGAAAGGTTGTTTGAAAAGACTTAACTGTCTAGACCTCTGTCTACCCTAATATTGGTAATAGCGTGAATTATATATATTTACCCCAAGATCATAGTAAAAAAATCTACAATTCAAGTAGATCGCGGCGAAACAAAATCCTAGCCGGAAGAAATTATGTTTAAATTAATGTTAATTGCTTTAGCGTTAAATAATAAAAACAGAAAACTGTACTGCCATTTTTTAATGTAAGTAAGGAAGAAAATTAAAAATAAACAAGATGCAAGAACTCAATATTAACGCAGGCTCAAAATACAATAACACTATGATGAGATTGCGCGCGGAAAATCATTGTTAATTATAATTGAATTCACATTAATTTATGTAGCCGTACTGTATTTATCTTATCGAGGCATATCGAGTTACGTGTAATGTAAACTTGATTCCCATTGTAAATAATATCTTCAGTTAAAGGAAATATTATTTTTCTGTTATTACTATCAATGCTTAGAATAATTGAGCCAGAATACAAATCAGAGCTTTTTTATTGGTACCAAAAGTTTGACTGAATTGTCTAGACCTCTGACTACCCCAATATTGGAAAACTTATTATGATAAAAATATGAAAATAAATTGGAGTAGCAGCATGGTAATTCCCCCCTTATTGGCAAAGGTATATTCTTTAAATGAGAACGTCCTCCACGCTGCTCTAGTGCAAATTTGTCGAGCTCTCAGGTTATCATAATAACGTATTTTATTGTTTGCCAGACATGCAGATTTCATCACAATATCTTCCTTCACAGCCAAGCTCGTGCTTTTAAAAACTTTAGTAATGGTGATCGAAATGGGAATTGAGCCTGATTTGTGTGTTTGACAGCGAGTGCCTCGACCACTAGGCTACAATAGCAAAATACTGCGTATCAAGTCGCTACTCGATACGCAGTAATCTTAAATATGAAATAGGCACACATATTCGGTAAATTATTCACAGTTGTCTAAGAGTATCTCAATTACAAATGTGTTGAGAACCTGTGTACGCCTGTGCATCACGGGCAATGAGGCAATTCTTCTTATTTCTCAGTTATGTCAATTCTCACTGGTGAAAATTGATTTGTATCCTCCTACTTTTGAAATGGTTTCCAGGTGTTATTTGCTGCAGGGACAATAAACCATCATGTGGATTGTTAACATAGTTTTTACCCTACTACCAAAGAAAAATATTTATTAATAAAATTTAAAAAGGTTATTAAAAAGTAATTTAAAGGAAAATAAAGGCTTCACTAATGTTACTATTAAAGTGAGCTACAATATATATACTATGCGTTATAGTTAGACTACGTCACCAACAGTCTTGATTTGGGTTTAAAAATTAGCGCTGTGCGATACCTTCACCCACATCCTGAAATCATTAACTTATTTTTATATCGCTATTTAAAACTGTTTTAAAGTCAACAAACTGCTCCTATGTTGAAAAAATGTTTCTACTATTTAATAATACAACAAACAAACTCAATTTAAGTGGCATTGTTTAAAATTATTAATTGGTACAGTACCATGTATATATTTCACTTGGATATGAAGACGACGATAGGCTCATCACCTGTCTCGTTGTACCAAAAAACGTCTTCGGTGAAAGGTTGTTTGAAAAGACTTAACTGTCTAGACCTCTGTCTACCCTAATATTGGTAATAGCGTGAATTATATATATTTACCCCAAGATCATAGTAAAAAAATCTACAATTCAAGTAGATCGCGGCGAAACAAAATCCTAGCCGGAAGAAATTATGTTTAAATTAATGTTAATTGCTTTAGCGTTAAATAATAAAAACAGAAAACTGTACTGCCATTTTTTAATGTAAGTAAGGAAGAAAATTAAAAATAAACAAGATGCAAGAACTCAATATTAACGCAGGCTCAAAATACAATAACACTATGATGAGATTGCGCGCGGAAAATCATTGTTAATTATAATTGAATTCACATTAATTTATGTAGCCGTACTGTATTTATCTTATCGAGGCATATCGAGTTACGTGTAATGTAAACTTGATTCCCATTGTAAATAATATCTTCAGTTAAAGGAAATATTATTTTTCTGTTATTACTATCAATGCTTAGAATAATTGAGCCAGAATACAAATCAGAGCTTTTTTATTGGTACCAAAAGTTTGACTGAATTGTCTAGACCTCTGACTACCCCAATATTGGAAAACTTATTATGATAAAAATATGAAAATAAATTGGAGTAGCAGCCTGGTAATTCCCCATTATTAGCAAAGGTATATTCTTTAAATGAGAACGTCCTCCACGCTGCTCCAGTGCAAATTTGTCGAGCTCTCAGGTTATCATAATAACGTATTTTATTGTTTGCCAGACATGCAGATTTCATCACAATATCTTCCTTCACAGCCAAGCTCGTGCTTTTAAAAACTTTAGTAATGGTGATCGAAATGGGAATTGAGCCTGATTTGTGTGTTTGACAGCGAGTGCCTCGACCACTAGGCTACAATAGCAAAATACTGCGTATCAAGTCGCTACTCGATACGCAGTAATCTTAAATATGAAATAGGCACACATATTCGGTAAATTATTCACAGTTGTCTAAGAGTATCTCAATTACAAATGTGTTGAGAACCTGTGTACGCCTGTGCATCACGGGCAATGAGGCAATTCTTCTTATTTCTCAGTTATCTCAATTCTCAGTGGTGAAAATTTATTTGTATCCTCCTACTTCTGAAATGGTTTCCAGGTGTTATTTGCTGCAGGGACAATAAACCATCATGTGGATTGTTAACCTAGTTTTTACCCTACTACCAAAGAAAAAAATTTTAATAATGAAATTTAAAAAGGTTATACAAAAGTAATTTAAAGGAAAATAAAGGCTTCACTAATGTTACCATTAAAGTGAGCTACAATATATATATATACTATGCGTTATAGTTAGACAACGTCACCAACAAAGTCTTTGATTTTAGTTTAAAAATCAGCGCTGAGCGATACCTTCACCCACATCCTGAAATATTAAACTTATTTTTTTATATCGCTATTTAATATTGTTTTAAAGTTAACGAACTGCTCCTATGTTGAATAAATGTTTCTACTATACTAATACTACAAAAAAGCTCAATTTAAGTGGCATTGTTTAAAAATTACACAAGTTTAGCCTCTGTATGGCATTTAAATAGATATCTGAGGCGACCATGTTCCAAAGCAATAATTTTCCAATTGCTGCTTCTGTCGCTACTAATTTCGCTTTAAACGCTAAACATAATTCAAATATGCCCAATTTGTAGAATTATTTAGTACTGAAACACCTCTGTAATTAAATACACTAATACATTGATATTGTCATGATGTATTAGTTCATTAGTTATCCCTAAATTAGTTATCCCTAAATCTATTTATTTTTGTACGTAGTATTAAACTTATACATACATACATATATAATGGCTTGTTAAAGTCAACTGCAGTACATAGGCCTCACCCATAGCGAGGATTTGCCATAATCGCCACGCTTGGAAAGGGGATTGGCGATCGCAATTCCAGATCATTCGCACCTCAGAAGCCGCTACCCATCTTCGGTCTAATATTTAGGTCTGATATTTTTAGAGATGGTTATCCCACCATCTATCGGTTGCCATAACGTGTTTCGAAGTTATTTCCCTTAGCCACCTCTTACGACACCCATGGGAAGAAAGGGAGTGGCAATATTCTTACGCCGTCACCACACGGCTACAGGCAAACGTATACAGAAATATCTAATAAATGAATTAAAAACGGCTAAACTCATGTATTCGGTGTAGGTGCTGTCTAGTTCTTGCACTGTCAGTGCGTGATGGAGCGCGACCGCGAACTCATTCCACTCACCCTGATGAAGGACCCCCGACAGTACCGAAACTCGTCGGTACCTACGCCAATTGCACGTGAATTTTGACGTTTTTAATTATTTATTAATTAATGTGTCATGAAAGTTTTAACAATTTGGAGTAACATCTTCTACTACTTGACGAGTTAAAAAAAGGCCGAAGAAAAAAGAGAGTTTCACGTAATTTGTCAATTTCTGTTTTATGTATTGTACACGTATTAAAATATTTGTGTATGGTAAGTATATTGTACCATTGGCCTGGACATTAAGACGGTGATAGGTGCAAAACCTCTCTCGTTATATAAGTTTACGTGAAAAGTGACTCAAAAATGAATGCTAGACCAAAATGGGAAATGGCGTAAAGGTATAACATAGTAGTAAAACACTTGGGAAGGTCACGTAAAACTTTAATACGTCCGGAGTGAAATTCCGGAGGGACAACGTGACGGGTGGTATGCCCGTCGCCGTCATTATGTTCAAGCCAACGATATAATTCGTACATAAGTTTTAGAAAACTCATTGGTACGGCCACTTGAGGATCGAACTCTGGTCTCTTGACTCGAAATTCCCACCACCCAACCACTCGGCTATCGTGACTAATAACTTAAAATAACAATAACTACTAAAAATGCCAGCGCAAAATAAATCAGACAAATTGCGGGCTGCAACGTATCAACTGAGGGGTGTCAATAGGTATATAGTGGTATTTCTATGGCATTGGGAAGGAAAACGAGCTACTCACCCACATAATACAAATGACTACTTCAGCCCAACTTCAAGCGAAGAAGGTTAGCTGCGTCAGTTTAAGGTTAGTGCATTCAGTTGCGTTATCATCCCCAGGACTAATATAGAACGTCCCATGGCCCGTAATTACACTAGCCCTCTACCCTCCTCTCAAACTCTAAAACAAAAGTTAGTAACTATTAGGCGGCAGAAATTGAGATAAGACTGCAAAACTGAACGAGACGCTTCATACACAGGGATAAATCCAATGCACTTGACGTGGCGATTGTAATCAATTAGCGATTATTAATTGGTGATTAAGGCTAACAGTCTCACAATTGAATTCAGGTCGGCGAAATAGTACATATACATATATATTTTTATATCTAACAGACACATACATATACATTTTTATATCTTCTTTTGCTTCCGTTTTGCAATCTATCGTGAGTGCACTGTTGTATAAAGGCATATTTAGCTGCCTCGTCAGGAATGGTGCGTGAGAACATAATAAGAATAAAATATACAAAGGGCTGGTTTGTTAGGCGTCGCTGTTTTGTATCGGCATAAGGTGGATACCCTTTTCTTCCCGTGGGTGTCTTAAGAAGTCTTCAAAATACGATTGGCTACCTACAGATGTTGAGGTGAATATGATTTGGCAAAAATACTACACTAAAACTCTGCAGACCGATGACGGAGAGCAGCGTTTAAGATGAAAGGTACGTTTCCTCAACTTTTTGCCTCAATTTTCGTTACGGGAGTTGCCTATATGCTGCAGTGGATTGCAAGCCATTACGTATTTTTGTATTCAAAAGGCATATCTAGTATTGAAAAACTTTACATAAAAATTATTTTATACAATTTCATAGAAAATCAATTAGAGTAATGTGACCTTGTAATAAATATAGATATATGTATAGTGAGGCAGTGGCTCACACTTATCAATCATTTACATTTGATGAATGAGCTGCGGGTCCTATCTCAATCTTGGGATTAAATTTAAGTTACGCAGGACGAAGGGTTCGTATGTAACGCATGATTAGTTTTGTTTATGATAACACGTACATATACTGTACATGTTTGTGATTTGAAAACTGTGGCAAAAATAATGTTTTCAAGTCATTTCCCCAGTATTGGGAATTGTATGATGGTATTTTTAACAGAGATAGAGGTGATTGGAATTCGAGTCAAGAACCCACAGTTATTTCCCAAAGTGATAGACATTCTGAATGTTGTTTTTTCTAAAGCTTATGAACGAATGATACAGTTGGCTTGCACATTAAGACTGCGACAGGCTCACCACCTATACGGTTATCCCAAAAAAGTTATCTTATTTTTTATATATATTTTTATAAAAATTAACAATTGAAAAGTCTTCTTCATTATCTGAACCTCTACTCAGGCAGGAAGGTTAGGTAACTTTTATTTAATGTCCCCATAAAATTAGTGAGAAAAGGTACTTTTATGTAAAACCTGCTGAAACTAATTTCAGTTACCAAAACCCATTAGGAGATTGTATAGAACTTACAACAATCTGTCTAAATTAAATAAAATTTATATTTTTGACGAAAATGTTTTTAGCTAAAATATATAATAAGAGCTATTAATTTTATTTTTTCTAAAATTAAAAGCTCTTATTATTTATTTTACTTATGGGACGATGTATGAAATCTGACGTGCGTGGACCCTACATAATGAATCGCTTCCACTAATTACCAAATCGATGGAAGTAGTTATTTCTTGGCTTTCATTGTTTATATATATGCGACGACCTCCGTGGACGAGTGGCGTAAACACCCGTTTTCGTGGTGTCGCCAGCTCTGAGACCCCAGGTTCGATTCCCAGTCGGGTCTGTTTAGAACACACTTTTTCTACATTTTCTCGGGTCTGGATGTTTACGGTGCCTTCTGTAGAATGTAAGCAACTCTCATTTATTAACTTATTACCAATACAGTAATTTATAGCAATTGTGTAATTAACCTCAATCGACAAAATTCTTACTTCTACTGAGTGGCTAAGTTATATAACAACTATGCTGAGCAATTCGGTTTTGATGTATTTAATACAAATATAATGAAATGGTTTAATTCGTTTTTTTTAAAGAAAGAAAGAAATTGTTTATTTATAGTGAAGAATTAAATAAAGATAACAGATAATTGAAAGTTATTTATAAAAAAAAATATCATCACGCCATTCCCAATACAGGACTTAATTGTCTAGACTAGACAAAGGTCTAGTCTAGACAATTAAGTCCCTTCGAGACACCTTCCTCCGAAGATATTTCGGGACAAAGTGACAGGTGATATGCCCGTCGCCGTCTTAATGTCCAAGCCAACGATATAATTCATACATAAGTTTTAGAAAAACCCATTGGTACGGCCAGGAACTATAAGTATAAACATAATACTTTAACGTAAAGATATTTCGTGTATATGTGAAAACTGAAACTTAAACAAATGTTAATAGCACTTAGTTACTTTTATTTATTTTTTTACCTAATATGTTACTTAATATACAACTGTATGTTTTTTGAATAAAATAAAAATAAAATAAGGTAATTACTTATTATGTCATTTAAACAACAATACATTTCTCAATTAGAACCTCCCACACCTATCACGTATCTATACATATTTTCATTATAATTAATACAATATACCTGTTATATTTTAATTAGTCGACCAATATATCATCGTAGTCTGTTTATGAATCACGTGACAGATGATGAGCATATCGTTCTCTTAATGTCCGAAATAACGGTATAAAATAATAACATACATACACATTTAGATAGATAATTATTGATATATACATATAAACATTCATAACTCGGGTACAAACATTAACATTTATCGCACAAATGTTTGCACCTAACGGCGCTTATTATTAAATAACAGATATTTGACACGTTTTCTGATTGTACTTGACTCAAGTGAAATCGAAACTGAAATAATGCTTAGCTGATCAGATATCAATACAAGTATGATATATGAGCTTAACTAAATTACGAAAGACTTAACTTGTATTGAGCAAGTTTAATATTGATAGATATCACAAAGCTCAGATATATTGATACTACGAAACCGTTTCTATTCATATGAGCGTCAATATAGTAAAGTTCAATTATGGGTTAATTTACGATGAGATTACACGTTAAATATTATAAAAAAAGGTTAAAATTTCGAAATATATTTGCTAATGCGTTTTTGTATACCTTTGTACTTCAAATTGTCTTCAAATTGTGAACAATAACATAAAATAGGCGCATGTTTTACTGCTATGTATACGATAGATGCAATGTACAGTACAAGTCAGGCTCATCATTTGTCACTTTGTCCAGGACTTCATTACCTAGACCTCTGTTTACCTCAGTATTGGAAAACATATTCATGTCCAATACATACATTTTGCCCCTCATCGAGAACCTAATAGACCATCACGTCGAAATTTATATATTGAATTTGTCAAAATATAGCATAATCAAAAATGTGCAGTGTATGAAATTTTTTTTAATTTCTCTTGAATTTAATTTATCAAATAAATGACTTGCGTGTACCGCCTGTGTGGATTCCAAAGTAATTTCTAAACGAAGTAATTTCTATTTTATTTTTTTTCTATTTGTTCCTGTTTCATACGCGGTTGTTTGAAGAGGTTGAAACAATAGTTTTATTAGTTTGAAGTTGCCGTGCGGTATCGGTTTTAGAATAATACCACCCTCTCTTCCCACGTACGTCGTAACAGGTTACCAAGGGAAAACCTCGGAAACGCTAGTGGCTGCCGACAGATGGTGACATAACCGACCAAAATGTAGCAGACCGGTCAAGCCGGTCAGACCAGTAATAAATAGCCACGAGTCATAAGCCACGATAGCCGAGTGGTTGGGTGGTCGGAATTTCCAGCCAAGAGACCCGAGTTTGATCCCCAGGTGGCGGGCTCGTACCAATGGGTTTTTCTAAAACCTATGTACAAATTACATCGTTGGCTTGGACATAAAGACGGCGACGGGTTCACCACCTGTCACGTTGTCCCGAAAATATCTTCGGTGGAAGGTGGGTCGAAGGGACTTAATTGTCTAGACTAGACCTCTGTCTACCCCTGTATTGGGAATTGCATGAAGATATTTATTTATAATAAATAGCCAAAAAGAAATACTTATTCTACAGATTCTTATTATTATTTATAATTATAAGGTTATTTTGTTTAAGTTTTATTATCTTGACATAATTCTCCATACTGGGGTAGGCAGAGGCCAAGACAAAGACCTTTTAACCCACTTTCACCGAAGCTTATTCGGGACAACGTGACAGGTCTATAATCCAAGCTAACAGTACGATACGTAGATAAAAACATTGTTATTTTATTTTATTATAAATATTTGTATATACATATAGGCATCCATGAAATGAATATAAACATTCATATTCATCAAACTAATGAATTTGATATATATATATTTACTTTATTTACAATAACAGCCGATAGATGACGAACGGCAATAGAATTTTATATGCCGTTATGTATGTATTAATGCAATATTATTATTATACAAGTATACGTGGATTTATATCAGATACAAGACAATAACTGCTAAGTGAAGAAGTATGAATAAACAATGTCCCCTTCTGTCGGACTATTAAAATAGAATACTATTTTCATTTTCAGGACGGAGAAAGATTTACGAAGAATTTATCTTCTTTTGCTACTATTGTAGTCACGATCGCCGAGTGTTTTGAGGTGACGAATTCGAATCAAAAGACCCGAGTGGCAGGGTACTAATACCAATGGATGTTTTCAAAACTTATGCGCGATTTACATCATTGACTTAAAGACGGCGACGGGCTCACCACCTGTCACGTTGTCCCGAAAATATCTTCGGTGGAAGGTGGGTCGAAGGGACTTAATTGTCTAGACTAGACCTCTGTCTACCCCTGTATTGGGAATTGCATGAAGATATTTATTTATAATAAATAGCCAAAAAGAAATACTTATTCTACAGATTCTTATTATTATTTATAATTATAAGGTTATTTTGTTTAAGTTTTATTATCTTGACATAATTCTCCATACTGGGGTAGGCAGAGGCCAAGACAAAGACCTTTTAACCCACTTTCACCGAAGCTTATTCGGGACAACGTGACAGGTCTATAATTCAAGCTAACAGTACGATACGTAGATAAAAACATTGTTATTTTATTTTATTATATATACATATAAGCATCCATGAAATGAATATAAACATTCCTATTCATCAAACTAATGAATTTGATATGTATTTTTACTTTATTTACATAACAGCCGATAGATGACGAACGGCAATAGAATTTTATATGCCGTTATGTATGTATCAATGTAATATTATTATTATACGAGTATACGTGGATTTATATCAGATTCAAGACAATAACTGCTAAGTGAAGAAGTATGAATAAACAATGTCCCCTTCTGTCGGACTATTAAAATAGAATACTATTTTCATTTTCAGGACGGAGAAAGATTTACGAAGTATTTATCTTCTTTTGCTACTATTGTAGTCACGATCGCCGAGTGTTTTGAGGTGACGACAAAAGACCCGAGTGGCAGGGTACTAATACCAATGGATGTTTTCAAAACTTATGCGCGATTTACATCATTGACTTAAAGACGGCGACAGACTCACCACATGTCACCTTTTACCAAAAAAAGATTCATACCGAAGGCTTGGACGTAAAGACGGCGACGGGCTCACCCACGTTGTCCCAAAATATCTTCGGTGGAAGTTTGGGCGAAAGGACTGAATTGTCTGGATCTCTGACAATACTGTCAATAAAGTCTCAATACTGGAGAATGTCATGAAGTTATTTTTTTATTATTATTCTGAGTGACTCAAATTTTACCAGATCTCATTTTGAGGCTACGTTACAGGATATGAGCCCCACGACAACAATATTTTTTATGTAATAATTAAAACCAAGATAATCTTAAGGGATCCGTCCACGGCCTAATTACTCATGGTCCCTTTACAAAGTTGTATAAAAAAAATCCTCTGCGTTTCTTTTTCATAGAATTGTTGCTCAAGTTTTTTTATCAATACCTTCTAAGGTGCTTTTGGAAATTAAAAATAAGAAGTAAAAGTGTACTGTTTGGTTATATGTTGAACAGCATAAATCAAACGTGAAAAGTTCCTTATTAATAATTCGCTTGTGTAAAGAAAATGAAGTCTGAAATTTTTAAAACTATTTAAAAAATGCAGATCATTTTTTAATAAATCACGATGTATAGATACGATAATAAGTCACGGTAGCCGAGTTGTTGGGTGGTCGGAATATCGAGTCGAGAGACCCGAGTTCGATCCCCAGGTGGCAGTACCAATGAGTTTTTCAAAACTTATGTACGAATTTCATCGTTGGCTCGGACATAAAGACGGCGACGGGCTCACCACCACCACCACCTTGTCCCGAAAATATCTTCGGTGGAAGGTGGGTCAAACGGACTTTACTGTCTAGACTTGACCTCTGTCTACCCCTGTATTGGGAATTGCGTGAAGATATTTATATTTATTTTATAGATTATTTTTTAATCATATCGGAGTTCAAAAACTACAAGTCACTTTCGAAATAATGAGTAATTTTTAAAAACCTTCCTAGTGTAATAGGTTTTGAGACTTGTTTTCCAATCTCTGTTACACGTTTAATTATACGCGAATTAAAATAACATGTATGAGTATAGATGACAAATGAGTTCCTTTGAAAAATATTAGAAATAACGAAGTATAATTTCTTATACTTATACCTCTTCTATCTTACAATTCGTAAACTATCTTTATCTTTGATATCTTATACTTCATACAGAATCAAATTTCACTCAAGGTCATAATTGCTAAAGTTTCAACATATCTTAATTATATACTCAGTTATTCATGACAAAATCAAGTTGTTAACAGGAATGGCCTAGGGATATTGCTTGTTTAATGTTTTGGCTTATAGGTTATTCAAACCCTCATTACTTGAACTTAACATACTGGATTATACTAAATTAAACTCTGGTAAACTGTGTTATCGTTATTTCAAATCGATGGGCAAATTTGTAAGTAAATTAATATGTCTTTAATTTCTATTCATACTATAAGCTACGATTGATAGTATTATCAAACATTCGTAAATCAATAAGAGATTTATTAATTCATCGTATTATATATAAGCAGTCACGTTAGCCGAGGGGTTGGGTGGTCAGAATTTCGAGCCAATGGGTTTTTAAAAAATTTGTGTACGAATTATATCGTTGGCTTGGACATAAAGACAGCGACTGTCTACCCCTGTAATGGGATTTGCGTGAGGATATTCATTTATTTATTATTTATCGTATTATATGCTAAAAATAAAGAAGAATAAACGTTTTTTTGTTACGTTCGCTTCTTGACTAAAAACCAAATAACATATCTGGTAAAATAAATAAAT
This sequence comes from Sericinus montela, assembly GCA_029286605.1. Taxonomy (NCBI): domain Eukaryota; kingdom Metazoa; phylum Arthropoda; class Insecta; order Lepidoptera; family Papilionidae; genus Sericinus; species Sericinus montela. The sequence goes on along the minus strand of JAGSMR010000093.1, from coordinate 452,980 downwards.
AAATAAAAAGGCTTGGCGTCGGTTTCACATTAAACCTCAGCAAAGCCATGGCAAGTAACAAATATGTGACTATTTGATACAATTATTTTGATTATACCATTCTCAGTACAAATTGCGAAGCTTTGTACAAAATGCAATCGATTTTAAAACTACATTTGGGTAAGCTTGATATTTAAAATTTCAAACAGAACTTAGAGCTGAAAGCCAGTGAAGTTAATACTTAACTTGTTATTTTATGTATCTACTCAATAAAAATTTGCAAAGTTCTAAACTCAATAAGATAAAGAGTTGAAATACATAACTTAATTAAAATAGACATCCACCATACTCTCATATTTTTTAAGTGGTAGGATATTAGGCTCACCACTTGTGAGGTTGTTCCATATAGTCTTCAGTAAAAGGTGGGTCTAATACCTCTGCCTACCCTAGTATTTGAAATATGCTTGAAGATACTGAATTTTAATTTAAGGAGAGAAACAAGCTAACAGTCCATCTGCGGGTGAGTGGCTATTGCAGCTCATAGACACTTACAAATTATATCAAGTAGATTACAGATGTAAATTACAGATGCGTTGTAATCTCAGCACTGTCCAAGTGCTGAGATTATGTGTGATGAAAATTATGAATATGAAAGAAGTGAAAAAATGAATAAAATAATTGTAATCTCTGAGGTCTAATATGGAAAGCCACATTGTCCGTTATTACACAGGCACGGAAGAAGGAGTTTTTTTTTTTTTTTAAAACCCATTGGTACGAGCCTGCCACCTGGGGAGCGAACTCGGGTCTCTCGACTGGAAATTCCGACCAGCGAACCACTCAGCTATCGTAACTATTTTCTTACATCGTGATTAGACGTAATTAGATTCAACGCTGCAAATTCTAAAATCTTCGAAGCGTCCACAAATTTATAGTTTATGCGGTCTTACTAAAATCCTTATTCAGAATACCTTTGATCCGATCTTAAGGCTGAATTCAAACTATTTCAAAGTGTAAAGTTATTCAATCATAGACTAACCTTCAATTGACCCAAACTACATTAACTTTTATCTAAATCCAGACGAATGTAAATTATACGTTGAGCGGAGGCAATACAAACAGAAAGGTCAAACGGCTAGAAATATACAATTGCATATTTGAAAACTATAATTACTTATTCAGATCTCGATATTATGATTCTGTTTGTAAAATTTTCATGCTCCTTGGTTTTTGATTATACTTAGCGAGAAATTTAGGAGTCTTTAATGGTATTAATTAAGGGGCTATGGTACTTGAGGTAATTTAAATCTAAATAAATTTGTCACGATAGCCTAGTAGTTGAGTGACTGGAATTTGTGTCAAGAGACCTGAGTTCCTTCCCTAAGGTTTGCGACTGCCCTAGCTGCATTATGACGAGTTCAGGGAAAATGTGTGAAGTTAAAAATAACTACTAACAGAGTACAGGCGTTTGTTGGTATTGCAAACAGAGAATCAATCTTAAAGCAACAATACCTTTCGACTGCGAGATGTAACAGGAATTCGGATACGACAACGTACTTCCACGCGCTTGCTATTCGATGCCAATAGATACCTACACTACGTTATGTAATTCGAGAACAAGCTTACGAATACAAGAAAGGTAATCCCGAATATTCAAGACTTGTAACCACAAGACGAACAAGCCTCGGGCGATATTCGTAACCAACCTTCTTTAACCTTCCCTTTAACGAATCTATTATGGCATATGCACTACAAATTAAACAATTAAATTGAATAGTACTATTAGGAATAAATATTACTGTATATTAGTAAAAATCTAAAATAAAATATTTAGTGTAGAAAAACATATTCCATTCTAAATACAGGGGTAGACAGAAGTCTAGACAATTAAGTTCTTTCGATCCGGACCGACTAATCACATTTTTAAATCGCGTTAAAGCGATAAGGCCGCCAATTGTACCTTAATTAATATCTGTATGTCGTTCGTTTATTTAATGTTTAGGCGTACAATGAAGCATATTTCATTCAATCATTCATTTTTAAGGCAACGTGACAGGCAAGACCGTCGCCATTTTTATGTCCTAACCAACGTTATAAAATACGTGCATAAGTCTTTGAAAAAGAAAAATAGAGATACGAGCCCGCCACATGGGGATCGAAGTCGGGTCTCTTGACTCAAATGCGGATTACCCAACCACTCGGCGATCATACTCACATTATGGTACGTTTATTTAATACAATGTCGATTATCTTTGTACCCGAAATGTACATAGTATTTTCTTTCCTTTTACATTTTATTTAAAAAAAAAACTACCATTCAAATAAATAACATTATTTATATTCCTGTTAACCTCCGTGGTCGAATGGAGAACACGTCGGTTTTCATGATGTCACCAGCTTCGAGATCCCAAATTCGATTCCCGGTCGAGTACATTAACTCGAAATCACTTATTCTATCTCAATGCCTTTTCACCAGCGTTACACTGAGAATATGTATAAGAGATCGATGACAAATGCGTATAATAAAATATTACGGAAGCAAGTACTTTTTAACCGGCTTCAAAAAGAAATTGTTTCAAATATTTCATAACTCATTCTCATATTAACCGATAACGGAAGTTATTTTATTTCTTGTTAATGGTATACTTGCAATTTGGCTCCTTTTTCACCAGACGATAGAATCACTAGAATAAATAAATAAATATCTTCACGCAATTCCCAATACAGGGCTAAACAGAGGTCTAGTCTAGACAATTAAGTCTCTTTGACCCACCTTCCACTGAAGACATTTTCGGGACAACGTGGCAGGTGGAGAGCCCGTTGCCGTCTGTATGTCCAAGCCAACGACATAATTCGTACATAAGTTTTTGAGAAACCCATTGGTACGAGCCTGCCACCCTGGGATCGAACTCGGGTCCCTTGACTCGAAATTCCGACCACCCAACAACTCGGCTATCGTGACTTCTTCTTGAATCACTAGAAAATAAAGGTCAAAGGTTAAATGTTTTGAGTATTTCACTTATGGAATTATTTGTGTTTATGAGTCATCATACAAAGATGCTGAGCTGATAACTGAAGCACTGCACTCCATAATATAAAGGAGTTAGACAATAATATAGGCAGATATTTCCCAGTACATAGGTACTGGATGATATCTCTTATCATCATGTACCGAATTGGGCGTTTAATAGTTTCCACTGACTGATTAGTTTTACGAATATCGTACTCCTTATCATCATCAAGACCACCAGCTTCTCCTACTGTAGTTACTCCTACTGTACTTACATTATTCTAACCTAAAAATGGTAAAAATCAAATTTCTCTCAAATAATTTTACACATACGATATCACCAATAAGATTAAGATTATCTTTCAATACGACACAATTAGTCACAACACTGCTGTAAGGCGGCTTATTAACAGTATTGAAGTTATCAAAGATAAGCAGACTCAAGATGGTCACTTTTATTAAGATCAGAGATGACGAGACAATTTTAATTAAATTGTAGTGTCTTTACAATTCTGGCAGCAAAAGAATAAGTAATTAGGGTTCTTTTTTGTAAACAACTTGAAGATAAATTCAAAAATTCTTTCTGTGTGACATTTAAAAATAGAAAATTCTCGTAAAAGAAAATTGGTTTCACAATTTTTTATGAAATGTCCGTTAGTTACAGAGAAATTCTTATTGTAATATTAATATTTCTAGAATATTTTTCTGTTTAATTTTATGGTGTGCGGGGATTTAGTGTGTGCGGGTGAGTGAATATTACATTCACAGGACTAGTGATAATAACAATCAGCGGTTGTCCAGAAATGAAAACCTTTTTAGCGTCTCTTTCAGAAAGATAAACGGTTGTGAAAATACTTATTATTACTAATCAGTACTATCAACAACTTACGTTAACAACATAGCTTAACTTTTGAGTGTACATTTAAAATTAGATTTAAAAGGACTCCTGCCCAGGAATCGTCTAGGATATTTCCACAGACTTATTTAACTTTAGCGCTAAATAGAAGTCTAAAAACTACTGTCTTCCGGTTTGAAGGGTACATACAGCCAGTGTAAGTACTTGATATGTGGCTCTTTCTTAACCCTTTAGAATATAACGCTTCTATCGTTTCGTCGTTTGAAATAGGTTGCAGGTGTTAGAACTGCAATAGCCACTTACCTGCCTATCCTTTATATCGTCGTAAAAGTCACACTAGCCGAGTGGTTGGGTCTTTAGCAATAGAGTCAAGAGTTCAAAGTTCAATCCCCAGTTGCCAGGTCCAAAGGGTTTCTTCAAAACTTATGTACGATTTATATCGTTGGCTTAGACATAAAGTCGGCGTCTGAATCACCACCTGTCACGTTATCCCAAAAATGTCGAAACGACTTAATTATCTAGCTGCAAAATGTGGCATCGCTTCTGCAGTTCCTCTGTTGATTGTGTGGATGTATCTATCTTATAGTGCTTCCATTACTTAAATAAATTTTCATTTAAAATTTTTTATTTTATTTTTTCATTTTCACTATTCCATCAGACATTGTATATTAAGCACAGCCCTGATTCTTGCTTTAGGATTATATAACTTTGAAGTTATACTTCATTGGGCTAATTACATATTGAATTCAATTTCAATTCTAGTATTTACTTATTAATCAAATGTGAAGAGACACTTTGTACTCAATTTTTATTAAATAGACAGCGCGGATAATTTTGATACTTGGTACAGTTAAAGTTTATATGGATTGGGAGTGCAACCTCAAATTTATATATAATATCGGTTTAAAATACAATATAATAACAAGCCTTTTTATTTGTCTGTCTTTTAACTGCAAATATTTATATTTAGTTAGAATGCTGGGTGCGGATGCCAATTGCGGGTGCGGATATGGTTGTGGATTCGGAGATGGGAAAGCGGGTGAGGGTGCTGGTGAGTGTGGATGCGAGTGAGGAAGCGTGTGTAAAATATTTTTGGGACAACGTGTCAGGTGGTGAGCCCGTTGCCATCTCAATGTATATGCCAACGATATAATTCGTACATAAGTTTTTGAAACAATCCATTGGTACGAGCCTGCCAACTGGGGATCGAACTCGGGTCTCATGACTCAAAATTCCGACCTCCAAACCACTTAGCTACCGTGACTCTATCGTATCTAAGTACATCGTAGATTCTTAAATTGATATTTATTTATATTAACTAAATTCAATATGAGTATCAAATGAGAAATGGTTTGGAAAATATAAGATTTGAATTTACGATTATACGATACGTAATATATCATTAAATTTCAGGTTACTGTTTTTCTATGATTTCTAATAGAATTTAATCAATAATCTTAATTAATACATATACCTTTGTTTGCACATTTACTTTATATGCATCGTGTATGTACGCATATACAATTTATATATTTATGTGGTTGGGTGATCGGAATTCACGTCATGAGAACCGAGTTCAATTTCCAGATTTGAAGCTCGTACCATTGGGTTTTTCAAAACGTAGATACGATTTATATCTTTTGCTTGGACATAAAGATGACGTTATGCTCACCACCTGTCACGTTGTGCCCATTTTACGTTGTGTTCCCTTAGTAACCATGTTCTTTTAGGTATTACTTGAATGAATAAATACTCACTGGTGGCGGTGTAAGCCGTAGACAGTACTAGAATGCGTTCTTATTATCTAAGGCTAACTCACTCAAGAAGGCTCGGAGTATAGTATACTCCCTTTTATCTCTTATAAAGGGTTTTGGTTCAAAGGTCTTGCAACTTTTCTCTTGGACTTTTTTATATATTTTTATTTTGTTTAAAATTATTAATTGGTACAGTACGATTTATATATTTCACTTGGACATGAAGACGACGATAGGCTCATCACCTGTCACGTTGTACCAAAAAACGTCTTCGGTGAAAGGTCGTTTGAAAGGACTTAACTGTTTAGACCTATGTCTAGCCTAATATTGGTAATAGCGTGAATACATATAATATTTACCCCAAGATCGTAGTAAAAAAAATCTAAAATTCAAGTAGATCGCGGCGAAACAAAATCCTAGCCGGAACAAATTATGTTTAAATTAATGTTAATTTCTTTAGCGTTAATTAATAAAAACAGAAAACTGTACTGCTTTTTTTAATGTAAGTAAGGAAGAAAATTAAAAATAAATAAGATGCAAGTACTCAATATCAACGCAAGCTCAAAATACAATAACACTATCATTGTTAATTATAATTGAATTCACATTAATTTATGTTGCCGTACTGTATTTATCTTAACAGAGGTATATCGAATTACGTGTAATGTAAACTTGAGTCCCATTAGTATTTATAAATAGTATCTTCAGTTAAAGGAAAGATTATGTATCTGTTATTACAATCAATATTTAGAATAATTGAGCCGGATTACAAATCAGAGCTTTTTTTATTGGTACCAAAAGTTTGACTGAATTGTCTAGACCTCTGACTACCCCAATATTGGAAAATGTATTAAGATAAAAATATGAAAATAAATAAGAGTAGCAGCCAGGTAGTTCCCACTTATTGGCATAGGTATATCTGCTTCACATACTGAACAATCGCATTCGGCATTATTTGGATACGCAAATACCTCAAGAACAAGCAGGTTTTGTGAAGGGCAGAGGCACTAGAGAACAGGTTCTTAACGTGAGACAACTGATAGAAAAAGCACGGGAATACAACGTACCAGTCATTATGTGCTTCATTGATTACAGTAAAGCTTTCGACTCCGTCAACTGGGAATCATTATGGAAAGTACTTGCAGATCTTGGTGTACCCAAAGATCTGACGTCCTTACTGCAAACTTTGTATTACAACAGTCTAGGTGTTGTCAGGATTGGTGAAGTCATATCATAGCCTTTTCATTTTGGTAAGGGTGTCCGCCAGGGCTGCATCCTGTCACCGATTCTTTTCAACGCGTACGGAGAATATATTATGCGTCAAACCTGTGACAACTGGGATGGAGGTGTGCGTTTTGGTGGGGCAAAGATCACAAAACTCAAATACGCCGATGACACGACACTTTTGGCCGCAAGCGAGACCGAAATGTCGATCCTGCTCGCAAAAATGGAGCTAATTAGTAACAAATTAGGCCTTCCCATCAACAAGGCGAAGACGAAAATCATGGTGGTTGATCGTGCCAACACTCTAAGTTTCACTGGCGTGCTGGGCTTGCAAATGGTTGATGAGTATGTTTACCTCGGGTCCACTATACGTAGACGTACGAAGGCGCATTGGAATGTCAAAAAGCGTTATGTTTCGGCTTCAGAAGATTTGGAGGAATAGAGGAATCAGTTTAAAGTCCAAATTAAGACTGGTGCAGTCTCTAGTCTTCTCTATTTTTCTATATGGAGCTGAGACGTGGACTCTGAAGACTGATGATCGGAGGCGTATAGATGCGTTCGAAATGTGGTGCTGGAGAAGGATGCTCCGCGTACCATGGACAGCGTTCCGGACCAATGTTTCGATACTTAAGCAACTTGGAATTAAGACAAGATTATCTACTATATGCCTGAAACGAATTCTTGAATATTTTGGCCACATTGCCCGTAAACATTCAGACAACCTGGAAAAACTAATGGTTACAGGAAAAGTAGAGGGCAATCGATCTAGAGGCTGAATTCCGACGCGTTGGTCCGACCAGATCCGAGCTGCGCTAGACACCACGGTGTATAAAGCGATGCACGATGCCGAAGACAGGAATAGATGGCGTGCCATAATAAAAGAAAGGATTCTGGACGGTGGTGGTAACGACCCTCAGACATGAGGAGTACGACTGAAGGAGGAGGGATATTCTTTAGATGAGAACGTCCTCCACGCTGCTCTAGTGCAAGTTTGCCGAGCTCTCATGTTATCATAACAACATATTTTATTGTTTTCCAAACATATAGATTTCATCACGATATCTTCCTTCACAGTCAAGCTCGTGCTTTTAACAACTTTAGTAATGGCGGACAGCAATCGAGAGTGATTTGAGTGTTTCACAGAGAGTGCCTCGACCACTAGACTACAATAGCAAAATACTGCGTGTCGAGTCGCTACTCGATACGCAGTAATCTTAAATATGAAATAGGCACACACATATTCTGGTAAACTATTCACAGGTGTCTACGAGTATCTCAATTACAAATGTTTTGAGAACCTGAGTACACCTGTGCAACATGGGCAATGAGGCAATACTTCTTATTTCTCAGTCATCTCAATTCTCAGTGGTGAAAATTTATTTGTATCCTCCTATTTCTTAAATGGTTTTCGGGTGTTATTTGCTGCAGGAAGAATAAACCATCATGTGGATTGTTAACATAGTTTTTACCCTATTACCAAAGAAAAAAACTTTAGTAATAAAATTTAAAAAGTTATTAAAAAGTAATTTATAGGAAAATAAAGGCTTCACTAATGTTACTATTAAAGTGAGATACAATATATATACTATGCGTTATAGTTAGACTACGTCACATACAAAGTCTTGATTTTAGTTTAAAAATCAGCGCTAAGCGATACCTTCACCCCACATCCTGAAATCATTAACTTATTTTTTTAGACAGAGGTCAAGTCTAGACAATTAAGTCCCTTTGACCCACCTTCCACCGAAGATATTTTCGGGACATCGTACGTAAAATAACAATAACTACCAAAAATGCCAGCGCAGAATAAATCAGACAAATGGCGGGCTGCAATGTATCAATTGCAGGGTGTCAATAGGTATATAGTGGTTTTTCTATGGCATTGGGAAGGAAAACGAGCTACAAATCCACATAATACAAATGGCTACTTCAGCCCAACTTCAAGCTAAGATGGCTGCGTCAGTGTAAGGTAGAGCATTCAGTTGCGTTATCATCCCCAGGACTCATATAGAAAGTCCCATGGTCCGTAATTACACTAGCTCTCTACCCTGCTCTCAAACTCTAAAAAAAAAGTTATTAACTATTAGGCGGCAGAAATTGAAATAAGACTGTAATACTGAACGAGACGATCAATTAGCGATTATTAATTAGTGATTAAGGCTAACAGTCTCACAATTGAATTCAGGTCGGCGAAATAGTACATATACATATTTATATCTAGTTTTGCTTCCGCTTTGCAATCTATCGTGAGTGCACTGTTGAATAAAGGCATATTTAGCCGCCTCGTCAGGAATGGTGCGTGAGAACATAGTAAGAATAAAATATACCAAAGGCTGGTTTGTTAGGCGTTGCTGTTTTGTATCGGCATAAGAGTATCCCCTTTTCTTCCCGTGGGTGTCTTAAGAAGTCTTCAAAATACGATTAGATACCTACAGATGTTGAGGTGAATATGATTCGGAAAAATACTAGACTAAAATTCTGCAGACCGATGACGGAGAGCAGCGTTTAAGATGAAAAGTACGCTTCCTCTACTTTTTGCCTCAATTTTCGTTACAGGAGTAGCCTATATCTTGCAGTGGATTGCAAGCCTTTACGTATTTTTGTATTCAAAAGGCATATCTAGTATTGAAAAACTTTACATAAAAATAATTTTATACAATTTCATAGAAAATCAATTAGAGTAATGTGACCTTGTAATAAAAATAGATATACTATGTATAGTGTGGCAGTGGCTTACACTTATCAATCATTTACATTTGATGGATGAGCTGCGGGTGCCATCTCAATCTTGGGATTAAATTTAAGTTACGCAGGACGAAGGGTTCGTATGTAACTCATGATTAGTTTTGTTTATGATTACACGTACATATACTGTACATGTTTGTGATTTGAAAACTGTGGCAAAAAATGTTTTCAAGTCATTCCCCCAGTATTGGGAATTGTATGAAGGTATTTTTAACACAGACAGTGGTGATTGGAATTCGAGTCAAGAACCCGCAGTTATATCCCAAAGTGATAGACATTCTGAATTTTGTTCTTTCAAAAGCTTATGTACGAATGATACCGTTGGCTTGAACATTAAGACTGCGACAGGCTCACCACCTATACGGTTATCCCAAAAAAAGTTGTCTTATTTTTTATACATTTTTTTTATATATTTTATAAAAATTATCTATTGAAAAGTCTTCTTCATTATCTGAACCTCTATCTACTCCGATAGGAAGGTTAGGTAACTTTTATTTAATGTTCCCATTAGATTAGCGAGAAAAGAATTTCGGTTACCAAAACCTATTAGGAGATTGTATAGAACTTAAAACAATCTGTCTAAATGAAGTAAAATTTATATTTTTGACGAAAATGTTTTTAGCTAAAATATATAATAAGAGCTATTAATTTTATTTTTTCTAAAATTAAAAGCTCTTATTATTTATTTTAGTATACATTTTCCTTAAACCCTTATTTCTTAATAACTTCAATATTGCTCCTGGCTGTGATGTAATTCTTCTTGGTGAACCAAAATAAATAAATAAATAAATCATTTTAGTTTTCTTTCTTCCTTATTCTACTTTTTAACGGAATCAATATTAACCTTCATATGAAATGTAGAAAGAATATAACAATGCCTTAATTGCATACAATGCATATAAACATAAATCAAGAAATGGGACGATGTATCAAACCTGACGTGCGTGGACCCTACATAATGAATCGCTTCCACTAATTACTAAATCGATGGAAGTAGTTATTTCTTGGCTTTCATTGTTTATATATATGCGACGACCTCCGTGGACGAGTGGCGTAAACACCCGTTTTCGTGGTGTCGCCAGCTCTGAGACCCCAGCTGCGATTCCCAGTCGGGTCTGTTTAGAACACACTTTTTCTACATTTTCTCGGGTCTGGGTGTTTATGGTGCCTTCTATAGAATGTAAGCAACTCTCATTTATTAACTTATTACCAATACAGTAATGTATAGCAATTGTGTAATTAACCTCAATCGACAAAATTCTCACTTCTGGCTAAATTGTATAACAACTATGCTGAGCAGTTCGGCTTTGATGTATTTAATACAAATATAATGAAATGGTTTAATTCGTTTTTTTTAAGGAAACAAAGAAAGAAAGAAATTGTTTATTAATAGTGAAGAATATAATAAAGATAACAGATAATAGAAAGTTATTATTAAAAAAATATCTTTACACCATTCCCAATACAGGGGTAGAGAAAGGTCTAGTCTAGACAATTAAGTTCCTTCGACCCACCTTCCACCAAAGATATTTTGGGACAACGTGGCAGGTGATATGCCCCTCGCCGTCTTAATCTCCAAGCCAACGATATAATTCGTACATAATTTTTAGAAAAACCCAATGGTACGGCCACTTGAGGATCGAACTCGGATCGTAACGTAAAAATATTTCGTGTGTATGTGAAAACTGAAACTGAAACAAATGTTAATAGCACTTACTTACTTTTATTTATTTTTTTACCTAATATGTTACTTAATATACAACTGTATGTTTTTTGAATAAAATAAAAATAAAATAAGATAATTACTTATTATGTCACGTGAACAACAATGCATTTCTCAATTAGAACCTCCCACACCTATCACGTATCTATACATATTTTCATTATAATTAATACAATATACCTGTTATATTTTAATTAGTCGACCAATATATCATCGTAGTCTGTTTGGAATCACGTGACAGATGATGAGCATATCGTTCTCTTAATGTCCGAAATAACGGTATAAAATAATAACATACATACACATTTAGATAGATAATTATAGATATATACATATAAACATTCATAACTCGGGTACAAACATTAAAATTTAACGTACAAATGTTTGCACCTAACGGCGCTTATTATTAAATAACAGATATTTGATAAAGTTTTCTGATTGTACTTGATTCAAGAGAAATTGAAACTAAAATAATGCTTAGCTGATCAGACATCAATACAAGTATGATATATGAGCCTAACTAAATTACGCAAGACTTAACTTGTATTGAGCAAGTTTAATATTGATAGATATCACAAAGCTCAGATATATTGATACTACGAAACCGTTTCTATTCATAGGAGCGTCAATATAGTAAAGTTCAATTGTGGGTTAATTACGATGAGAGTACACGTTAAATATTATAAAAAAAAGGGTAAAATAATTTTGAAATATATTTGCTAATGCGTTTTTGTATACCTTTGTACTTCAAATTATGAACAATAACATAAAATGGGCGCATAATTTACTGCTATGTATACGATAGATGCAATGTACAGTACAAGTCAGGCTCATCATATGTCACTTTGTCCAGGACTTCATTACCTAGACCTCTGTTTACCTCAGTATTGGAAAACATATTCATGTCCATTATATACATTTTGCCCCTCATCGAGAACCTAATAGACTATCACGTCGAAATTTATATATTAAATTTGTCAAAACAAAGTATAATCAAAAATATGTGCAGTGTATGTAATTTTTTTTAATTTCTCTTGAATTTAATTTATCAAATACTTGACTTGCGTGTACCGCCTGTGTGGATTCCAAAGTAATTTCTAAACGATATAAACTTTCCTATTTGTTCCTGTTTCATACGCGGTTGTTTGAAGAGGTTGAAACAATAGTTTTATATTTTGAAGTTGCCGTGCGGTATCGGTTTTAGAATAATACCACCCCCTCTTCCCACGTACGTCGTACCAAGGCAAAACCTCGGAAACGCTAGTGGCTGCAGACAGATGGTGGCATAACCGACCAAAATGCGGCAGACCGGTCAAGGGCAGTAATGTTAAAGATCCAAAGTATCTGGTACTGCGATCGCCAATCCACTTGCCAAGCGTGCGGATTATGAGATACCCTTACTGGAGTAACAAAGTTATATAGACCAGTGATGGGCAGGCGATCTCCCAATGGGAAGGCTCGTACGACAAGAAATAATAACAAAATGGTTTGTGTAATAACAAAAGATTATCTATACCTACCTACTAGAAATTACTCCTACTACTGAAAGTTGTTTTCAGTAGTAGATATACTAATCTAGTACTGAAAAAAAAAAACTTTTTTTACTTTAGACAATATTAAACTATTATCTACTAAATAACGATAACGAAAGAGATAATTGACCCCTGAATGAGAGACACATAACTATCAGTTTTAAGACCAGCAATAGTTTTGTCTTTTCCGTGAAGATCATTTTCAAGGTCTATGCACATACATAATTTATTATGTTCCCATTCTAAACAATTCATAAATTGATTTCCCTATATGCAAGGAAATCAATTACGGATACTTTGGAAGTTTTATTTCCCAACATGCCGGAAGTTCATGGAAACTTGAGTTAAATGCCATTTTAGGTATACAAGGGACTTGTAGGTACAATTAATATTAATAATGGGGAATAATTCCTTCATCAATCTTTTCAGGCAAATAATTAATATTTTTTTAAATAATAAAAAAATTATTCTTTGCTCTTCTAGTTCATAAGTAAAAACTCCAGAAGTAAAATGGTTTTATATTTTGGAAGTTTTATTTCCCAACATGCCGGAAGTTCATGGAAACTTGAGTTATATGCCATTTTAGGTATACAAGGGACTTGTAGGTACAATTAATATTAATAATGGGGAATAATTCCTTCATCAATCTTTTCAGGCAAATAATTAATATTTTTAAATAATAAAAATTTATTCTTTGCTCTTCTAGTTCATAAGTAAAAACTCCAGAAGTAAAATGGTTTTATATTTTGAAGTTGCCGTGCGGTATCGGTTTTAGAATAATACCACCCCCTCTTCCCACGTACGTCGTACCAAGGCAAAACCTCGGAAACGCTAGTGGCTGCCGACAGATGGTGGCATAACCGACCAAAATGCAGCAGACCGGTCAAGGGCAGTAATGTTAAAGATCCAAAGTATCTGGTACTGCGATCGCCAATCCACTTGCCAAGCGTGCGGATTATGAGATACCCTTACTGGAGTAACAAAGTTATATAGACCAGTGACGGACAGGCGATCTCCCAGTGGGAAGGCTCGTACGACAAGAAACAATAACAAAATGGTTCGTGTAATAACAAAAGATTATCTATACCTACCTACTAGAAATTACTCCTACTACTGAAAGTTTTTTTCAGTAGTAGATATACTAATCTAGTACTGAAAAAACTTTTTTACTTTAGACAATATTAAACTATTATCTACTAAATAACGATAACGAAAGAGATAATTGACCCCTGAATGAGAGACACATAACTATCAGTTTTAAGACCAGCAATAGTTTTGTCTTTTCCGTGAAGATCATTTTCAAGGTCTATGCACATACATAATTTATTATGTTCCCATTCTAAACAATTCATAAATTGATTTCCTATATGCAAGGAAATCAATTACGGATACTTTGGAAGTTTTATTTCCCAACATGCCGGAAGTTCATGGAAACTTGAGTTATATGCCATTTTAGGTATACAAGGGACTTGTAGGTACAATTAATATTAATAATGGGGAATAATTCCTTCATCAATCTTTTCAGGCAAATAATTAATATTTTTAAATAATAAAAATTTATTCTTTGCTCTTCTAGTTCATAAGTAAAAACTCCAGAAGTAAAATGGTTTTATATTTTGAAGTTGCCGTGCGGTATCGGTTTTAGAATAATACCACCCCTCTTCCCACGTACGTCGTACCAAGGCAAAACCTCGAAACGCTAGTGGCTGCCGACAGATGGTGGCATAACCGACCAAAATGCAGCAGACCGGTCAAGGGCAGTAATGTTAAAGATCCAAAGTATCTGGTACTGCGATCGCCAATCCACTTGCCAAGCGTGCGGATTATGAGATACCCTTACTGGAGTAACAAAGTTATATAGACCAGTGATGGATAGGCGATCTCCCAATGGGAAGGCTCGTACGACAAGAAATAATAACAAAATGGTTTGTGTAATAACAAAAGATTATCTATACCTACCTACTAGAAATTACTCCTACTACTGAAAGTTGTTTTCAGAAGTAGATATACTAATCTAGTACTGAAAAAAAAAAACTTTTTTTACTTTAGACAATATTAAACTATTATCTACTAAATAACGATAACGAAAGAGATAATTGACCCCTGAATGAGAGACACATAACTATCAGTTTTAAGACCAGCAATAGTTTTGTCTTTTCCGTGAAGATCATTTTCAAGGTCTATGCACATACATAATTTATTATGTTCCCATTCTAAACAATTCATAAATTGATTTCCCTATATGCAAGGAAATCAATTACGGATACTTTGGAAGTTCTATTTCCCAACATGCCGGAAGTTCATGGAAACTTGAGTTATATGCCATTTTAGGTATACAAGTCCCTCAGGTACAATTAATATTAATAATGGGGAATAATTCCTTCATCAATCTTTTCAGGCAAATAATTAATATTTTTTTAAATAATAAAATATTTATTCTTTGCTCTTCTACTTCATAAGTAAAAACTCCAGAAGTAAAATGGTTTTATATTTTTGTCTGGCATCTTTCGAAACTCTCGACTAACCAAATGCGTCTTATTATCAACCAGACTACAAGCTAGTGTTTTGAAATTTAAAATAAAACGAACTAATACCAAAAACTAAAATTATCGTTAGCGCGGCAGATTACCACAGTTTTTTTTTTAAATTGAATGACGTTGACATTTGTTAGCGCGGTTATGGATGTGGTGTCCCAGATTACCATAGATTTTTTGTTTTAAATTGAATGACGTTGACATTCGTTACGCGCGTTTTCTTAAATATGTAAAATTAAAATTTATATTTTTTAATTTTTCCGAGAGATTTTCTTAATATTTTTTTCCGTAAGAACCATGTACAGCGTATTAGAAAACTACAAAAAAAAACTCAGCCAAATCGGTCAAGCCGTTTTCATGTTATGCCGTGACAACGAAAAACGGGTTTCATTTTTATATATATATAGATATGTAAGTCTACGATACGGCTATAGGCACACCACGTGTCACGTTATAGTAAATAAGCTTGGGTGAGAAGTGGATCGAAAGGACTTGAATTGTCTAGACTTCCGCCTACCCTAGTATCGGAAACTGCTTAAAGATATAAAAAGTGATGTCGGATTGATTCTCCCGTATCCCAATCACTTGGTAGAACAAACTCCTTGCACCTTAAACGTCTGTTCACCTGTCACCACCCTGCATATTTTCGATCTAGTTTTTTTTAAGATATTTGGGAATACTGAGAAGGCAGAATACCCAATTTGATACAGAAGAAGAAACAATCATGACTATTCGACACACATTACATCGGATCTTGTGTTGTACCACGTGATATGTGGTGAACCTGCCGTCATAGAGTCCAATTCAACGATTAAAATCTCGAAAAACTTATTTTCGAATTAGTGTCATTGGTCAAACAACTTCCTCTTGGGGATCGAACTAGGGTTTACTGATTCGAATTCCTTACAGACCTTGACTGTTTCTACTTTTTCCTACATAGTTGGACTAACTTTATAGCATATAAAAGTCCACTGCAGAACATATTCCTCTCCCAATGCTCCTTGCATTAGGCATAATCGCCACGCTTGATAAGCGAATTAACGATATCAGTAACAAACACCTCGCACCGTAGAAACTGCTGCCAGTCACCGCTTTTTCACTTTAGTATTTTTTTGAGATGGTTATCCCGCCATCTATCGGTAACCATTACCATTTACAAGGCATTTACGTCACCTCTTACGACACCCACGAATAGAAAGGAGCTGGTATTATTATTACGCTGATACCACCCGGCACGAGATAATTATTTTTCGGTGTCAAGACCCTTAGTTGTCATCTTCCCCTTACGGGAATACATACATACATACATATCGGTCTTCTAAAGTACACTGCAAGATGTAGGAAACTCCCATAGGGAGGATTTGCCATAATCGCTTGGCAAGCGGAGTGGCGATCGTAGTACCAGACCACTCGCACCTCAGACGCTGCTGCCCATCTTCGGTCTGATTAGTTTGGTCTGATATTTTTAGAGACGACGGGCTGCGACGGGCTCACCACCTGTCATGTTGTCCAGAAAATATCTTCGATGGAAGGAGGGTCAAAGGGACTTAATTATCTAGACTAGACCTCTGTCTTCCCCTGTATTGGGAATTGCGTGAAAATATTTATTAATTTATTTTATCTTTTAGAGATGATTATACCCCCCCATCTATCGGTTGCCATAATGGTAATCAAAGCTATTTCCTTTTACCCCTGTATAGGGTATTGCGCGAAGATATTTGTTTATTTATTTTATATTTTTAGAGATGGTTATCCCGCCATCTATCTTTTGCCATAAAAATAATCAAGGTTATTTCTCTTAATCGCCTCTTACGACACCCACGGGAAGAAAGGTAATGGCAATATTCTTACCCCGTTACCACACGCTAAAGAATGAAACTTACGGAGAATAATGTGGTATATTCAGTTACCGCTCCACTTAAAATAATCCCAACATTTACGCAGAGTAATAAACTGCGCCATAATTAAATTCAGCCGTAAGTCCCGACCATTGTAAAACGTTTGTACAACGACTTCGCGTATGCCATTAAAATGTAAAAAGCTCGTTAGCCTGGCCACGTGCCAAACCAATAGTTTTCCAATCGCCGCTCCTGTCGCTACTGGTTACACGACGTACGCAAAATGGAATTCAAGTATGCTCTTTTTTAGCACAGCCTGTATATTCGAACAATGTTCTTGTTTGCTTTTTTTTGTTTGGTATTCTATAACAACAAAAGATCCGTCTTTTGGCGTATAAGCTTAGAGCATCTGTTACTGTTTACAAAATTTCCTACTACCGATAATATTTAATACTTACTACGAGTAAGCTGCTATGGCACAACACCCAGACCCGAGAAAATGTAGAAAGTGTTTTCTTCATTGACTCGACTGAGAATCGAAGCCAGGTTCTCAGATCTTGTGACAGTGGTGTGTACGTCAATCGTCCATGGAGGTCATCGGAGGGATTTAAAGAGTTTTTTTCACCTAATATTCAGGGCGAGCTTTACAATTTAAAAAAAGAAAAAAAATACCTACTATCTACTACTAAGTTCTACCACTACTAACTCTTCATACCTGAAAAAATCAGAACTATATTTTATTTCGACAATGTGTAAACTGCGCCAATCTTCACTAGCACAGCGTGGCGAAAATTTTCCTGTTCTCTTATATCTCTATAATTGTCTAAACTAGACCTCTGTCAATACAGTGGTAGGTAGGTAGGTAAGATATTTTATTTATTTTATATTTTAGAGATGGTTATCCCGCCATCTATCGGTAACCATTACCATTTACAAGGCATTTACGTCACCTCTTACGACACCCACGAATAGAAAGGAGCTGGTATTATTATTACGCTGATACCACCCGGCACGAGATAATTATTTTCGGTGTCAAGACCCTTAGTTGTCATCTTCTCTCTTACGGGAATACATACATACATACATATCGGTCTTCTAAAGTACACTGCAAGATGTAGGAGTCTCCCATAGGGAGGATTTGCCATAATCGCTTGGCAAGCGGAGTGGCGATCGTAGTACCAGACCACTCGCACCTCAGACGCTGCTGCCCATCTTCGGTCTGATTAGTTTGGTCTGATATTTTTAGAGACGACGGGCTGCGACGGGCTCACCACCTGTCATGTTGTCCAGAAAATATCTTCGATGGAAGGAGGGTCAAAGGGACTTAATTATCTAGACTAGACCTCTGTCTTCCCCTGTATTGGGAATTGCGTGAAAATATTTATTAATTTATTTTATCTTTTAGAGATGATTATACCCCCCCATCTATCGGTTGCCATAATGGTAATCAAAGCTATTTCCTTTTACCCCTGTATAGGGTATTGCGCGAAGATATTTGTTTATTTATTTTATATTTTTAGAGATGGTTATCCCGCCATCTATCTTTTGCCATAAAAATAATCAAGGTTATTTCTCTTAATCGCCTCTTACGACACCCACGGGAAGAAAGGTAATGGCAATATTCTTACCCCGTTACCACACGCTAAAGAATGAAACTTACGGAGAATAATGTGGTATATTCAGTTACCGCTCCACTTAAAATAATCCCAACATTTACGCAGAGTAATAAACTGCGCCATAATTAAATTCAGCCGTAAGTCCCGACCATTGTAAAAACGTTTGTACAACGACTTCGCGTATGCCATTAAAATGTAAAAGCTCGTTAGCCTGGCCACGTGCCAAACCAATAGTTTTCCAATCGTTGCCCTGTCGCTACTGGTTACACGACGTACGCAAAATGGAATTCAAGTATGCTCTTTTTTAGCACAGCCTGTATATTCGAACAATGTTCTTGTTTGCTTTTTTTTGTTTGGTATTCTATAACAACAAAAGATCCGTCTTTTGGCGTATAAGCTTAGAGCATCTGTTACTGTTTACAAAATTTCCTACTACCGATAATATTTAATACTTACTACGAGTAAGCTGCTATGGCACAACACCCAGACCCGAGAAAATGTAGAAAGTGTTTTCTTCATTGACTCGACTGAGAATCGAAGCCAGGTTCTCAGATCTTGTGACCGTGGTGTGTACGTCAATCGTCCATGGAGGTCATCGGAGGGATTTTAAGAGTTTTTCCATCTAATATTCAGGGCGAGCTTTACAATATAAAAAAAGAAAAAAAATACCTACTATCTACTACTAAGTTCTACCACTACTAACTCTTCATACCTCTGAAAAAATCAGAACTATATTTTATTTCGACAATGTGTAAACTGCGCCAATCTTCACTAGCACAGCGTGGCGAAAATTTTCCTATTCTCTTATATCTCTATAATTGTCTAAACTAGACCTCTGTCAATACAGTGGTAGGTAGGTAGGTGAGATATTTTATTTATTTTATATAAATATATTCGTAACATACGTGTTTTTTTTTTATAGAAAAGGGAGGCAAACGAGCAGGTGGCTCCACGTGATGGTAAGTGACTACCGCCGCCCATGAACACCCGCAATACCAGAGACATAGCAGATGCGTTGCCGGCCTTAGAGTCCCCCCGTCCCAGTATTGGGGGAGGGCGGTGTGTGGGCCTCCGGTTACCGACACACACCAGATGAAACGCAGAAGTTTGTTAGACTTCTGCTTCACGCCGGTATTCTGTGAGGTCGTGGTACTTCCCCGGTCCAGACGGCCCATTCATGCAACAACAAAAGCTGATGCGTAGCTCTACCACTGTTAATAACTTCGTGTAATAAAATTATTTTCTTTTTGGTCAGAACTTTTAAATTTTTATCGTAACAATTAAACTTAGGCGATACAATTAAAATATAACATAATTTTAATATTTATTTGTATAAAAACACAAAAAACCTTATCTTTTTCATCGTAAGATGAAAACTAAACCTTCAATAAAACCTTAGCCATTGACTGACAGTAGCTGGTCGAAAAAGCAACTCGCCTAAAAACTACGCAGAAACCTCTCCCCTAAGGTATATTTGCCACTTTGATACAAACGCTTTGCAAACGGATTAAGCCGACGCAATAGACTCTGCGCCCCGTTTCCAGTTCACCTAAGTATAGTCTGGTATCTTACAAGATAGTTATCCTGCCCTCTTTTAGTCAATTATTTTCTTTTTGGTCAGAACTTTTAAATTTTTATCGTAACAATTAAACTTAGGCGATACAATTAAAATATAACATAATTTTAATATTTATGTAGGGATTATCCTGATTAAATGAAATAATTGGTTTTTCAACTCACTTCAGTCTTTTATTTTCACTTTTACTATTTTAGAATATTAATTTTGTCTTATCACTTTCTTCTTCCTTTCACGTACGCCATTCGTCTCCTCTCTCCCTGACACATCATTCTATATCATCTCATTCATCTCAATCAATCATTATGTCATATCTTCCCTCTTAGTCTCACTTATCCTTTCTCTCACTCATTTACACATCCTACACTCGGCCATCCTGCTTTCATATCTGTCCTCAGATATGGTTTACATTTTAATAAAAAACTTTATTTTTAATCTAGTAGGAACATAGATTACATCATCACTAACTTAATTAGTACTTAAATAAACTAGACATCTTTAGAAAACTTAAATAAACTAAACTTTTAAAAGAAAATAACACCTTATGGTGTAACACGTTGTTACTTTATAACACAAAAACAACAATAAAAATATCCTACTTTAACATTCATTCTTCATCCACTCTTACACATACTGCTGAAAAACTATCAAAAATTAGTGTTCACCTGAAACATACAAAAATATTAAGACACATTAATCATCATCTCCAGGCCATCTCTTCATCAAATCAGCTGAGCTTGATGTCTTGTTCGGCCCTTCTGTAGTGTCGTACACCTTCTCCACATCATAGCGGTCATTTCGTTTTATCTTCACTACTTTGTAAGGTCCAAAAAACTTCGGTTTCAGTTGCAACCCTGGTCCAAACTGCGTTCTCTTGATAGCAACTAGCTCATCTAGCTCGTACTTGTTGCTGTCCTTCCTTTTCTTATGAATCTTTTTGATTATTTCCTTCTCCATAGATCTTGGTACCACCATCTGCTTCTGATCTCCTTTGTAAATAATTCCATTGTCCATCCAGTAGTCGTTTCGCATTATTATTATTATTATTATTATTGTCCGTCCTGTAGTATAATCGTTCTGATAACATTCAGCTCATCGTCTGATTCTTGATTGTGTCTCATCTCGTCATGTAAGCTTGTTATAGCTAGCACGCATGGGTTTCTGCTCAGTGCATCAGCATGCTTCATCTTCGTTCCTGCTCTGTGCTCTATTTCGAAATCATACTCGTCTAAAAACAAAGCCCATCTTGCCACGTTTGGAGCTAAATCTTTCTTTCTCAGTGTCATTTCGAATGCCTTGCAGTCTGTCACTATCTTGAAGTGTACTCCGTACAGGTATTGTCTAAACTTCTTCACTCCTTGAATAACAGCTAATGCTTCTAGCTCATAGCTGCTATACCGGCTCTCTGCATCACTTGTTTTATGACTCATGTAGTGTACTGGGTGTAGGCCACCATCGGCATGTCTTTGCAATAGTATTGCGGCTAAAGCTTGGCTAGATGCGTCTGTGTGCAACTTCGTAGGTAGTCTGGGATTATAGATCTTCAACACTGGATCTGTCCTCAACTTCTGCTTCAATTCATTGAACGCACATCTTTGTTCTCCACCAAAATTAAATCTGTCATCCTTTCTGAGTAAATCCGTCAATGGTTTTGCAATCTTTGCGTAGTCTTTGATATACTTTCTGAAGTATGAAGTTAATCCAATAAAACTCATCACCTGTTTTGTGTTCTTTGGTTCTGGGAATCTCACCACAGCGTCTATCTTCTCACAGCTGGGTCGTACTTCTCCGTCTTTGATACGATGTCCTAGGAACTCAATCTCTTCATTTAAAAGCCTTGCCTTTTTCCAATTTATCTCTAGACCATAATCAGCTGCCACATTCAGAACTTGCTGTAGTCTTTCCACGGCTTCGACCTCGCTGATTGCTGGAATAATAATATCGTCTATAAATATCATCATCACATTCTTTGCTATTAGATCTCTGAATATAATCGTTATAAATCTCATGAAACACTTAGGCGATGAAGTCAATCCAAATGGTGCCCTCAGAAATTGAACTGCCCATGATGCGTCACAAATGATGTGTATGGCACTGACTCCTCGCTCACCTTCAAATGAAAAAATCCGTTTTTGAGATCTAATACGCTAAATATCTTGCTGTCTTTCAGTTTGTCAATCACGTCATCTATGATTGGCAAAGGGAATTCATCTTTAAGAATCTTCTTGTTTAGTAGCCTGTAGTCGACACAGACTCTAGTAGTGTCATCTTTCTTCTTGACCAACACCAGGGGACTAGCATATTCAGAAAAACTTACCCGCGCAATGCCTTTCTCTATCCACTCCTCTACCTGGTCTTCCACTAACTTTGCTCCGTCAACGCCAGCCGTCGTGGGCGTTGGGCAACTGGGATGTCGTCCTTCAACACAATCTTCAATTGTACTGGTGCTTCTTTAGTTTGGCACGGTTTGTAATCCAATACCATTTGCTCAACCTGCTCTCGAGTGTTTACACCTGCTGCACAACCTGTTAACTCAATTTGGTTAGCAAAACAATCAACTCTCTTCCACCATTCATCATCTTTCGGGTACAACTTCGCCTCTCCATCACATAACACCATCACTAATTCACTCAGAAATTCTTGCCCTAAAATAACCGTAAACGGCATACAGTCTCTAGGCACTACATGGAATGTCACGTCTTCGTAGAGCTCTCCGTCGATCGTCACGTTAGCACGAAACTGTCCGCTCGATTTCACCTTTGTTTGGCCAAGTCCAGATATCACCAAGTTGTCGTCGTATTTCTCGATGTTAAACGCCATAAACTGGTCGTCGGCCACTAGATTCGCACATGATCCTGTGTCTAGTAATGTCTTGACTTGAAAACCACACATTTCCATCATTTTCATGGGTTTATTCTGCACTTTCAACTTAAACTCGTCTTTGTTATTGTTTTGAATGTGAAACATTCCGCCATGTTCTCCGTTTTCATTGTCAAACGTGAACTCTCGCTCCTCATTGGCTGTTGTCGTGTTTTGACAATCACTTGCAAACATGGCCGCCCTCGGCTTCATGTTTGGATGGTCGAATCTTCGAGGCGTCGTCTTATTGGCTGGCACTCCGGCGCCGCCAAATTTGAATGCATTTCCGCCGCTTCCGGTGCCAACAGCGCCATCACGTCTAGCGGAGGATTGTGGAACCTCGACTTTGCAATGCTTACTCAAATGTCCGAATGCATTACAGTGAAAACACTTGATTCCTGTGGGACAGTCGCTCGCCATATGGTCATTCTCCCCACAGTTGTAGCACCGTCTCCGCTGCTGACCACCTGTCTGCTGTTTGCCACTCGTCGTTGGTCGTCTCGAACCTTGTCGCTCGCTGGTCTCCTTTGGTGCAGAGCTTCTTTTAGCCTCTGACCTCTCCTTCATTTGTTCATACAGCTTTAATCTATCTTTGAGTACTGAGTATGTAACAGCGCCATAAAGTATAGTCTTGTTTACTTCACTATCTTGAATGCCCTCAACAATGTACTGTATTGCCACATTGTCATTGAACCTAGCGCGCTTGCCCATCTCCTTCATCTTTAGCATGTACTGCATGTAGGTTTCACCAGGTTCCTTCTTCCTAGCTGCCATCAGCTCATGCATCTCTTTGCTGTTGATCTTTCAGGAACTCTTGTAACAATGCCGCTTTCAGTTCTTTGAAGCCTTTGAACACCTTCTCCGTCTTTAACCATAGTGCTGCTGTACCTTCTAGTGATCTTCTTGCAATAATGAGCTGCTGCTGAGGTGTCCAATTGAATATTTCTGCGTTGTCCTCAATGTCTTCTGCCCACTTCACAGCAGAATAGGTATCGTCATCGCCGTTGAATTTGGTTATGTTGTAGAATCCGTCTAAATAGGTTGCAAACAACTTCTCCGGTTTTTCCGTCTTATCAGTCGTCTTTTCTGATTCCGTCGTCATTGTGATTGTATCGTCTTCTTTGGTTTATTCGTCTTTTCGGCTTTGAGGTTATGAAAAACCACGCCGGTCACGTCGTAAAAATTTTGGGATGATCCCGGACGAGCCCCCAAAATTTGTAGGGATTATCCTGATTAAATGAAATAATTGGTTTTTCAACTCACTTCAGTCTTTTATTTTCACTTTTACTATTTTAGAATATTAATTTCGTCTTATCACTTTCTTCTTCCTTTCACGTACGCCATTTGTCTCCTCTCTCCCTCACACATCATTCTATCTCATCTCATTCATCTCAATCAATCATTATGTCATATCTTCCCTCTTAGTCTCACTTATCCTTTCTCTCACTCATTTACACATCCTACATTTATTTGTATAAAAACACAAAAAACCTTATCTTTTTCATCGTAAGATGAAAACTAAACCTTCAATAAAACCTTAGCCATTGACTGACAGTAGCTGGTCGAAAAAGCAACTCGCCTAAAAACTACGCAGAAACCTCTCCCCTAAGGTATATTTGCCACTTTGATACAAACGCTTTGCAAACGGATTAAGCCGACACAATAGACTCTGCGCCCCGTTTCCAGTTCACCTAAGTATAGTCTGGTATCTTACAAGATAGTTATCCTGCCCTCTTTTAGTCAAGCTTATAAAAGACCTAACAACCCTTTTACAAATGTGATCGACTACTTTATAATTCTGAAAAAATCTTTATTTATCAAAGCTTTGTTGAAGGTGAGCTTAACCCTGGATTAACATTTAATATCAACGTTTAACGCGAACAAGACTCTTGTATTTCTTAAAGATTGAAGTAAACTTGACACAAAACTAAACAAAGTATTAGCGTAAGCCTCTCAGAGAATTAACACTACAATAAAGCGGGTTTTACGATGAAGTTAATGCTTGACAGGGATAAATTACTTTTCTTTGTTTGTAATAAGAGTGCTATAGACAATAATAAACTCTATTAGTAGCAATAATATATTACCCATGGTGATATTGGCCTAAAATATATCACTCCCTCTCTTCTCGTAGGTGTTGTTACAATGGCTACCGACAAATGGCGGGATAACTGTCTCGAAGAAATACCAGACCAAAATAAGACTCGGTGAGGCTCCACAACATGAATCAAAACTAAAACGTATTCCAAACCTATATTAGTCATATAATATATACGGAGTATCCGTATAATGTAGGCTAGATAAAGAACGATGAGGCATCACAGTAATAGTCATATTCTTTATCTTCTTCAATGTATTCTGTTTAATCCTACACTTCTTCTCGTTTTCAGCCAGAGAAAACAGATCGCCATGTATCACGATCCTTACATACCTCTTTAACTTCTTTCAAACTCGTCATTTTCTTCATATATACTCGTCGAGATTTCCGAGTACAAAGATTAGTAGAGAAGTAATATTGATTTATATATTTAAATGGTTTACGCTCTTTTCTCCTCCGTTCTGAAAACAATCTTCTGCTAACTAGAGACTCTTTCCTATGTATCCTTTACTGTTATCAAAATCTCTTCCAGTCTTCAAAACTTATTTAAAAGTTCTTTAGCTTGTGTTTGGGTGATCGGAATTCGAGTCAAGAGACCCGACTTCGATTCACAGGTGGTAAGCTCGTATTCGTCAAAGGTGGGTTTTTTTCCAAACTTATATACGATGTATGTTGTCAGCTTTGACATAAAGGTGGCGACGGGCTCGCCACGTGTCACATTGTCCCAAAATGTCTTCAGGGGAAAGTGGGTCGAAAAAACTTAATTGTGTAGACCCCTGTCTACCGCTATATTACGGCGTGACGTAATTTTTAGCTCTCCTCTTAATATACTATGAGTCGTACCGTCATCATCGTCAGTACCTTGTTCCTTCAAGTTGTTGTCATAAATAATTTGCGGGTAACAATGTAAAAAAGGTAATATACAATACCTTTTTTACATTGTTATTGATATTCAATAAACCCTTTCCATGTCTTTTCTTTTTTAGGTTTCTATGCTATAAGATTGCCTGGAAATTATAGCTGAGCTGATAAGCCCTTATTGTACCCATGTTCCTCAAGTTTCAACTACAGCTGTATGTTTCTTCGACCCACAGATAAATATACTTTATATTACTTGATATACTTGATATTGTATCCGTAGGTAAAAATATTTAACATATCTGATCAGGAGGGGGTATGGAATAGTCACGTAGAACTCGCACCGGCTAAAACAAGCGTTAATCGTGGCGTGGTTAACATTCACTAATCCAAAGTTTAAATCGCTTGAGCTTAGGCATACTTAAAATATTAGTAATAGTTGTAAGCATCATGCCATTTTATTGTAACTATTAAAAGAAGAATTTTTGGTTTTATCCTTAAAATAACGGACGTTCCTAACATGGACGTAATTCCTTCAAGACGTAAGACCCTTCATCTGACTAAATATAAAAATGCACGAATATCAAATAACCTTAGTGAACGCCAGGCCCCGGATTCGAATTCCGGATGGGTGACCTATACTCTTTTTCCATATTTTCTCGGGTCTAGATTTCTGTGGTACCTTCGTCGTTTCTGATTCTATTACAAATGCTTAAGCTACTAAATTTTGGAGAAGAGCAATGTGATGTGATGTTGTTCCTAATAATAATACACAGAGTATTTATTTCTAGAACTATGTAGTATTTATTATTATTATCGAAAACTTACCTATTAGAGAGTGAGCTAGGAGTTTAAAGTTATAATTTGAATTTTATCTTTTTTAAAGAAAGAAAAGGTTCTTTTACTCAGTTAACGATAATTAAAATGTAATCTCTTTTATCTGGTCGTATCAGGGGTGAAATCAAATTTTTAATGATATCACGAATAAATTTTTGTAATTTTTGTAATTACATTAAATACCACAAGAAAGCCGTCAATTTCCAACTAACAAAGCCAGACTTAAAGTCTATTCCGGCTTATTATATACATTACGAGAGAATTGCCCCAAAAGCTCGTAATATACAAACTGTTAAGACGACCACAATGCTCTCGTTAACTTGGCAAATTTCCAATTTCTGCCTTAATAGCTGCTCGTTTACCAATGTTCCCAATATCGCCTGGAGCTGTTTAAAATTTGTTGTGACTCAATCTCGTCTTATTGAGAATTTGAAACCGATAGACATGGACTATAACTATGTTAATAATTTTTTTCCATTTCTTTTTCTAGCCGTCGCTGTCATGAAACGAGAATAAGGGACAAACCTTATAAATGGAATTAGCTAGCGATATATCGGCATAAAGAAGTGGCAATGAGCTTGTCACATAGCTCAAAGAACTGAAAACCGTTGGGAATAACGGTTCTCGGTGAGCAAACCCGTTTAGGAAAACGCAATGTAAAACGTCGCTCCCAAGATGGAGTGACGATGATGCAGGTAGCTGAGCGGCCCTCAGCGGCCTTCTATGGAAACAATTTTTGGGAAGGGCTCTTGAAAAAAAAATATCGGAATAACTACCTCGAAGAAATACACCACATACATTGCTCTGCTCTGCTCATACTCTCTATACTCATACTCTGATAATATTTAATACTTTCTACGAGTAAGCTGCTATGGCACAAAAAGCACAATCAGATTTAGCAAAGGTACCACAAACACCTAGACCCGAGAAAATGTAGTAAGTGTTTTCTTCATTGACTCGACTAAGAATCGAAGCCGGGTTCTCAGATCTTGCGACCGTGTTGTGTACGTCAATCGTCCACGGAGGTCGTCGCACGGATTTTAAGAGTTTTTTCACCTAATATTCAGGGCGAGCTTTACAATATAATAAAAAAAAATCCCTACTATCTACTACTAAGTTCTACCACTACATAAATAAATAACTGAAAAAAAGGAATCAGAAGTATATTTTATTTCGACAATGTGTAAACTGCGCCAATCTTCACTAGCACAGCGTGGCAAAAATTCTCCTATTCTAGTCTCTATCGGGTGGGTCAAAAAGGCTTTAATTGTCTAAACTAGACCTCTGTCAATACAGTGGTAGGTATTGGGAATTACGTGAAGATATTAAAATAAATCCCTCCCTTTCTTCTCGAACTCCTCACAACCTCACACCTCGAAGTATGCAGACAACACCGGACCTTGCTTTTTTGCAATCTTTAGGGAGGTTCCACAACATGAATCAAAATAAAAACGTATTCAAAAACTATATTAGTCATATTCTTTATCTTCTTTAATGTATTCTGTTTAATCCTACACTTCTCCTTGTTTTCTAGTAAGCTTTAGCTAGTTAGTTATCTTCACGCACAGACCTTATCGGGGCAGCCTGAGAAAACAGATCGCCATGTATCACGATCCTTACATACCTCTTTAACTTCTTTCAAACTCGTCATTTTCTTCATATATACTCGTCGAGATTTCCGAGTACAAAGATTAGTAGAGAAGTAATATTGATTTATATATTTAAATGGTTTACGCTCTTTTCTCCTCCGTTCTGAAAACAATCTTCTGCTAACTAGAGACTCTTTCCTATGTATCCTTTACTGTTATCAAAATCTCTTCCAGTCTTCAAAACTTATTTAAAAGTTCTTTAGCTTGTGTTTGGGTGATCGGAATTCGAGTCAAGAGACCCGACTTCGATTCACAGGTGGTAAGCTCGTACTCGTCAAAGGTGGGTTTTTTTCAAAACTTATATACGATTTATGTCGTCAGCTTTGACATAAAGGTGGTGACGGGCTCGCCACGTGTCATATTATCCCAAAAATGTCTTCGGGGGAGGGTGGGTCGAAAAGACTTAATTGTGTAGACCCCTGTCTACCGCTGTATTGGAAACGACGTAACGTAATTTTTTAGCTCTCCTCTTAATATACTATGTGTCGTACCGACATCGTCGTCAGTACCTTGTTCTTTCGAGTTGTTGTCATAAATAATTTGCGGGTTTGTATATTACCTTTTCCGCATTATTATTGATATTCAATAAACCCCTTCTATGTCTTTTCTATTTTAGAACTGAACTGATTTGTATTTGTATTGTACCTGTGTTCCTCAAGTTTTAACTACAGCTGTATGTTTCTCCGACCCACGGATAAATATACTTTATATTACTTTACTTTATATGACTTGATATTGTATCCGCAGGTAAAAATATTTAACATATCTGACCAGGAGGGGGTATGGACTAGTCACGTAGAACTCGAACCGGCTAAAACAAGTGTTAACAGTGGTAAACATTTACCAATCCAAAGCCTAAATCGCTAGAGTTTAGGCATACTTAAAATATTAGTATAATAAGTCACGATAGCCGAGTTGTTGGGTGGTCGGAATTTCGAGTCGAGAGACCCGAGTTCGAGCCCCAGGTGGCAGTACCAATGAGTTTTTCTAAAACTTATGTACGAATTTCATCGTTGGCTTGGACATAAAAGGCGGCGACTGGCTCACCACCTGTCACGTTGTCCCGAAAATATCTTCGGTGGAAGGTGGGTCAAAGGGACTTAATTGTCTAGACTTGACCTCTGTCTCCTGTATTGGGAATTGCGTGAAGATATTTTTTTTAAATATTAGTAATAGTTGTAAGCATCATGCCATTTAATTGTAACTATTAAAAGAAGAATTTTTTGGTTTTATCCTTAAAATAACAGCCGTTCTTAACATGGACGTAATTCCTTCAAGACGTATAAGACCTTTCATTTGACTAAATATAAAAATGCACGAAAATCAAAATACCTTCGTGAACGAAAACTGTTTTCTTTTAAATACCAGCGGCTAAATCAGCCACTTACCCGACTGTTATTTTGCAAACAACATGTGATCTCCATGGATGAGTGTAGAAATCTTTGAGCCGCCCGAGAATGAAACCCAGAACCTTAGAGCTGGTAAAACAATGAAAACCCCACTCAACGACATTGGTCAATTCTCAACTCTCTTGTTAATATCAATAAATGAAAGTTTTTTCCCACCACTCTTCTACGTTGTGTCGGATCTCCGTGTTTGAGGAACCCAAATGCTTATCTTACTGACTTTGGGATCAGAGTAATGTATTTAATATTGTCCCTATAGTAAATGTATACATATTTATAGAGACAACATCATATACATTTCCCTAATCCCAAAATAAGCAGCTTAGCATTTGTAATATGCAATCAGAAAGCAACGAAGATACTACAAACACCCGGATCCGAGAAAATGTAGAAAAAGTGTTTTTCTGCATTGACCCAATCGAGAATGGAACCCGGGACCTCAGAGCCGGCCAAACTATGAAAAACGGTTTGTACGCCACACGTCCACGGAGTTCGTCAATCAATGTACGTGTTTATTTAACTCTAAAATAACTTTTATCAACCGCGACTCTTCTAACGTGTAAGTTTCTAGGAACAAATGTTTACGGCTAAATAAACAGACACTGCGCCTGTCGAATTTCTGTGCTCACAGAAAGAAATACTTTAGCAAGACTTCTCTTATCGCTTCTAGTCGAACGTCATTACAAACTTCTTCGCCAACAAAGCACTGTTACAAGAATCAAACAAAACAAATTTTCTCAACTATTTCTCTGTAGGAGTTAAGTTCATTTTTAAAAATGCTTAAATTTAGCGTTTTTACCAACATTTTTACTTATACTTCGTCGTCGCTTTGTATTAAAATTTCTTCTAAACATCTTTTAATGTAAAGTAATTGGAGGCTACGTCCTTCTTCTCTATCGCTAAAACCCTCAAAAAATGTTGGTAAAAATAAATGTTAGGAGTTATCTTATAACATAAATGTACATATAAATTACCATTGGTCAATACCCTGATGGTGATGGTGCCGTAAGGCGAAACCGGTCGGTTAATTAATGAATAATAAAATAAAGTGATTTTCGTACAAGTGTTCAACAACGAATTTTAATAAAATATTGAGATTTAATATAGTAGTAAATTAAAATAAATAAAAGTGTTTGCTTTAGAACACACGACTGAAATAAAACTTCTTTACGTTCATCTGTGGATTTCTGTATTTATGTATTTTTTTTATTTTGATATAGTTATCTGTGTGTTTTATAAAGAACATGAAAATGTTGACTTCCAAACATTTCTGACTTTTTACGAACGCTTGGTTCGGGAGTGAGCATGTGAATGCGTGTCAAGTGCGAATTACGAAAAGTGTGATTAGCCGACGCGAACGGAAGTTGAGAGGGAGACAGAAATTAGTGAAGATAAACGGAGAGAGAATTACGTTTCGTTTATTTCAAAAATATCAATTTAAATAATAATAAATAAATAAACATCTTCACGCAATTCCCAATACCCCCTGTATGTAGACAGAGGTCTAGTCTAGACAATTAAGTCCCTTCGATCCACCTTCCACCGAAGATATTTTCGGGATAACGTGACAGGTGATTAGCCCGTCGCCGTCTTTATGTCCAAGCCAACGACATAATTCGTACATTAGTTTGTGAACCTGTCGCCGTCTTTATCCAAACTCAACTCTCCCTCTCAACTTCCGTTCGCATCGGCTAATCACACTTTTCGTAATTCGCACTCGTCACGCATTCACATGCTTACTTCCGAAGCAAGCGTTCGTAAAAAAGTCAGAAATGTTTGGAAGTCATATTATACCTGTTCTTTATAGAAAACACACATAGCTATATCAAATAACTGCTGTCGCGAGTGGTAATTCCGAATTGTTATGACTTAGGAACCTTTTCGAAGAGAGGTTATTTACTCCGTAGGCACCTCTGATGTTGCGGATGTTGTTGGCGTCCGTGATCTTAAGATGAACCGAATTCTCGTTTGACTCCATCATTTATTAAAAAATGCTACTATATAGAGTACATGTATGCATATTCCTTCCTTCCATATTACATCGTCACAAAGAGTCGCTCGGACGCTGGAGGACACTGAGCGTAATGTCACATTTGCTTTGCCACGTCGCTGGTTTTCAGTAACCAGTGACTTCCGGCTAATAGTCCGTTTCAGAGTTCCATTTGCAGATATATTATTCTATCTTGAAGAAATATAATGACAGAATAATATCTATAACAATATTTATAATGAAAGTAAAAATATATTAAGAATACATTTTATTTGTTTTTGTTCTAGTTTTTAATATACGTATTATTTATTTATTTATTTATGATTTATTGTATACCACAAAAACAAAGAAATTTTTATTTTTAGGTGTGGGTGTTTGACGTAAATTTGTTGTTTCTAATTCCGTAAAACAGGTGCGTTAGCTACTTACTCTCGGATCATAGCAATGTACGTGTTTGTGATGTTGTCTCTATCTACGTATTAATCTATGTATTTACCTCATGTATATACAGCCAACGACATATTTCGTACATTAGTTTGTGAACCTGTCGCCGTCTTTATGTCCAAGCCAACGACATATTTCGTACATTAGTTTGTGAACCTGTCGCCGTCTTTATGTCCAAGCCAACGACATATTTCGTACATTAGTTTGTGAACCTGTCGCCGTCTTTATGTCCAAGCCAACGACATATTTCGTACATTAGTTTGTGAACCTGTCGCCGTCTTTATGTCCAAGCCAACGACATATTTCGTACATTAGTTTGTGAACCTGTCGCCGTCTTTATGTCCAAGCCAACGACATATTTCGTACATTAGTTTGTGAACCTGTCGCCGTCTTTATGTCCAAGCCAACGACATATTTCGTACATTAGTTTGTGAACCTGTCGCCGTCTTTATGTCCAAGCCAACGACATATTTCGTACATTAGTTTGTGAACCTGTCGCCGTCTTTATGTCCAAGCCAACGACATATTTCGTACATTAGTTTGTGAACCTGTCGCCGTCTTTATGTCCAAGCCAACGACATATTTCGTACATTAGTTTGTGAACCTGTCGCCGTCTTTATGTCCAAGCCAACGACATATTTCGTACATTAGTTTGTGAACCTGTCGCCGTCTTTATGTCCAAGCCAACGACATATTTCGTACATTAGTTTGTGAACCTGTCGCCGTCTTTATGTCCAAGCCAACGACATATTTCGTACATTAGTTTGTGAACCTGTCGCCGTCTTTATGTCCAAGCCAACGACATATTTCGTACATTAGTTTGTGAACCTGTCGCCGTCTTTATGTCCAAGCCAACGACATATTTCGTACATTAGTTTGTGAACCTGTCGCCGTCTTTATGTCCAAGCCAACGACATATTTCGTACATTAGTTTGTGAACCTGTCGCCGTCTTTATGTCCAAGCCAACGACATATTTCGTACATTAGTTTGTGAACCTGTCGCCGTCTTTATGTCCAAGCCAACGACATATTTCGTACATTAGTTTGTGAACCTGTCGCCGTCTTTATGTCCAAGCCAACGACATATTTCGTACATTAGTTTGTGAACCTGTCGCCGTCTTTATGTCCAAGCCAACGACATATTTCGTACATTAGTTTGTGAACCTGTCGCCGTCTTTATGTCCAAGCCAACGACATATTTCGTACATTAGTTTGTGAACCTGTCGCCGTCTTTATCCAAACTCAACTCTCCCTCTCAACTTCCGTTCGCATCGGCTAATCACACTTTCGTAATTCGCACTCGTCACGCATTCACATGCTTACTTCCGAAGCAAGCGTTCGTAAAAAGTCAGAAATGTTTGGAAGTCATATTATACCTGTTCTTATAGAAAACACACATAGCTATATCAAAAAACTGCTGTCGCGAGTGGTAATTCCGAATTGTTATGACTTAGGAACCTTTTCGAAGAGAGGTTATTTTCTCCGTAAGGCACCTCTGATGTTGCGGATGTTGTTGGCCTCCGTGATCTTAAGATGAACCGAATTCTCGTTTGACTCCATCATTTATTAAAAAATGCTACTATATAGAGTACATGTATGCATATTCCTTCCTTCCATTATATTACATCGTCACAAAGAGTCGCTCGGACGCTGGAGGACACTGAGCGTAATGTCACATTTGCTTTGCCACGTCGCTGGTTTTCAGTAACCAGTGACTTCCGGCTAATAGTCCGTTTCAGAGTTCCATTTGCAGATATATTATTCTATCTTGAAGAAATATAATGACAGAATAATATCTATAACAATATTTATAATGAAAGTAAAAATATATTAAGAATACATTTTATTTGTTTTTGTTCTAGTTTTTAATATACGTATTATTTATTTATTTATTTATGATTTATTGTATACCACAAAAAAAACAAAGAAATTTTTATTTTTAGGTGTGGGTGTTTGACGTAAATTTGTTGTTTCTAATTCCGTAAAACAGGTGCGTTAGCTACTTACTCTCGGATCATAGCAATGTACGTGTTTGTGATGTTGTCTCTATCTACGTATTAATCTATGTATTTACCTCATGTATATACAGCCAACAACATTTTCATAGAAATAATTGACGTCTCATTTTACCCATTTGATGTTTAAATAAACAATTTAAAACAGAAGTTATTAACCCTGCCGTTTTGAATAGAATTACGAAAAGCGTAGAGTTTACATAGTATTTTACGGTTAGCAGGTCTCACCTGCAAATGGAAGCAATTTCGTTGAAACTCGGCTTACTCGTCAGCCAAGATAAATTACTGTAACACTGTAAAGGTCTGTTTCAGTTTCAGTCGACGAATACGGTCTGCAACTTTTTGATGGCATGCTGTTTATCATTTCTATTTAATTGTTGAAAGTAATAAATAGCCAAAAAGAAATACGAATTCTACAGATACTTACTAATATTAATAAATATAAGGTTATTTGGTTTAAGTTTTATTACCTTGACATAATTCTCCATACTGGGGTAGGCTGAGGCCAAGACAAATCGTTCGTCCTTTTAACCCACTTTTACTGAAGCTAATTCGGGACAACATGACAGGTCTATAATACAAACTAATAAAAATATCTTTATTTACGCATCGTAAACAAAGATATTTTTATTAGCTATCTATTTATATTTTTATTTTATTTTATTTACTTCATAGATTAATATTTATTAATACATATAAGCATCCATGAAATTAATATAAACATTCATATTAATCAAATTAATGAATTTTATATGTATATTTACTTTCTTTATTTACAGTAACAGCCGATAGATAACGAACGGCAATAGAATTTTATATTCCGTTATGTATGTATGAATGCAATATTATTATTATACTTATACTTATACGTGGATTTATATCAGATACAAGACAATAACTGCTAAGTGAAGAAGTATAAATAAACAATGTCCCCTTCTGTCAGACTATTAAAATAGACTACTATTTTCGTTTTCAGGAGGGAGAAAGAGTTACGAAGTATTTATCTTCTTTTGCTACTATTGTAGTCACGATCGCCGAGTGATTGGTTGAAGCCGACGAATTCGAATCAAAAGACCAGAGTTCGACCCCAAGTGGCAGGGTCGTATCAATGAGTGTTTTCAAAACTTATGTGCGATTTACATCGTTGACTTTAAGACGGCGACAGACTCACCACATGTCACTTTTTCCCAAAAAATGTCTTCGTTTAAAGTTTGGTCGAAAGAACTCAATTGTCTGGACCTCTGTCAATACTGTAAAGAAAGTCCCAATATTGGGGAATGGCTGAAGATGTTTTTTTATTATTATTCTGAGTCCTGACACAAATTTTACCGCATCCCATTTTGAGGCTACGTTACAGGAGATGAGCCCCATGACAGCGATATTTTTTATGTAATAATTAAAACCAAGATAATCTTAAGGGATCCGTCCACGGCCTAATTACTCATGGTCCCTTTACAAAGTTGTAGTAAAAACCCCCGGCGTTTCTTTTTCATAGAATTGTTGCTCAAGTTTTTTTTTAATAAAAACCTTCTAAGGTGCTTTAGGAAATTTAATTCGCTTTTATAAATAAAACGAAGTCTGAAATTTTTAGAACTATTAAAAAATGCAGATTATTTTTTAATCCAATTTCTGGTACACTTTTAATTATACGCGAATTAAAATAATATGTATGAGTATAGATGACAAATGAGTTCTTTAGAAAAATATTAGAAATAACGAAGTATAATTTCTTATACTTATACCTCTTCTATCTTTCAATTTTTAAAATAAATAAAATAAAAAAACTAAAATATTTTCACGCAATATTTTCCCAATACAGGGGTAGACAGAGGCCGAGTCTAGACAATTAAGTCCCTTCGACCCACCTTTCACCGAAGATATTTTCGGGACAACGTGACAGGTGGTGAGCCCGTCGCCGCCTTTATGTCCAAGCCAACGATATTCGTACATAAGTTTTTTTTTAAAAAACCCATTGGTACGAGCCTGCCTACTGGGGATCGAACTCGGGTCTATTGACTCGAAATTCCGGCCACCCAACCACTTGGCTATCGTGACTTTTTTTTTCAATTTTTAAACTATCTTTATCTTTGTTATCTTATACTTCATACAGAATCAAATTTCACTCAAGGTCATAATTGCTAAAGTTTCAATATATCTTAATTATATAGTCAGTTATTCATGAAAAAATCAAGTTGTTAACAGGAATGGCCTAGGGATATTGCTTGTTTAATGTTTTGGCTTATAGGTTATTCAAACCCTCATTACTCGAACTTAACATACTGGATTATACTAAATTAAACTCTGGTAAACTGTGCTATCGTTATTTCACATCGATGGGCAAATTTATAAGTAAATTATTATGTCTTTAATTGTTATTAATTCAGTACAAATTGCTAAGCTTTTTATAAAATGCAATCGATTTTAAAACAACTTTTGGGTGAGCTTGATATTGAAAATTTTAAACAGTATCTTCACACATATTCCAAATACTGGGGTAGTTAGAGGAATTCGATCCACCTTTTACCGATACCTATTTGGAACAACGTCACAAGTGGTGAGCCTGTGGCGACATCTATGCCTCTACATTGGAAGCTCGCTGGTAACGGATTCAGGAAACACATCCTACATCGTGCAATCGAAGTTCTTACGATTGCACGAATATGTACGACTACCGGTAGCGCACATGGTGGAGGAGACGTCCTCCCCTGGTCACGATCACCCGACCTAGTCGGTAGCTACCCTTTTCCTGCACCACAACATCCGCTACAAGCCTAATATCCTACCTCTTAAAAATAGTAGAGTGTGATGGTTGTCTATCTTAATTCAGTTCTGTATTGCAACTCCCTATCTCAACGAGTTTAGAACTTTGCAAATTTTCACTGAGCAGATACAAAAAATAAAAATTTAATACTGCACCGGCTTTCAGCTCTAAGCTCTGTTCAAATAAATAAATAAATAATAAATATCTTCACGACTTTCCCAATACAGGGGTAGACAGAGGTCTAGTCTAGACAATTAAGTCCTTTCGACCCACCTTCTACTGAAGATATATTCGGAACAACGTGACAGGAGATATGCCCGTCGCCGTCTTAATGTCCAAGCCAACAATATAATTCGTACATAAGTTTTATTTAAAACCATTGGCACGAGCCTGCCATCTGGGATCGAACTCGATTATATCGACTCGAAGTTTCGACTAGCGAACCACTCAGCTATCGTGACTATTTACTTCCATCGTGATTAGACTTAATTAGATTCAACGCAAATTCTAAAATCTTCGAAGCGTCCACAAATTTATAGTTTATGCGGTCTTACTGAAATCCTTATTCAGATTTTTTTTTTTTTTGATAACCATGGAGGAAATGTTTTATGCACGAACGTCCCTTGGCCGGGAGGCCACCGAAACGAACAGTGTCGGGCTCGAATCTCAGAAGGAGAAGCATACCGACTAAAACCATCCACGGGATGCTGTTGGCCCGGTGGCCTTTACAGCTTCTTCTAAGGAGACTTGCGAGGAGAGGCTCGCAAGTTAGAGCTGAAGACAATAATGGCTGCTGCTGCGAAGCGCTGCGTCCCCTAGAACGAAAGAGATGACTTCCGACATGGGGGAGGGGCCATGCGATCCGAGGGCCCCAGATGGTTTGGAGGAAAATCTCCTCTCGGATCGCCTTGTGTTAACCTTTTAGTGACGACTACGACCACGAGAAAGTCTCGTGCTAGTCGTGAAATTACGACGATGGCGAGGTTGTGTAAGCCGCAGAACGCGGCTTGTGTCTGTGTGTGTGCGAAAGTACGTAGGGGGCGGGGCCTCATACGCATTGTTGACACGGGTGATTACGTCATCATCGTCTATGATGACGTATTTCGGGCGCCTCAATTGAGGTGGAGTATCGCGCGCGGGTGTGTTATTCCCTAACACTGCCACTAGCGGATTTGTATGTAAGTTCGTCCTATCGAAGTAGTCGATGGAGAACTTTTTAAATAGCGCTGCCATTGTAGGCGGTTTGTGATCGCGATGCAGATCTACATTCCGCATATATGCGGGAGCGCCGGTTGCACGGCGCATAAATCGGTTTTGAATCACTTGGAGTGAGTTCAAACGTACTTTGGGGACGTGCGCGAATACTATACTGGCGTATGACATGACGGGTCGTACGCAAGTTGTGTATAGGCGTATTTTGTGTTTTAGCAGCATTTTGCTGCGGCTATTTGTAAGGTTAAAGAGGCGGCCGGATATGAAGGCCGCTCTATCCCTGACAATTTTAATATGTTTCTTGAAGTTCAGTCTACGGTCTAAGGTGACTCCAAGATATTTTACTTCTGACACCCAGGGAATGGGTTTGTCGAAGAGGGTTATTTTACTGAATCTATTAGGGCGATTCAAGTTTTTGTGATTCCTGCTGAACAAGACCGCATTGCTCTTTTCAGGATTTATTTTGATCCTCCATTTCCTAAACCACTCGCTTAGGGCGGTGGCCGCGGCTTGGAGGCGAATGTAGATTATCGATGCGTTAAGATCCGCAGAGTATAGAGTGGTATCGTCGGCGAATAAGGCCAATTCTACCTTTTTATTTGGGTCTTTTGGGATATCGCTCGTATAAAGCGTGTATAGTGTGGGCGAGAGGACCGAGCCTTGCGGAACGCCGGCTTTTAAGTCTCTGCTAGAGGACAGAGTGCCCTCGACTTTGTAGCGGAAGGTGCGATTCGACAAGTAGGCTTGTATGATGTGCACAAGCCTGTCTGACATACCGTAGTTGTATAGCTTGTATATCAAGCCATTGTGCCAGACTTTGTCGAACGCTTTCGCGACATCGAAGAAGAGTGCTCCTACCTTATATTTGGGGTTATCATTTAGGCGCTCGAGTATGTGCTCCGTGAGGCGGTGCACTTGCTGAACGCATGAGTGCTTAGCTCTAAAGCCAAACTGCTCATCAGGAATGACATTTAGTGACTCAGCGCTGTCCTTGAGGCGGATCAGAATTATGCGCTCGTAGATTTTCCCCAGTGCGCTGAGGAGACTAATGGGCCTATAGCTAGAGGCCTGTTTTTTCGGTTTCCCGGGTTTATGGATCCCTATTACGTGGGCTTCCTTCCAGGAGTCTGGAAAGGTGCAACTTGTGAGAAGGGCATTGAAGATTGCTACTAATAGTAATAGCAACGAATTTGGGAGAGTTTTAACTAACCAATTTGAGATGCCGTCGGCTCCTGGAGCCTTACGTACCCTAAGGTTTTTAATTATACCCTTAACCTCTTCGAGTGAGGTAGGCGGGAGAGGTTCACCCGTTAGTGGCTGCATCATTTTCCGCGATACGAAGTCGTCCACATTCTGAATGTGTACGGGATCTGTGGGTTGCGTGCTTGGAGAGCACTGACTTTCGAAGCTGTCGGCTAAACATTCGGCTTTTCCCTATCGTCAAAAGCTATAGAACCGTCGGAACTGACCAGGGGAGGCATAGATACGACAGAGTCGGACTTCATCGACCTCGCCAACTGCCAGTAGGCAGTGTGCGAAGGCGTGATGTCCGACATTAGCTTGTCCCATCTTTGCCCTCAACTCAGCCATGCGCTGTTTAACCTCCCTTTGAGTTGGCGCATCCTAACGCGGTTTGCGTCAGTCCTATACCTGTCGTATGCCCTATTGGCAGCATTTTTCTCTCTCAACAGCTGTCTGAGCTCAGCAGGCAACTCAAAGCGGCGGTCGTTTGCCGCTTTGACCCGCCTGGAGGACACTGACGGCGGTTTTTAGGTGAGAGGTGAGATGAACGACGGCGGCAAGTGCCGTGTCCTTATTATCAATGACCTCCGGTATGTTTGCTAACTCCGGGGAATCCGTAGACTCGAGGTATTCCTCGAGTTTACGCCAGTCTGTCACGGTTTTGGTCAAAGTGACCTCCGCGTGCGGCTGCCCTAGCTGCATTATGACCGGTCGGTGGTCTGAATTAAGTTCGTGATGAACTTCTATTTTCGCAAGAGGTAGCAATATATTCTTTAAGAGAGCTATATCGAGAATGTCCGGATTCTGGTTCCTCTGCACGGGTATTCTAGTTGGCTCGAGGGGACCTATAATATCAAAGTTTAGGTTTATACTTAGAGTTAGGAGGGCGAGTCCATTATTATTTTCTTTTGCGGCGTTCCAAGCAGAGTGCTTGCTGTTTAAGTCTCCCGCTATTAACACCGAGTCGCTTAAATTTAGCAGTGCCTCGATGACGCCCCTTAGAATTGTTTTCGAACGCGGGAGATAAGCCGATATCACAGTGATGGGCTGATGGCCTGTCATTGCGATCTTACAACCGGAAGCTTCCATGTTGACAAGAGACGGAAGGTCAATTGGCACACAGTGTAGCGAAGACTTGAAATAGATCAACGTACCGCCCCCGCGAGCGGGGCGGTCGTTTCTAACTAAGCGATAGTTAGCTATCTTCGGGTCGCGTATGCTAGACTTGAGTAGGGTCTCCTGTACTAACATTATGTCTAGCTGATGGACTGAGACAAATTCCCCTAACTTCGTCCATCTGTTTTTAAGCCGTATGCGTTGAAGAAGCCGACAGCTAGCGATTTAGGTTTAGTTCTTCGCTTATGTTTGTGTCGTTCATAATGGGCGAGACAAAATAAATGAAGAATTATTGGCGGAGGGGACCTCGGGAAGTGAACGAGTCACTTTTACTTACTAAGTTTTGGAGCTCTTCGTAGATGGAAGAGTGCTCGGTTATGGCCTTTAGCAGGTCCATAGGGTCGTTAGCCTCGCGCGTTTTTCGGGCGAGGGCCCGGATTTCTGCCATATTAATGGCGCCTAAAATTTGGAGGACCTGTTGAAGGTCAGCCATGTCCGATACGGTTGTTGGATCGGACTGAGAGGTGCTAAGCGCAGGCTTTGTGCTCTGCGGTATAGGGTCTTTCGACGCTGTAGTCTTTTTCGCCATTTGTGGGGGTTTCACCCACGCATTCGCGGGAATGGGAGCTGGGAATCAGTCCTTATTCAGAATACCATTGATCCGATCTTAAGGCTGAATTCAAACTATTTCACGTGTAAAGTTATTCAATCATAGACTAACCTTCAATTGACCCAAAGTACATTAACTTTTGTCTAAATCGAGACGAGTGTAAATTATACGTCGAGTGGAGGCAATACAAACAGAAATGTCAAACGGCTAAACTATTGCATATTTGAAAACTATAATTACTCATTCAGATCTAGATATTATGATTTTGGTTGTAAAATTTTCATGCTCCTTGGATTTTGATTATACGAGAAATGAAGGTGTCTTTAATATTATTAATTATGGGGCTATGGTTCTACCATACTTACTCTTCTCTGCCTGGGTGGTGCGTGGTATGGATCCACCCAAACAGCAGTGTAACAGCCGTCGTGGCCCAGAGTGTGGACTATAAACCATTTCATCTTAGTCCACGGGAGTTACAATGCGTCAGTCCTCTTGGTTTGTAGTTGATTCGAATTAAGTAACGCAAGTGCTTATACTACTTACTTTGGAATCAAAGCAGTGAATGTAATATTGTCCCTATCAAACTATGTATTTATTTTGTGTTA
Organism: Sericinus montela; assembly: GCA_029286605.1. Taxonomy (NCBI): domain Eukaryota; kingdom Metazoa; phylum Arthropoda; class Insecta; order Lepidoptera; family Papilionidae; genus Sericinus; species Sericinus montela. The sequence goes on along the minus strand of JAGSMR010000093.1, from coordinate 410,894 downwards.
TAAAAAAAACTAGGAACTAAATCAGCTAAAAGCAGTAATTTTAAGACTTAGTTAATTTAATTTAAATCAATGAAAACACGTGTGTATGAAGCAAATTATTAAATTGAACGTAGCGAAAGAGGTATTCAAAGATCATGGCGATCTGTTCTTTATGATTATCCCGTCAAGGATTATGCGTGAAAGCATGGTAAGTTTATTTAATACATTTTATGAAAAATAACTACTAACAGAGTACAGGCGTTTGTTGGTATTGCAAACAGAGCATCAATCTTAAAGCAACAATACCTTTCGACTGCGAGATGTAACAGGAATTCGGATACGACAACGTACTTCCACGCGCTTGTTATTCGATACCAATAGATACCTACACTACGTTACGTGATTCGAGAACAAGCTTACGAATACAAGAAAGGTAATCCTGAATATTCAAGACTCGTAACCACAACACGAACAAGCCTCGGGCGATACTGTAACCAACCTTCTTTAACCTCCCTTTGGAGTTGGTGCATCCTAACGCGGTTTGCGTCAGTCCTATACCTGTCGTATGCCCTATTGGCAGCATTTTTCTCTCAACAGCTGTATGAGCTCAGCAGGCAACTCAAAGCGGCGGTCGTTTGCCGCTTTGACCCGCCTGGAGGATACACTGACGGCGGTTTTAGGTGAGAGGTGAGATGAACGACGGCGGCAAGTGCCGTGTCTTTATTATCAATGACCTCCGGTATGTTTGCTAACTCCGGGGAATCCGTAGACTCGGTATTCCTCGGTTTACGCCAGTCTGTCACGGTTTTGGTCAAAGTGACTTCTGCGTTCAGTGCCCTAGCTGCATTATGACCGGTCGGTGGTCTGAATTAAGTTCGTGATGAACTTCTATTTCGCAAGAGGTAGCAATTTATTCTTTAAGAGAGCTATATCGAGAATGTCCGGATTCTGGTTCCTCTGCGCGGGTATTCTAGTTGGCTCGAGGGACCTATAATATCAAAGTTTAGGTTTATACTTAGAGTTAGAGCGCGAGTCCATTATTATTTTCATTTGCGGCGTTCCAAGCAGAGTGCTTGCTGTTTAAGTCTCCCGCTATTAACACCGAGTCGCTTAAATTTAGCAGTGCCTCGATGTCGCCCCTCAGAATTGTTTTCGAAGGCGGAGATAAGCCGATATCACAGTGATGGGCTGATGGCCTGTCATTGCGATCTTACAACCGGAAGCTTCCATGTTGACAAGAGACGGAAGGTCAATTGGCACACAGTGTAGCGAAGACTTGAAATAGATCAACGTACCGCCCCGCGAGCAGGGCGGTCGTTTCTAACTAAGCGATAGTTAGCTATCTTCGGGTCGCGTATGCTAGACTCAGTAGGGTCTCCTGTACTAACATTATGTCTAGCTGATGGACTGAGACAAATTCCTAACTTCGTCCATCTGTTTTTTAAGCCGTATGCGTTGAAGAAGCCGACAGCTAGCGATTTAGGTTTAGTTCTTTCGCTTATGTTTGTGTCGTTCATAATGGGCGAGACAAAAATAAATGAAGAATTATTGGCGGAGGGGACCACGGGAAGTGAACGAGTCACTTTACTTACTAAGTTTTGGAGCTCTTCGTAGATGGAAGAGTGCTCCGTTATGGCCTTTAGCAGGTCCATTGGGTCGTTAGCCTCGCGCGTTTTTCGGGCGAGGGCCCGGATTTCTGCCATATTAATGGCGCCTAAAATTTGGAGGACCTGTTGAAGGTCAGCCATGTCCGATACGGTTGTTGGATCGGACTGAGAGGTGCTAAGCGCAGGCTTTGTGCTCTGCGGTTTAGGGACAGCGGGGACCGCGTCTTTCGACGCTGTAGTCTTTTTCGCCATTTGTGGGGGTTTCACCCACGCATTCGCGGGAATGGGAGCTGGGAATCAGTCCTTATTCAGAATACCATTGATCCGATCTTAAGGCTGAATTCAAACTATTTCACGTGTAAAGTTATTCAATCATAGACTAACCTTCAATTGACCCAAAGTACATTAACTTTTGTCTAAATCGAGACGAGTATAAATTATAAGCCGAGCGGAGGCAATACAAACAGAAATGTCAAACGGCTAAACTATTGCATATTTGAAAACTATAATTACTCATTCAGATCTAGATATTATGATTTTGGTTGTAAAATTTTCATGCCCCTTGGATTTTGATTATACTTAGCGAGAAATGAAGGTGTCTTTAATATTATTAATTATGGGGCTATGGTTCTACCATACTTACTCTTCTCTGCCTGGGTGGTGCGTGGTATGGATCCACCCAAACAGCAGTGTAACAGGCGTCGTGGCCCAGAGTGTGGACTATAAACCATTTCATCTTAGTCCACGGGAGTTACAATGCGTCAGTCCTCTTGGTTTGTAGTTGATTCGAATTAAGTAACGCAAGTGCTTATACTACTTACTTTGGAATCAAAGCAGTGAATGTAATATTATCCCTATCAAAGTATGTATTTATTTTGTGTTATAAAAAAAACTAGGAACTAAATCAGCTAAAAGCAGTAATTTTAAGACTTAGTTAATTTAATTTAAATCAATGAAAACACGTGTGTATGAAGCAAATTATTAAATTGAACGTAGCGAAAGAGGTATTCAAAGATCATGGCGATCTGTTCTTTATGATTATCCCGTCAAGGATTATGCGTGAAAGCATGGTAAGTTTATTTAATACATTTTATGAAAAATAACTACACTTTTCGGAAACACTTAAAACTAACTAACTAACTACTATATCTGTAAAATCAGTTTATATCATAAACTTAACAAAGACAAATGCACAAACCCCTATTAAATACTTAGTCCTTGATGTAATTTAAATCGAAATAAATTTGTCACGATAGCCTAGTAGTTGAGTGACTGGAATTTGTGTCAAGAGATCTGAGTTCCTTCCCTAAGGTTTTGTCCCAAATAAGCTTCGGTGAAAGGAGGGTCGAAGGACTTAATTGTTCAAACATTTATCCACCTGAGTTCAGGGAAATGTGTGAAGTTAAAATAACTACTAACAGAGTACAGGCGTTTGTTGGTATTGCAAACAGAGAATCAATCTTAAAGCAACAAGTCCCTTTGACCCACCTTCCACTGAAGACATTTACGGGACAACGTGACAGGTGGAGAACCCGTCGCCGTCTTTATGTCCAAGCCAACGACATAATTCGTACAAAAGTTTTTGAAAAACCCATTGGTACGAGCCTACCACCTGGGGATCGCACTCGGGTCCCTAGACTCGAAAATTCCGACCACCCAACCACTCGGCTATCGTGACTTCTTCTTGAATCACTAGAAAATAAAGGTCAAAGGTTAAATGTTTTGAGTATTTCACTTATGGAATTGTTTGTGTTTATGAGTCATCATACAAGGATACCGAGCTGATAACTGAAGCACTGCACTCCATAATATAAAGTAGATAGACAATAATATAGGCAGATATTTCCCAGTACAAAGGTACTGCATGATACCTCTTATCATCAAGTACCGAATTGGGCGTTTAATAGTTTCCACTGACTGATTAGTTTTACGAAAATCATACTCATTATCATCATCAAGACCGCCACCTTCTCCTACTGTAGTTACTCCTATTGTATTTACATTATTCTAACCTAGAAATGGTTAAAATTAAATTTCTCTCAAATAATTATTCACATACGATATCACCAATAAGATTAAGATTATCTTTCAACACGAAACAATTAGTCACGACACTACTGTAAGGCGGCTTATTAACAGTATTGAAGTTATCAAAGATAAGCAGACTCAAGATGGTCACAAGTGTCTAAGATACGAGTAAGCTTATTATGCCGATACCTTTACGACGTACTTCATTAAAATCACAATCATAACATCTCCATGCTCCGCGCAACGCAACCAAAAGAGTTATTCATGCCGTAAAGTAAACAGTGTTACCAATAATTTAAATTGGAATACGAAAACATCCACAACAAAGGATTTAATTTTAATCCATACCTGTCACATTTTTTTATCTTTTATTAAGATCAGAGATGACGAGACTATTTTAATTAAAGTGTAGTGTCCTTACAATTCTGGCAGCAAAGGAATAACTAATTAGGGTTCTTTTTTGTAAAGAACTTGAAGATAAATTCAAAAATTATTTCTATGTGACATTTCAATAGTAGAACATTGTCGGAAAAGAAAATTGGTTTCACAATTATTTTATGAAATGTCCGTTATTTACAGAGAAGTTCTTATTGTAATATTAATATCTCAAGAATATTTTTCTGTTTAATTTTATGGTGAATTGTTTGATTTAGTATGTGCGGGTGAGTGAATATTACATTCACTCAGCGGTTGCCCAGAAATGAATACCTCTTTAGCGGTTCTTTCGGAAAGATAAGCGGTTGTGGAAATACGTATTATTACTAATATGTACTACCAACAACTTACATTAATAACAGAGCTTACCTTTTGAGTGTACATTTTAAATTAGATTTAAAAGGACTCCTGCCCAGGAATCGTCTAGGATATTTCCACAGACTTATTTAACTTTAGCGCCAAATAGAAGTCTAAAAACTACTGCCTTCCGATTTGAAGGGTACATACAGCCAGTGTAAGTACTTGATATGTGGCTCTTTCTTAACCCTATTGAATATAACGCATCAATATTTTACGTTTGAAATAGTTTGCAGGTGTTAGAGCTGCAACAGCCTGTCTGTCCATTACATCGTCGTAAAAGTCACACTAGCCGAGTGGTTGGGTCTTTAGAAATAGAGTCAAAGAGTTCCAAGTTCAATCCCCAGTTGCCAGGCCCAAAGGGTTTCTTCAAAACTTATGTACGATTTATATCGTTGGCCTAGACATAAAGTCGGCGTCGGGATCACCACCTGTCACGTTATCCCAAAAAAATGTTTCCGGTGGAAGGTTTGGTGGGTCGAAAGAAATTAATTGTCTAGTTTATTTTTATAGAAAAGAAAGCTGCAAAATGTGGCATCGTTACTGCAGTTCCTCTGTTGATTGTGTGGATATATCTATCTTATTGTGGTTTCCATTACTTTAAATAAATTTTCATTTTAAAATTTTTATTTTATTTTTTTCATTTTCACTATTCCATCAGACATTGTATTAAGCACAGCCCTGATTCTTGCTTTCGGATGATATAACTTTGAAGTTATACTTCATTGGGCTAATTACATATTGAATTCAATTTCAATTCTAATATTTATTTATTAATCAAATGTGAAGAGACACTTTGTACTCAATTTTTATTAAATAGACAGCACGGATAATTTTGATACACAGTTAAAGTTTAAGTTTATAGGGATTGGGAGTGCAACCTCAAATTTATATATAATATCTATTTAAAACACAATATAATAACAAGCCTTTTTATTTGTCTGTCTTTTAGCTGCAATAAATATTTATATTTATTTAGAATGCTGGGTGCGGACATGGTTGTGGATTCAGAGATGGGAAAGCGGGTGAGGGTGCTGGTGCGGAGGCCGGAGTGGCTGTGGATGCGAGTGAGGAAGCGTGTGTAAAATACACATGCATTTTGGGAGAACGTGTCAGGTGGTGAGTCCGTCGCCATCTCAATGTCTATGCCAACGATATAATTCGTGCATAAGTTTTTGAAACAATCCATTGGTACGAGCCTGCCAACTGGGGATCGAACTCGGGTCTCATGACTCAAAATTCCGACCTCCAAACCACTTAGCTACCGTGACGCTATCGTATCTAAGTACATCGTAGATTCTTAATTTGATATTTATTTATATTAAATAAACTCAATATGAGTATCAAATGAGAAATGGTTTAAAAATATAAGATTTGAATTTACGATTATACGATACGTAATATATGATTAAATTTCAGTTTACTGTTTTTCTATGATTTCTAGTATAATTTAATCAATAATCTTAATTAATACATTTACCTTTGTTTGCACATTTACTTTATATGCATCGTGTATGTACGCATATACAATTTATATATTTATGTGGTTGGGTGATCGGAATTCATGTCATGAGAACCGAGTTCAATTACCAGATTTGAAGCTCGTACCATTGGGTTTTTCAAAACGTAGATACGATTTATATCTTTTGCTTGGACATAAAGATGACGTTATGCTCACCACCTGTCACGTTGTGCCCATTTTACGTTGTGTTCCCTTAGTAACCATTTTCTTTTAGGTATTACTTGAATGAATAAATACTCACTGGTGGCGGTCTAAGCCGTAGACAGTACTCGAATGATTTCTTATTATCTAAGGCTAACTCACTCAAGAAGCCTCGGAGTATAGTATACTCCCTTTTATCTCTTATAAAGGGTTTTGATTCAAAGGTCTTGCAACTTTTCTCTTGGACTTTTTTTTTCATACATTTTTATTTTGTTTAAAATTATTAATTGGTACAGTATGATTTATATATTTCACTTGGACATGAAGACGACGATAGGCTGATCACCTGTCACGTTGTACCAAAAAACGCGTTCGGTGAAAGGTTGTTTGAAAGGACTGTTAAGACCTCTGTCTACCCTTATATTGGTAATAGCGTGAATACATATAATATTTACCCCAAGATCATAGTAAAAAAAATCTACAATTCAAGTAGATCGCGGCGAAACAAAATCCTAGCCGGAAGAAATTATGTTTAAATTAATGTTAATTTCTTTAGCGTTAATTAATAAAAACAGAAAACTGTAAGTAAGGAAGAAAATTAAAAATATACAAGATGCAAGTACTCAATATCAACGCAGGCTCAAAATACAATAACACTAAATGAGATTGCGCGCGGAAAATCATTGTTAGTTATAATTGAATTCACATTAAATTATGTTGCCGTACTGTATTTATCTTAACAGAGGCATATGGAATTACGTGTAATGTAAACTTGAGTCCCATTGTAAATACTATCTTCAGTTAAATATCTTCAAGCAATTCCCAATACAGGGGTAGACAGAGGTGTAGTCTAGACATTTAAATACCTTCGACCCACCTTCCACCGATGATAATTTCGGGACAACGTTACAGGTGTGAGCCCGTCGCCGTCTTTATGTCCAAGCCAACGATATAATTCGTACATAAGTTTTAGAAAAACCCATTGGTACGGCCACTTGAGGATCGAAATCGGGTCTCTTGACTCGAAATTCCCACCACCCAACCACTCGGCCTTATAACTTAAAATAACAATAACTACCAAAAAATGCCAGCGTAAAATAAATCAGACAAATGGCGGGCTGCAACGTATCAATTGCGGGCTGTCAAAAGGTATATAGTGGTTTTTCTATGGCATTGGGAAAGAAAACGAGCTACTAACCCACATAATGCAAATGACTACTTCAGCCCAACTTCAAGCGAAGAAGGTTAGCTGCGTCAGTTTAAGGTTAGTGCATTCAGTTGCGTTATCATCCCCAGGACTAATATAGAATGTCCCATGGCCCGTAATTACACTAACCCTCCTCTCAAACTCTAAAACAAAAGTTATTAACTATTAGGCGGCAGAATTGAGATAAGACTGTAATACTGAAGGAGACGCTTCATACATAGGGATAAAGCCAATGCACTTGACGTGGCGATTGTAATCAATTAGCGATTATTAATTGGTGATTAAGGCTAACAGTCTCACAATTGAATTCAGGTCGGCGAAATAGTACATATACATATTTATATCTTGTTTTGCTTCCGCTTTGCAATCTATCGTGAGTGCACTGTTGAATAAAGGCATATTTAGCCGCCTCGTCAGGAATGGTGCGTGAGAACATAGTAAGAATAAAATATACAAAAGGCTGGTTTGTTAGGCGTTGCTGTTTTGTATCGGCATAAGAGTATCCCCTTTTCTTCCCGTGGGTGTCTTAAGAAGTCTTCAAAATACGATTAGATACCTACAGATGTTGAGGTGAATATGATTTGGAAAAAATACTAGACTAAAATTCTGCAGACCGATGACGGAGAGCAGCGTTTAAGATGAAAAGTACGTTTCCTCAACTTTTTGCCTCAATTTTCGTTACAGGAGTAGCCTATATCTTGCAGTGGATTGCAAGCCTTTACGTATTTTTGTATTCAAAAGGCATATCTAGTATTGAAAAACTTTACATAAAAATAAATTTTTACAATTTCATAGAAAATCAATTAGAGTAATGTGACCTTGTAATAAAAATATACAAAAGGCTGGTTTGTTAGGCGTTGCTGTTTTGTATCGGCATAAGAGTATCCCCTTTCTTCCCGTGGGTGTCTTAAGAAGTCTTCAAAATACGATTAGATACCTACAGATGTTGAGGTGAATATGATTTGGAAAAATACTAGACTAAAATTCTGCAGACCGATGACGGAGAGCAGCGTTTAAGATGAAAAGTACGTTTCCTCAACTTTTTGCCTCAATTTTCGTTACAGGAGTAGCCTATATCTTGCAGTGGATTGCAAGCCTTTACGTATTTTTGTATTCAAAAGGTATATAGTGGTTTTTCTATGGCATTGGGAAAGAAAACGAGCTACTAACCCACATAATGCAATGACTACTTCAGCCCAACTTCAAGCGAAGAAGGTTAGCTGCGTCAGTTTAAGGTTAGTGCATTCAGTTGCGTTATCATCCCCAGGACTAATATAGAATGTCCCATGGCCCGTAATTACACTAACCCTCCTCTCAAACTCTAAAACAAAAGTTATTAACTATTAGGCGGCAGAATTGAGATAAGACTGTAATACTGAAGGAGACGCTTCATACATAGGGATAAAGCCAATGCACTTGACGTGGCGATTGTAATCAATTAGCGATTATTAATTGGTGATTAAGGCTAACAGTCTCACAATTGAATTCAGGTCGGCGAAATAGTACATATACATTTTTATATCTTCTTTTGCTTCCGTTTTGCAATCTATCGTGAGTGCACTGTTGAATAAAGGCATATTTAGCCGCATCGTCAGAAATGGTGCATGAGAACATAATAAGAATAAAATATACAAAAGGCTGGTTTGTTAGGCGTTGCTGTTTTGTATCGGCATAAGAGTATCCCCTTTTCTTCCCGTGGGTGTCTTAAGAAGTCTTCAAAATACGATTAGATACCTACAGATGTTGAGGTGAATATGATTTGGAAAAAATACTAGACTAAAATTCTGCAGACCGATGACGGAGAGCAGCGTTTAAGATGAAAAGTACGCTTCCTCAACTTTTTGCCTCAATTTTCGTTACAGGAGTAGCCTATATCTTGCAGTGGATTGCAAGCCTTTACGTATTTTTGTATTCAAAAGGCATATCTAGTATTGAAAAACTTTACATAAAAATAAATTTTTACAATTTCATAGAAAATCAATTAGAGTAATGTGACCTTGTAATAAAAATAGATATACTATGTATAGTGTGGCAGTGGCTTACACTTATCAATCATTTACATTTGATGGATGAGCTGCGGGTGCCATCTCAATCTTGGGATTAAATTTAAGTTACGCAGGACGAAGGGTATGTATGTAACTCATGATTAGTTTTGTTTATGATTACACGTACATATACTGTACATGTTTGTGATTTGGAAAAATACTAGACTAAAATTCTGCAGACCGATGACGGAGAGCAGCGTTTAAGATGAAAAGTACGTTTCCTCAACTTTTTGCCTCAATTTTCGTTACAGGAGTAGCCTATATCTTGCAGTGGATTGCAAGCCTTTACGTATTTTTGTATTCAAAAGGCATATCTAGTATTGAAAACTTTACATAAAAATAAATTTTTACAATTTCATAGAAAATCAATTAGAGTAATGTGACCTTGTAATAAAAATAGATATACTATGTATAGTGTGGCAGTGGCTTACACTTATCAATCATTTACATTTGATGGATGAGCTGCGGGTGCCATCTCAATCTTGGGATTAAATTTAAGTTACGCAGGACGAAGGGTATGTATGTAACTCATGATTAGTTTTGTTTATGATTACACGTACATATACTGTACATGTTTGTGATTTGGAAAAATACTAGACTAAAATTCTGCAGACCGATGACGGAGAGCAGCGTTTAAGATGAAAAGTACGTTTCCTCAACTTTTTGCCTCAATTTTCGTTACAGGAGTAGCCTATATCTTGCAGTGGATTGCAAGCCTTTACGTATTTTTGTATTCAAAAGGCATATCTAGTATTGAAAAACTTTACATAAAAATAAATTTTTACAATTTCATAGAAAATCAATTAGAGTAATGTGACCTTGTAATAAAAATAGATATACTATGTATAGTGTGGCAGTGGCTTACACTTATCAATCATTTACATTTGATGGATGAGCTGCGGGTGCCATCTCAATCTTGGGATTAAATTTAAGTTACGCAGGACGAAGGGTATGTATGTAACTCATGATTAGTTTTGTTTATGATTACACGTACATATACTGTACATGTTTGTGATTTGAAAACTGTGGCAAAAACTGTTTTCAAGTCATTCCCCCAGTATTGGGAATTGTATGAAGGTATTTTTAACACAGACAGTGGTGATTGGAATTCGAGTCAAGAACCCGCAGTTATATCCCAAAGTGATAGACATTCTGAATGTTGTTCTTTCAAAAGCTTTATGTACGAATGATACCGTTGGCTTGAACATTAAGACTGCGACAGGCTCACCACCTATACGGTTATCCCAAAAAGTTGTCTTATTTTTATATATTTTTTTTATATATTTTTTTTATATATTTATAAAAAAATATCATCACGCCATTCCCAATACAGGGGTAGACAAAGGTCTAGTCTAGACAATTAAGTCCCTTCGAGACACCTTCCTCCGAAGATATTTCGGGACAACGTGACAGGTGATATGCCCGTCGCCGTCTTAATGTCCAAGCCAACGATATAATTCGTACATAAGTTTTAGAAAAACCCATTGGTACGGCCAGGATCGAACTCGGATCGAAATGTATAATTATGTACTATAAGTATAAATAATACTTTAACGTAAAGATATTTCGTGTGTATGTGAAAACTTAAACTGAAACAAATGTTAATAGCACTTAGTTACTTTTATTTATTTTTTACCTAATATGTTACTTAATATGCAACTGTATGTTTTTTGAATAAAATAAAAATAAAATAAGATAATTACTTATTACGTCATGTAAACAACAATACATTTCTCAATTAGAACCTCCCACACCTATCACGAATCTATATATATTTTCATTATAATTAATACCATATACCTGTTATATTTTATTTAGTCGACCACTATATCATCGTAGTCTGTTTGGAATCACGTGACAGATGATGAGCATATCGTTCTCTTAATGTCCGAAATAACGGTATAAAATAATAACATACATACACATTTAGATAGATAATTATTGATATACATATAACTCGGGTACAAACATTAACATTTATCGTACAAATGTTTGCACCTAACGGCGCTTATTATTAAATAACAGATATTTGATAACGTTTTCTGATTGTACTTGACTCAAGTGAAATCGAAACTAAAATAATGCTTAGCTGATCAGACATCAATACAAGTACGATATATGAGCTTAACTAAATTACGAAAGACTTGACTTGTATTGAGCAAGTTTAATATTGATAGATATCACAAAGCTCAGATATATTGATACTACGAAACCGTTTCTATTCGTATGAGCGTCAATATGGTAAAGTTCAATTATGGGTTAATTTACGATGAGATTACACGTTAAATATTATAAAAAAAGGTTAAAATAATTTTGAAATATATTTGCTAATGCGTTTTTGTATACCTTTGTACTTCAAATTGTCTTCAAATTGTGAACAATAACATAAAATAGGCGTATGTTTTACTGCTATGTATACGACAGATGCAATGTACAGTACAAGTCAGGCTCATCATCTGTCACTTTGTCCAGGACTTCATTACCTAGACCTCTGTTTACCTCAGTATTGGAAAATATATTCATGTCCATTATATACATTTTACCCCTCATCGAGAACCTAATAGACTATCACGTCGAAATTTATATATTAAATTTGTCAAAATATAGCATAATCAAAAATGTGCAGTGTATGTAATTTTTTTTAATTTCTCTTGAATTTAATTTATCAAATACTTGACTTGCGTGTACCGCCTGTGTGGATTCCAAAGTAATTTCTAAACGATATAAACTTTCCTATTTGTTCCTGTTTCATACGCGGTTGTTTGGCGAGGTTGAAACAATAGTTATATAGTTTGAAGTTGCCGTGCGGTATCGGTTTTAGAATAATACCACCCTTTCTTCCCACGTACGTCGTACGGGTTACCAAGGGAAAACCTCGGAAACGCCAGTGGCTGCCGACAGATGGTGGCATAACCGACCAAAATGCAGCAGACCGGTCAAGGGCAGTAATGTTAAAGATCCAAAGTATCTGGTACTGCGATCGCCAATCCACTTGCCAAGCGTACTGATTATGAGATACCCTTACTGGAGAGGTCTATGTCACGCAGTGGAATTTTAAAGGCAGTTGTGATGGTTTAATGATTAGTTTGAAATGTAATATTACAATATAAACTTTAGAATTTACCATAAGTGCCGCATTTTTTTGCACGCCGATGCCAAACGTGAAACCCATTCTCAGTCTACAAGCTTGGGTTAGACAGAGGTGTAGACAATTATGTCCCTTATGATCTATCTTTCTAACGACGCCTATTTCAGACAACACGACAGTTAGTGAACTCGTCGAAGTCCATGCTAGCAGTACATTATAATTACATACATACATATTTAGAGAGATAAATGTAGACATGTCAATAGTCAGTTGTCATTGACTCAAGCACAAACTTTAATATTCATCGCACAAATGTTGGTCCCTAACTAGGCTCGAACCCGCAATTCATAGCCTCGGAAGGTGGGTAACTAGGCTATCGAGTTGTCATTTGGGTTCATTTAAAATTGATAGCGTATATTTAAGAGCTGCAATAGCCACTTGTCATATTTCTCTTACCTCGACTTTCAACTTACTCTAATAATAACAAAAACACGGAATAGCTTCTCGTAGGTGACATGGAAAGTGGCTGCGGTAAAAGCTTTAAAGACCAATATTATAACAGGTTTCATATGATGATAACGTTATCACACAAAATTATATAGACCGGTGAGGGGCAGGCCATCTCCCAGTAGGAAGGCTCGTACAACAAGAAATAATAACAAAATGGTTTGTGTAACAAAAGATTCTATACTTACCTACTAGAAATTACTCCTATTACTGAAAGTTTTTTTCAGTTGTAGATATACTAATCAACTACTGAAAAAAATTCAGTAGTAGATTAGACAGACTTCAGAGAATATTAAAACTATTATCTATAAAAGTCTAAAGTTTCTTTATTCAATTTACTTGGTGAATGTGATAGGCATCTGCCATAATCGTCACACTTAGATGTGTAATATGTCAATAAATAACGAGGACGAATGAGATACTTGACCCCTTACATAGACATAGACATATCACTATGAGTTTTGAGACCAGCAATGGTTTTGTGCAAGTTCGTGAAGATCGTTTTCATGGTATAATATTATTAATTAATAATATTTCCATTCTAAACAATTCATAAAGTGATTTCCCTCTACACAAGGAAATCAATTACGGATACTTTGGAAGTTCTATTTCCCAACTAAAATAAGTTCATGGAAAGTTGAGTTAAATGCCATTTTAGGGATACAAGTCCCTCAGCTCCAATTCGTATTAATAATGGGAATAATTCCTTGTCATTAATCTTTTCAGGCAAATTATAAATATTTTTAATAGCAAAAAGTGAATTGTCCTTAATAGTAGAGTTCATAAGTAAAAACGCAAGTAAAAGTAAAAAAGAAGTAAAATGGGTTCATTATTTTTGTCTGGCATCTTTCCAAACTGTTGACCAACCAAATGCGACTTACTATCAACCAGACTATAAGATCGTTTTTAGAAATTTAAAATAAACAGATATCACCTGAGATTTAGATGAGATCGACATATAGTTTGCTGTCGCAGATGGCTAAATCTCCATGACTTTTCTCTGCAAAGTTTTACCAGTTATTATTATACATTGATCTTACTATAAATTGTAAACCATTCGAAAAAAAAATACATACAGTTGAACATGAAACATCCCTCTTTACGAAGTTCGTTTAAAAATATACATAAAATTACATGTTTATTATTAATATCAATGTCGAATTACGATAGTCTAGTTGATTGTGACCCTGCCTTCGAAGCTACTTTTCTTTGAACATGAAAGATTGTATCTTTATTTATGTAAATATATGTGTATTTTTATATGTAATTATATAAGTATATATATGTAAGTATACTATGCGGCTATAGGCACACCACGTGTCACGTTATAGTAAATAAGCTTGGGTGAGAAGTTCCGCCTACCCCAGTATCGGAAACTGCTTGAAGATATATAAAGTGATGTCGGATTGATTCCCCCGTATGCCAATCAGAGGTTAAGACATTTGGCAATACTGAGAAGGCAGAATACCCAATTTGATACAGAAGAAGAAACAATCATCACTATTCGTCCCACATTACACCGGATCTTGTTTTATACAACGTGATATGTGGTGAACCTGTCGTCTTAGAGTCCAATACAACGATTAAAATCTCGAAAAACTTATTTTCGAATTGATGTCATTGGTCAAACAACTTCCTCTTGGGGATCGAACTAGGGTTTTCTGATTCGAATTCCTTACAGAACTTGACTGTTTCTGCTTTTTCCGACATAGTTGGACTAACTTTATGGCATATAAAAGTCCACTGCAGAACATATGCCTCTCCCAATGCTCCTTGCATTAGGCATAAGCCACGCTTGATAAGCGAATTGACGATATCAGATACAAACACTCGCACCGTAGGAACTGCTGCCAGACACCGCTTTTTCACTTTGGTATTATTTTGAGATGGTTTTCCCGCCATCTATCGGTAACCAGCATCATTTACAAGGCATTTACCTCACCTCTTACGACACCCACGAGTAGAAAGTAGCTGTTATTATTATTATTATGCTGATACCATCCGGCACGAGATAATTATTTTTCGGTGTCAAGACCCTTAGTTGTCATCTTCCCCTTACGGTAATACATACATACATACATATCGATCTTCTAAAGTCCACTGCAAGATATAGGAGTCTCGAGGGAGGATTTGCCATAACCGCTTGGCAAGCGGATTGGCGATCGTAGTACCAAACCACTCGCAACTCAGACGCTACTGCCCATCTTCGGTCTGATTATTTTGGTCAGATATTTTAAGAGACGACGGGCTCACCACCTGTCATGTTTTACCGAAAATATCTTTAGTGGAAGGTGGTTCAAAGGGTACTTAACTGTCTTGACTAGACCTCTGTCTACCCCTGTATTGGGAATTACGTAAAAATATTTATTTATTTTATATTTTTAGACATGGTTATCCCGCCATCTATCGGTTGCCATAACGGTAATCAAGGCTGTTTCTCTTCACCCTGTATTGGGAATTGCGTGAAGATAT
Source organism: Sericinus montela (assembly GCA_029286605.1). Classification (NCBI taxonomy): domain Eukaryota; kingdom Metazoa; phylum Arthropoda; class Insecta; order Lepidoptera; family Papilionidae; genus Sericinus; species Sericinus montela. Next base: position 395,506 of record JAGSMR010000093.1, on the reverse strand, counting down.
TTATTTATTTATTTTATATTTTTAGAGATGGTTATCCCGCCATCTATCGGTCGCCATAAAGATAATCAAGATTATTTCCCTTGATCGCCTCTTACGACACCCACGGGAAGAAAGGTAATGGCAATATTCTTACCCTGTTACCACACGCTAAAGAATGAAACTTACGGGGAATAATGTATATTCAGTTACCGCACCACTTAAAATAACCCCGACATTTACGCAGAGTAATAAACTGCGCCATAATTAAATGCAGCCGTCTGTAAAAACCTTTGTAAAACGACTTCACGTATGCCATTAAAATGTAAAAAGCTCGTTAGCCTGGCCACGTGCCAAACCAATAGTTTTCCAATCGCCGCTCCTGTCGCTACTGGTTACGGGACGTACGCAAAATGGAATTCAAGTATGCTCTTTTTGGCACAGCCTGTATATTCGAACAATGTTCTTGTTTGCTTTTTTTTGTTTGTTATTCTATAACAACAAAAGATCCGTCTTTTGGCGTATAAGCTTGGAGCATCTGTTACTGTTTACAAAATCTCCTACTGCCGATAATATTTAATACTTTCTACGAGTAAGCTGCTATCGAGAATCGAAGCCGGGTTCTCAGATCTTGCGACCGTGGGGTGTACGTCAATCGTCCACGGAGGTCGTCGCAGGGATTTTAAGAATTTTTTCACCTAATATTCAGGGCGAGCTTAACAATATAAAAAAAGAAAAAAATAACTACTATCTACTACAAAGTTGTACCACTACAAACTCTTCATAACTGAAAATGGTAATCAGAAGTATATTTTATTTCGACAATATTTAAACTGCGCCAATCTTCACTAGCACAGCGTGGCGAAAATTCTCCTATTCTAGTCTCTATCGGGTGGGTCAAAAGGCTTTAATTGTCTAAACTAGACCTCTGTCTATACAGTGGTATTGGGAATTACGTGAAGATATTTATTTATTTTATATTTTTAGACATGGTTATCCCGCCATCTATCGGTTGCCATAACGGTAATCAAGGCTGTTTCTCTTCACCCTGTATTGGGAATTGCGTGAAGATATTTATTTATTTATTTTATATTTTTAGAGATGGTTATCCCGCCATCTATCGGTCGCCATAAAGATAATCAAGATTATTTCCCTTGATCGCCTCTTACGACACCCACGGGAAGAAAGGTAATGGTAATATTCTTACCCTGTTACCACACGGTAAAGAATGAAACTTACGGGGAATAATGTATATTCAGTTACCGCACCACTTAAAATAACCCCGACATTTACGCAGAGTAATAAACTGCGCCATAATTAAATGCAGCCGTAAGTCCTGACCACTGTAAAAACCTTTGTAAAACGACTTCGCGTATGCCATTAAAATGTAAAAAGCTCGTTAGCCTGGCCACGTGCCAAACCAATAGTTTTCCAATCGCCGCTCCTGTCGCTACTGGTTACGGGACGTACGCAAAATGGAATTCAAGTATGCTCTTTTTTGGCACAGCCTGTATATTCGAACTATGTTCTTGTTTGCTTTTTTTGTTTGTTATTCTATAACAACAAAAGATCCGTCTTTTGGCGTATAAGCTTGGAGCATCTGTTACTGTTTACAAAATCTCCTACTGCCGATAATATTTAATACTTTCTACGAGTAAGCTGCTATCGAGAATCGAAGCCGGGTTCTCAGATCTTGCGACCGTGGGGTGTACGTCAATCGTCCACGGAGGTCGTCGCAGGGATTTTAAGAATTTTTTCACCTAATATTCAGGGCGAGCTTAACAATATAAAAAAAGAAAAAAATAACTACTATCTACTACTAAGTTGTACCACTACAAACTCTTCATAACTGAAAATGGTAATCAGAAGTATATTTTATTTCGACAATATTTAAACTGCGCCAATCTTCACTAGCACAGCGTGGCGAAAATTCTCCTATTCTAGTCTCTATCGGGTGGGTCAAAAGGCTTTAATTGTCTAAACTAGACCTCTGTCTATACAGTGGTATTGGGAATTACGTGAAGATATTTTATATAAATATATAAATATAAACATAACATTCGTGTAACTCAAAAAAGTTAAATAAAATAAAATTATTTTCTTTTTGGTCAGAACTTTTAAATTTTTATCGTAACAATTAAACTTAAGCGATACCATTAAAATATAACATAATTTTAGAATTTATTTGTATAAATACACAAATTCATATCTTTTTCATCGTAAGATGAAAACTAAACCTTCAATAAAACCTTAGTCATTCGCTGACAGTAGCTGGTCGGAAAAGCAACGGGCCTAAAAATTACAAAGAAACCTCTCCCGTGAGGTATATTTGCCACTTTGAAACAAACGCTTTGCAAACGGAATAAGCCGACGCAATAGACTCTGCGTCCCGTTTCCAGTTCACCTAAGTATAGTCTGGAATCTTTCAAGATAGTTATCCTGCACTCTTTTAGTCAAGCTTATAAAAGACCTAACACCCCTTTTACAAATGTGATCCACTACTTTATAATTCTGAAAAAATCTTTATTTATCAATGCGACCTCTATAGACGCCGTATGGATTAAAGTTAAGCTTTGTTGAAGGTGAGTTTAACCCAGGATTAACATTTTATATCAACGTTTAACGAGAACATGACTCTTGTATTTCTTAAAGATAGAAGTATACTTGACACAAAACTAAACAAAGTATTAGCGTAAGCCTCTCAGAGAATTAGCACTACAATAAAGCGGGTTTTAGGATGAAGTTAATGCTTAACAGGGATAAATTAATGTTCTTTGTTTGTAATAAGAGTGCTATATACAATAATAAACTCTATTAGTAGCTATAATATATTATCCATGGTGATATTGGCCTAAAATATATCACTCCCTTTCTTCTCGAACTCCTCACAACCTCACACCTCGAAGTATGCAGACAACACCGGACTTTGCTATTTTGCAATCTTTAGGGAGGCTCTACAACATGAATCAAAATTAAAACGTATTCAAAAACTATATAACTCATATAATATATAATACTCCGTATAATGTAGGATAGATAAAGAACGATGCGGCATCACAGTAAAAGTCATATTCTTTATCTTCTTAAATGTATTCTGTTTAATCCTACACGTCTCCTCGTTTTCTAGTAAGATTTAGCTAGTTAGTTATCTTCACGCACAGTCCTTATTGGGGCAGCCAGAGAAAACAGATCACCATGTATCACAATCCTTACATACCTCTTTAACTTCTTTCAAACTCGTCATTTTCCTTATATATGCTCGTCGAGATTTCCGAATACAAAGATTAGTAGAGTAGTAATATTGATTTATATATTTAAATGGTTTACGCTCTTTTCTCCTCCGTTCTGAAAATGATCTTATGCTAGTTAGAGTGTCTAGTTAGACACTCTTTCCTATGTTTCCTTTACTGTTATCAAAATCTCTTCCAGTCTCCAAAACTTAATTAAAAGTTCTTTAGCTTGTGTTTGGGTGATCGGAATTCGAGCCAAGAGACCCGACTTCGATTCACAGGTGGTAATCTCGTACTCGTCAAAGGTGGGTTTTTTTCAAAACTTATATACGATTTATGTCGTCAGCTCTGACATAAAGGTGGCGACGGGCTCGCAACGTGTCACATGTCCCAAAAATGTCTTTGGGGGAGGGTGGGTCGAAAAGACTTAATTGACGTAATTTTTTTAGCTCTCCTCTTAATATACTATGTGTCGTACCGACTTCGTCGTCAGTACCTTGTTCTTTCGAGTTGTTGTCATAAATAATTTGCGGGTTTGTATATTACCTTTTCCGCATTATTATTGATATTCAATAAACTCCTTCTATTTTCTTTTTTACAACTGAACTGATTTGTATTTGTATTGTGCCTGTGTTCCTCAAGTTTTAACTACAGCTGTATATTTCTCCGACCCACGGATAAATATACCTTATATTACTTTACTTTATATGACTTGATATGCTTGATATTGTATCCGCAGGTAAAAATATTTAACATATCTGACCAGGAGGGGGTATGGACTAGTCACGTAGAACTCGAACCGGCTAAAACAAGCGTTAACAGTGGTAAACATTCACCAATCCCAAGCCTAAATCGCTAGAGCTTAGGCATACTTAAAATATTAGTAATAGTTGTAAGCATCATGCCATTTTATTGTAACTATTAAAAGAAGAATTTTTTTTTCCTTAAAATAACGGCCGTTCTTAACATGGACGTAATTCCTTCAAGACGTAAGACCTTTCATTTGACTAAATATAAAAATGCACGAAAATCAAAATACCTTCGTGAACGAAAACTGTTTTCTTTTAAATACCAGCGGCTAAATCAGCCACTTACCCGACTGTTAGTTTGCAAACAACATGTGATCTCCATGGATGAGTGTAGAAATCTTTGAGCCGCCCGAGAATGAAACCCGGAACCTTAGAGCCGGTAACACAATGAAAACCCCACTCCACGACATTGGTCAATTCTCAACTCTCTTGTTAATATCAATAAATGAACGTTTTTTCCTACCACTCTTCTACGTTGTGTCGGATCTGCGTGTTTGAGGTACCCAAATGCTTATCTTACTGACTTTGGAATCAGAGTAATGTATTTAATATTGTCCCTATAGTAAATGTATACATATTTATAGAGACAACATCATATACATAGCCCTAATCCCAAAATAAGCAGCTTAGCATTTTTAATATGCAATCAGAAAGCAACGAAGGTACTACAAACTCCCGGATCTGAGAAAATGTAGAAAAAGTGTTTTTCTGCATTGCGCACAGAAAGAAATACTTTAGCAAGACTTCTCTTATCGCTTCTAGTCGAACGTCATTACAAACTTCTTCGCCAACAAAGCACTGTTACAAGAATCCAAAGCTTCGAAACAATGTCACATAAACAACAAATTTTCTCAACTATTTCTCTGTAGGAGTTGAGTTCATTTGTAAAAACGCTTAAATTTATCGTGTTTACCAGCATTGTTACTTATACTTCTTCGTCGCTTTTTATTAAAATTTCTTCTAAACATCTTTTAATTTAAAGTAATTGGAGGCTACGTTCTTCTTCATCTCTATCGCTAAAACCCGCAAAAAATGTTGGTAAAAATAAATGTCAGGAGATATCTTATAACATAAATGTTATAAGATATAAATTACTATTGGTCAATACCCTGATGGTGATGGTGCCATAAGGCGAAACCGGTCGGTTAATTAATGAATAATAAAATAAAGTGATTTGCGTACAAGTGTTCAACAACGAATTTTAATAAATTATTGAGATTTAATATAGTAGTAAATTAAAATAAATAAAATTGTTTGCTTTAGAACACACGACTGAAATAAAACTTCTTGACGTTCATCTGTGGATTTCTGTATTAATGTTTTTTTTTATTTTGATATAATTATGTGTGTGTTTTATAAAGAACTTTACATATATATTTTACTTTATATATTTTATAAGTTGACTTCCAAACATTTCTGACTTCTTTACGAACGCTTGCTTCGGGAGTGAGCATGTGAATGAGTGTCGAGTGCGAATTACGAAAAGTGTGATAAGCCGACGCGAAGGGAAGTTGTGAGGGAGATATTAATTAGTGATGAAAAACGGAGAGAGAGCTACGTTTCGTTTATTTCAAAAATATCAATTTATCTATGAAAACTCTAAATATATGTATGTATGTATCATACATACACATAAATACATTTTCTACAAATATTTTAATTTATTATTTAGAGTTTTCATAGATAAATTCACGATAACCGATAGCCGAGTGGTTGGGTGGTCGGAATTTCGAGTCAAGAGACCCGAGTTCGATCCCCAGGTGGCAAGCTCGTACCAATGGGTTTTTTTAAAAACTTATTTACGAATTATGTCGTTTCACATGCCTTCTTAAAATTCTTCACGCCTTTTCCAATACCGGGGTAGACCCTTTGACCCACGTTCCACCGAAGATATTTTCGGGACAACGTGACAGGTGATGAGCCCGTCGCCATCTTTACGTCCAAGCCATCAGTATAATTCGTTCATACATATCGGCCTGTCAAAGTCCAATGCAGGACACAGGCCTGTCCCAAGGAGGATTTGCCATAATCGCCACGCTTGGTATGCGCACTCGCACCTTAGACGCTGCTGCCCATCTTTGGTCTGATATTTTTAGAGATGGTTATCCCGCCATCAATCGGTATCCATAACGTTGTTCAAGGTTGTTTCCCTTAGTCGCCTCTTACGACACCAACGGGAAGAAAGGAAGTGGCAATATTCTTCCACCGTTACCACACTGTATAATTCGTACATAAGTTTTTGAAAAACCCATTGGTACGAGCCTATCACCTGGGGATCGAACTCGGGTCCCTTGACTCGAAATTCCGATCACCCAACCACTCGGCTATCGTGACTTTTTACTTTTTGATATAGAATACCGCTTTTCTACATTTTCTTGGGTTTGGGTGTTTGACGTAAATTTGTTATTTCTAATTCCGTAACACAAGTGCGTTAGCTACTTATTATAGGATTAGAGCAATTAATCTATGTATGTATCATACATACACATAAATACATTTTCTACAAATATTTTAATTTATTATTTAGAGTTTTCATAGATAAATTCACGATAACCGATAGCCGAGTGGTTGGGTGGTCGGAATTTCGAGTCAAGAGACCCGAGTTCGATCCCCAGGTGGCAAGCTCGTACCAATGGGTTTTTTTAAAAACTTATTTACAAATTATGTCGTTTCACATGCTTAGTAAAAATATATTAAAAATACATTTTATTTACTTTTGTTTCAGTTTTTAATATACGTATTACTTATTTAGGTATGATTATTTTATTTTACATATATATATATATATATATATATATATATATATATATATATATATATATATATATATATATATATATATATATATATATATATATATATATATATATATATATATATATATATATATATATATATATATATATATATATATATATATATATATATATATATATATATATATATTACAATTTTAATCGACGTCCCATTTTGACACAGAGGGGCTGCATGACTAAGAGGGTTGTTGAATTAAAAAATTATTAAGGAGATGTTTGAAGACCGCTGATTAGCATTGTAGTAGAAGGAAGTACCTTGTTGAAACTACTTTAAACAAATAAGTGGGAGAAGTCTCTGCATTTAGAAAAAAAAATTCTTCACGCCTTTTCAAATACCGGGGTAGACCCTTTGACCCACGTTCCACCGAAGATATTATCGGGACAACGTGACAGGTGATGAGCCCGTCGCCATCTTTACGTCCAAGCCATCAGTATAATTCGTTCATACATATCGGCCTGTCAAAGTCCAATGCAGGACACAGGCCTGTCCCAAGGGAGGATTTGCCATAATCGCCACGCTTGGTATGCGCACTCGCACCTTAGACGCTGCTGCCCATCTTTGGTCTGATATTTTTAGAGATGGTTATCCCGCCATCAATCGGTATCCATAACGTTGTTAAAAGTTGTTTCCCTTAGTCGCCTCTTACGACACCAACGGGAAGAAAGGGAGTGGCAATATTCTTACACCGTTACCACACGGTATAATTCGTACATAAGTTTTCGAAAAACCCATTGGTCCGAGCCTACCACCTGGGGATCGAACTCGGGTCCCTTGACTCGAAATTCCGATCACCCAACCACTCGGCTATCGTGACTTTTTACTTTTTGATATAGAATACCGCTTTTCTACATTTTCTTGGGTTTGGGTGTTTGACGTAAATTTGTTATTTCTAATTCCGTAACACAAGTGCGTTAGCTACTTATTTTAGGATTAGAGCAATTAATCTATGTATGCATCAAATTTATATACAGCCAAAACATTTTCATAGAAATAATTGACGTCTCATTTTACCTGTTTGATGTTTAAATAAACAATTTAAAACAGAAGTTATTAACCCTGCCGTTTTGTATAGAATTACGAAAAGCGTAGAGTTTACGTAGTATTTTATGGTTAGCAGGTCTCACCTGCAAATGGAAGCAATTTCATTGAAACTCGGCTTACTCGTCAGCCAAGATATATTACTGTAACACTGTAAAGGTCTGTTTCAGTTTCAGTCGACGAATACGGTCTGCAACTTTTTGATGGCATGCTGTTTATCATTTCTATTTAATTGTTGAAAGTAATAAATAGCCAAAATGATGTCACAAAGCTCAGATATTGATGCTACGAAACCGTTTCTATTCAATCAATTATATATTATTATTATTATTATTATATAGATAAATATTTATTAATACATATAAGCATCCATGAAATGAATATAAACATTCATATTCATCAAACTTATGAATTTGATATGTATATTTACTTTCTTTATTTAAAGTAACAGCCGATAGATGACGAACGGCAATAGAATTTTATATTCCGTTATGTATGTATACGTGGATTTATATCAGATACAACACAATAACTGCTAAGTGAAGAAGTATAAATAAACAATGTCCCCTTCTGTCGGACTATTAAAATAGACTTTTATTTTCGTTTTCAGGAGGGAGAAAGAGTTACGAAGTATTTATCTTCTTTTGCTACTATTGTAGTCACGATAGCCGAGTGATTGGTTAGAGCCGACGAATTCGAATCAAAAGACCCGAGTTCGACCCCAAGTGGCAGGGTTGTATCAATGGGTGTTTTCAAAATTTATGTGCGATTTACATCGTTGACTTAAAGACGACGACAGACTCACCACATGTCACCTTTTCCAAAAAATGTCTTCGTTTAAAGTTTGGTCGAAAGAACTCAATTGTCTGGACCTCTGTCAACAATGTAAACAAAGTCCCAATATTGGGGAATGGCTGAAGATGTTTTTTTATTATTATTCTCAGTCCTGAACCAAATTTTACCGCATCCCATTTTGAGGCTGCGTTACAGGAGATGAGCCCCACGACAACGATATTTTTATGTAATAATTAAAACCAAGATAATCTTAAGGGATCCGTCCACGGCCTAATTACTCATGGTCCCTTTACAAAGTTGTAGAAAAAACCTGCGTTTCTTTTTCATAGAATTGTTGCTCAAGTTTTTTTTATACCTTCTAAGGTGCTTTAGGAAATTAAAAATAAGAAGTAAAAGTGTAATGTTTGTTTATATGTTGAACAGCATATGTCAAACATGAAAGTTTATTATTAATAATTCGCTTTTATAAAGAAAACGAAGCCTGAAATTTTTAAAACTATTAAAAAATGCAGATTATTTTTAATCCAATCTCTGTTACACTTTTAATTATACGCGAATTAAAATAATATGTATGAGTATAGATGACAAATGAGTTCTTTAGAAAAATATTAGAAATAACGAAGTATAATTTCTTATACTTATACCTCTTCTATCTTTCAATTCGTAAAGTATCTTTATCTTTGCTATCTTATACTTCATGCAGAATCAAATTTCACTCAAGGTCATAATTGCTAAAGTTTCAACATATCTTAATTATATAGTCAGTTATTCATGACAAAATCAAGTTGTTAACTGGAATGGCCTATTGATATTGCTTGTTTAATGTTTTGGCTTATAGGTTATTCAAACCCTCATTACTCGAACTTAACATACTGGATCATACTAAATTAACTCTGGTAAACTGTGTTATCGTTATTTCACATCGATGGGCAAATTTATAAGTAAATTATTATGTCTTTAATTTCTATTCATACTATGAACTAAGATTGATAGTATTATCAAACTTTTATTAATTCATCGTATTATACATAAGCAGTCCCGATAGTCAAGTGGTTGGGTGGTCGGAATTTCGAGCCGAGAGACCCGAGTTCGAGCCCCAGGTGGCGGGCTCGTACCAATGGGTTTATCAAAAACTTATGTACGAATTACATCATTGGCTTGGACATAAAGACGGCGACGGGCTCACCACCTGTCACGTTGTCCCGAAAATATCTTCGGTGGAAGGTCGAAAGGACTTAATTGTCTAGACTAGACATCTGTCTACCCCTGTTTTGGGAATTGCGTGAAGATATTTATATTTATTAATTTGTTATTAATTCAGTACAAATTGCTAAGCTTTTTATAAAATGCAATCGATTTTAAAACAACTTCTGGGTGAGCTTGATATTGAAAATTTTAAACAGTATCTTCACAAATACTGGGGTAGTTAGAGGTATTCGGTCCACCTTTTACCGATACCTATTTGGAACAACGTCACAAGTGGTGAGCCTGTGGCGACATCTATGCCTCTACATTGGAAGCTCGCTGGTTACGGATTCTGGAAACACATCCTACATCGTGCAATCGAAGTTCTTACGATTGCACGAATATGTACGACTACCGGTAGCGCACATGGTGGAGGAGACGTCCTCCTCTGGTCACGATCACCTGACCTAGCCGGTAGCTACCCTTTTCCTGCACCACAACATCCGCTACAAGCCTAATATCCTACCTCTTAAAAATAGTAGAGTGTGATGGTTGTCTATCTTAATTCAGTTCTGTATTGCAACTCCCTATCTGAACGAGTTTAGAACTTTACAAATTTTCACTGAGCAGATACAAAAAATAAAAAGTTAATACTGCACCGGCTTTCAGCTCTAAGCTCTGTTCGAATAAATAAATAAATAATAAATATCTTCACGTATTTCCCAATACAGGGGTAGATAGAGGTCTAGTCTAGACAATTAAGTCCTTCCGACCCACCTTCTACTGAAGATATTTTCGGAACAACGTGACAGGAGATATGCCCATCGCCGTCTTAATGTCCAAGCCAACAATATAATTCGTACATAAGTTTTATTTTTAAAAAAGACCATTGGCACGAGCCTACCATCTGGGATCGAACTCGATTATATCGACTCGAAATTTCTACTAGCGAACCACTCAGCTATTGTGACTATTTTCTTCCATCGTGATTAGACTTAATTAGATTCAACGCTGCAAATTCAAAAATCTTCGAAGCGTCCACAAATTTATAGATTATGCGGTCTTACTGAAATCCTTATTCTTAAGGCTGAATTCAAACTATTTCACGTGTAAAGTTATTCAATCATAGACTAACCTTCAATTGACCCAAAGTACATTAACTTTTGTCTAAATCGAGACGAGTATAAATTATACGTCGAGCGGAGGCAATCCAAACAGAAATGTCAAACGGCTAAACTATTGCATATTTGAAAACTATAATTACTCATTCAGATCAAGATATTATGATTCTGTTTGTAAAATTTTCATGCTCCTTGGATTTTGATTATACTTAGCGAGAAATGTAGATGTCTTAAATATTATTAATTATGGGGCTATAGTTCTACCATACTTACTCTTCTCTGCCTGGGTGGTGCGTGGTATGGATCATTCTTAGTCGTTTCTACACCCAAACAGCAGTGTAACAGCCGTCGTGGCCCAGAGTGTGGGCTATAAACCATTTTATCTTAATCCACGGGAGTTACAATGCGTCAGTCCTCTTGGTTTGTAGTTGATTCGACTTAAATAACATAAGTGCTTATACTACTTATTTTGGAATCAAAGCAGTGAATGTAATATTGTCCCTATCAAAGTATGTATTTATTTTGTGTTATAAAAAAAACTTCGATGGAACTAAATCAGCTAAAATCAGTAATTTTAAAACTTAGTTAATTTAATTTAAATCAATAAAAACACGTGTGTATGAAGCAAATTTTTAAATTGAACGTAGCGAAAGAGGTATTCAAAGATCATGGCGATCTGTTCTTTATGATTATCTCGTCAAGGATTATGCGTGAAAACATGGTAAGTTTATTTAATACATTTTATGAAAAATAACTACACTTTTCGGAAACACTAAAAACTAATTATATACTATATCTGTAAAATCAGTTTATGTCATAAACCTAATAAAGACAAATGCACAAACCCCTATTAAATACTTAGTCCTTGATGTAATTTAAATCGAAATAAATTTGTCACGATAGCCTAGTAGTTGAGTGACTGGAATTTGTGTCAAGAGACCTGAGTTCCTTCCCTAAGGTTTTTGTCCCAAATAAGCTTCGGTGAAAGGAGGGTCGAAAGGACTTAATTGTCTAAACCTTTATCTACCCGAGTTCAGGGAAAATGTGTGAAGTTAAAAACAACTACTAACAGAGTACAGGCGTTTGTTGGTATTGCAAACAGAGAATCAATCTTAAAGCAACAATACCTTTCGACTGCGAGATGTAACAGGAATTCGGATACGACAACGTACTTCCACGCGCTTGTTATTCGATACCAATAGATACCTACACTATGTTATGTGATTCGAGAACAAGCTTACGAACACAAGAAAGGTAATCCCGAATATTCAAGACTCGTAACCACAACACGAACAAGCCTCGGGCGATATTCGTAACCAACCTTCTTTAACCTTCCCTTTAACGAATCGAATATGGCACATGCACTACAAATTAAACAATTAAATTGAATAGTACTATTAGGCATAAATATTACTGTATATAAGTAAAATTCTAAAATAAAATATTTAGTGTAAAAAAACATATTCCATTCTCAATACTGGGGTGGACAGAAGTCTAGACAATTAAATTCTTTCGACCCGGACCGACTTTTCACATTTTTAAATCGCTTTAAAGCGATAAGACCGCATAGTTGTACCTTAAATAATTTCTGTATGTCTTTCGTTTATTTAATGTTTTTGCGTGTTAAGCATATTTCATTGATTCATTCATTCATTTTTAAGGCAACGTGACAGGTGAGGCATTCGCCATTTTTATGTCCTAACCAACGTTATAAAATACGTGCATAAGTCTTTGAAAAAGAAAATCCCCTAAAAAGAAAGCCTCAAATCCGGATTACCCATTCTGGTAATCCGGTGAGACTGGCTGGATTGCAGTATTCGCCGGATGTTGCCGGACGTACGAATCTGGATTTCGAATTTCTAATGCTATTCGGTCGAAATTCGAAGTCACGATAGCCGAGTTGTTGGGTCGGAATTTCGAGTCGAGAGACCCGAGTTCGATCTCCAGGTGGCAGTACCAATGAGTTTTTCAAAAACTTATGTACGAATTTCATCGTTGGCTTGGACATAAAAAGGCGGCGACGGGCTCACCACCTGTGACGTTGTCCCGAAAATATCTTCGGTGGAAGGTGGGTCAAAGGGACTTAATTGTCTAGACTTGACCTCTGTCTACCCCTGTACTGGGAATTGCGTGAAGATATTTTTTTTTATTGCTATTCGGTACGGTTTCATTTGTGCGACCATTCTTGTCAGTATTGGATAGGGAATTCTTATGATATTCTTTTTAAATTACCGTTTGTTTTTATGTAATGTATAATTTTTGTTCCTATTATAAGTTTTCAGCGATGGGCTCACCACCTGTCAAGTTGTCCCGAAAATATTTTCGGTGGAAGGTGGGTCGAAGGGACTTAATTGTCTAGACTAGACCTCTGTTAACCCCTGTATTGGGAATTGCGTGAAGATATTTATTTATTTATTATTTTACTGTAAGTTATCCAGTTACAGGCCTGCTGGACGAAATTTTAATTAGAAATAAGCTGTGCGTTTGTACTCATATTCGGTTAATGTTTTCGTTTCTTTGTTAAGCATTGTGTGTGAATGAAGAGTAAAATAAATAAATAAATACTAGACCAGACGTAATAATGTAGACAAAAATTGTTAAATCACAAAATGTTTTTATACTCTCAATGCCTTTTCACCAGCTTTACACTGAGAATATCTGTAAGAGATCGATGACAAATGCGTATAATAAAATAATTCGGAAGCAAGTACTTTTTAACCGGCTTCAAAAAGAAGAAGCTAGTCAATTTTTTTTTTTCAAATATTTCATAACTAATTCTCATATTAACCGATAACGGAAGTTATTTTGTTTCTTGTAATGGTATACTTGCAATTTGGCTCCTTTTTCACCAGACGATAGAATCACTAGAATAAATAAATAAATATCTTCACGCAATTCCCAATACAGGGGTAAACAGAGGTCTAGTCTAGACAATTAAGTCCCTTCGACCCACCTTCCACCGAAGACATTTTCGAGACAACGTGACAGGTGGAGAGCCCGTCGCCGTCTGTATGTCCAAGCAAACGACCGAACTCGGGTCCCTTGACTCGAAATTCCGACCACCCAACCACTCGGCTATCATGACTTCTTCTTCAATCACTAGAAAATAAATGTCAAAGGTTAAATGTTTTGAGTATTTTACTTATGGAATTGTTTGTGTTTATGAGTCATCATACAAGGATACCGAACTGATAACTGAAGCACTGTACTCCATAATATAAAGGAGTTAGACAATAATATAGGCAGATATTTCCCAGTACATAGGTACTAGGTGATATCTCTTATCATCAAGTACAGAATTGAGCGTTTAATAGTTTCCACTGACTGATTAGTTTTACGAATATCGTACTCATTATCATCATTATGACCACCAGCTTCTCTTACTGTAGTTACTCCTACTGTACTTACATTATTCTAACCTAGAAATGGTGAAAATTAAATTTCTCTCAAATAATTATTCACATGCGATATCCAATAAGATTAAGATTATCTTTCAATATACCAATAAGATTAAGATTATCTTTCAACACGAAACAATTAGTCACAACACTACTGTAAGGCGGCTTATTAACAGTTTTGAAGTAATCAAAAATAAGCAGACTCAAGATGGTCCCAAGTGTCTAATATATCAGTAAGCTCATTATTATGCTGATACCTTTACGACGTACTTCATTAAAATCACAATCATAACATCTCCATGCTCCGCGCAACGCAACCAAAAGAGTTATTCATGTCGTAAAGTAAACAGTGTTACCAATAATATAAATTGGAATACGAAAACATTCACAACAAAGGATTTTATTTTAATCCATATCTAGCTGTCACATTTTTTTTATCTTTTATTAAGATCAGAGATGACGAGACTATTTTAATTAAAGTGTAGTGTCCTTACAATTCTGGCAGCAAAGGAATAAGTAATTAGGGTTCTTTTTTGTAAAGATCTTGAAGATAAATTCAAAAATTCTTTCTATGTGACATTTCAAAAGTAGAACATTGTCGTAAAAGAAAATTGGTTTCACAATTTTTTTATGAAATGTCCGTTATTTACAGAGAAGTTCTTATTGTAATATTAATATCTCAAGAATATTTTTCTGTTTAAGTTTATGGTGAATTGCTTGATTTAGTACGTGCGGGTGAGTGAATATTACATTCACAGGAGTAGTGATAATAACAATCAGCGGTTGCCCAGAAATGAAAACCTCTTTAGCGTTTCTTTCCGAAAGATAAGCGGTTGTGGAAATACGTATTATTACTAATATGTACTATCAACAACTTACATTAACAACATAGCTTAAATTTTGAGTGTACATTTAAAATTAGATTTAAAAGGACTCCTGCCCAGGAATCGTCTAGGATATTTCCACAGACTTATTTAACTTTAGCGCCAAATAAATATAACGTATCTATATTCTTCGTTTGAAATAGGTTGCAGGTGTTAGAGCTGCAATAGCCTGCCTATCCATCATATCGTCGTAAAAGTCACACTAGCCGAGTGGTTGGGTCTGTAGAAATAGAGTCAAGAGTTCCAAGTTCAATCCCCAGTTGCCAGGCCCAAAGGGTTTCTTCAAAACTTATGTACAATGTATATCGTTGGCCTAGACATAAAATCGGCGTCGGGATCATCACCTGTCACGTTATTCCAAAAAATATCTCCGTTGGAAGGAGATATTTTTTGGGATATGTTTGGTCGAAAGGACTTAATTGTCTATCTGCAAAATGTGGCGTCGCTACTGCAGTTCCTCTGTTGATTGTGTGGAATATTGTGCTTTCCATTACTTTAAATAAATATTCATTCAAAAATTTTTATTTTCATTTTCACTATTCCATCAGACATTGTATATTAAGCACAGCCCTGATTCTTGCTTTAGGATGATATAACTTTGAAGTTATACTTCATTGGGCTAATTACATATATACAGTGGTAGAGCCACGCATCAGCTTTTGTTGTTGCATAAATGGGCAGGCTCGACTGGGGAAGTACCACGACCTCACATAATACCGGCGTGAAGTAGAAGTCTAACAAACTTCTGCGTTTCGTTTGATGAGTGCAGGTAACCGGTGGCCCACACACTCCTCTTCCCCAATTTGGGGGGGGGGGGCACTTTAAGGCCGGCAACGCATCTGCTATGCCTCTGGTATTGCGGGTGTTCATGGACGGCGGTAATCACTTACCATCACGTGAGCCACCTGCTCGTTTGCCGGCCTTTTCTATAAAAATAATATTGAATTCAATTTCAATTCTAGTATTTATTTATTAATCAAATGAATGAAGAGACACTTTGCACTCAATTTATATTAAATAGACAGCACGGATAATTTTGATACTTGATACAATTAAAGTGTATATGGATTGGGAGTGCAACCTCAAATTTATATATAATATCGGTTTAAAATACAATATAATAAGAAGCCTTTTTATTTGTCTGTCTTTTAACTGCAAATATTTATATTTAGTTAGAATGCTGGGTGCGGATGCCAATTGCGGGTGCGGATATGGTTGTGGATTCGGAGATGGGAAAGCGGGTGAGGGTGCTGGTGCGGAAGCCGGAGGAGTGTGGATGAGGAGAAGCGTGTAAAATATTTTGGGACAACGTGTCAGGTGGTGAGCCCGTCGCCATCTCAATGTCTATGCCAACAATATAATTCGTACATAAGTTTTTGAAACAACCCATTGGTACGAGCCTGCCAACTGGGGATCGAACTCGGGTCTTATGACTCGAAATTCCGACCTCCAAACCACTTAGCTACCGTGACTCTATCGTATCTAAGTACATCATAGATTCTTAATTTGATATTTATTTATATTAAATAAATTCAATATGAGTATCAAAATGAGAAATGGTTTAAAATATAAGATTTGAATTTACGATTATACGATACGTATAACCGTAATATATGATTAAATTTCAGGTTTCTGTTTATCTATGATTTCTAATATAATTTAATCAATAATCTTAATTAATTTATTTACCTTTGTTTGCACATTTACTTTATATGCATCGTGTATGTACGCATATACAATTTATATATTTATGTGGTTGGGTGATCGGAATTACGTCATGAGAACCGAGTTCAATTTCCAGATTTGAAGCTCGTACCATTGAATAATAAATAAATAAATAAATATCTTCACGCAATTCCCAATACAGGGGTAGACAGAGGTCAAGTCTAGACAATTAAGTCCCTTTGACCCACCTTCCACTGAAGATATTTTCGGAACAACGTGACAGGAGATATGCCCATCGCCGTCTTAATGTCCAAGCCAACAATATAATTCGTACATAAGTTTTTGAAACAACCCATTGGTACGAGCCTGCCAACTGGGGATCGAACTCGATTAGTATCGACTCGAAATTTCTACTAGCGAACCACTCAGCTATTGTGACTATTTTCTTCCATCGTGATTAGACTTAATTAGATTCAACGCTGCAAATTCAAAATCTTCGAAGCGTCCACAAATTTATAGATTATGCGGTCTTACTGAAACTTTATTCTTAAGGCTGAATTCAAACTATTTCACGTAAAGTTATTCAATCATAGACTAACCTTCAATTGACCCAAAGTACATTAACTTTGTCTAAATCGAGACGAGTATAAATTATACGTCGAGCGGAGGCAATCCAAACAGAAATGTCAAACGGCTAAACTATTGCATATTTGAAAACTATAATTACTCATTCAGATCAAGATATTATGATTCTGTTTGTAAAATTTTCATGTCTTTGGATTTTGATTATACTTAGCGAGAAATGTAGATGTCTTAAATATTATTAATTATGGGGCTATAGTTCTACCATACTTACTCTTTCTCTGCCTGGGTGGTGCGTGGTATGGATCATTCTTAGTCGTTTCTACACCCAAACAGCAGTGTAACAGCCGTCGTGGCCCAGAGTGTGGGCTATAAACCATTTTATCTTAATCCACGGAGTTACAATGCGTCAGTCCTCTTGGTTTGTAGTTGATTCGACTTAAATAACATAAGTGCTTATACTACTTACTTTGGAATCAAAGCAGTGAATGTAATATTGTCCCTATCAAAGTATGTATTTATTTTGTGTTATAAAAAAAACTTCGATGGAACTAAATCAGCTAAAATCAGTAATTTTAAAACTTAGTTAATTTAATTTAAACCAATGAAAACACGTGTGTATGAAGCAAATTTTAAATTGAACGTAGCGAAAGAGGTATTCAAAGATCATGGCGATCTGTTCTTTATGATTATCTCGTCAAGGATTATGCGTGAAAACATGGTAAGTTTATTTAATACATTTTATGAAAAATAACTACACTTTTCGGAAACACTAAAACTAATTATATACTATATCTGTAAAATCAGTTTATATCATAAACTTAACAAAGACAAATGCACAAACCCCTATTAAATACTTAGTCCTTGATGTAATTTAAATCGAAATAAATTTGTCACGATAGCCTAGTAGTTGAGTGACTGGAATTTGTGTCAAGAGACCTGAGTTCCTTCCTAAGGTTTTGTCCCAAATAAGCTTCGGTGAAAGGAGGGTCGAAAGGACTTAATTGTCTAAACCTTTATCTACCTGAGTTCAGGGAAAATGTGAAGTTAAAAACAACTACTAACAGAGTACAGGCGTTTGTTGGTATTGCAAACAGAGAATCAATCTTAAAGCAACAATACGTTTCGACTGCGAGATGTAACAGGAATTCGGATACGACAACGTACTTCCACGCGCTTGTTATTCGATACCAATAGATACCTACACTATGTTATGTGATTCGAGAACAAGCTTACGAACACAAGAAAGGTAATCCCGAATATTCAAGACTCGTAACCACAACACGAACAAGCCTCAGGCGATACTACGAGTATCCAACCTTCTTTAACCTTCCCTTTAACGAAGCAATTAAGGCATATGCACTACAAATTAAACAATTAAATTGAATAGTACTATTAGGCATAAATATTACTGTATATAAGTAAAATTCTAAAATAAAATATTTAGTGTAAAAAAACATATTCCATTCTCAATACTGGGGTGGACAGAAGTCTAGACAATTAAATTCTTTCGACCCGGACCGACTTTTCACATTTTTAAATCGCTTTAAAGGATAAGACCGCATAGTTGTACCTTAAATAATTTCTGTATGTCTTTCGTTTATTTAATGTTTTGCGTGTTAAGCATATTTCATTGATTCATTCATTCATTTTAAGGCAACGTGACAGGTGAGGCATTCGCCATTTTTATGTCCTAACCAACGTTATAAAATACGTGCATAAGTCTTTGAAAAGAAAATCCCCTAAAAGAAAAGTTTCAAATCCGGATTACCCATTCTGGTAATCCGGTGAGACTGGCTGATTGCAGTATTCGCCGGATGTTGCCGGACGTACGAATCTGGATTTCGAACTTCTAATGCTATTCGGTCGAAATTGGAAGTCACGATAGCCGAGTTGTTGGGTCGGAATTTCGAGTCGAGAGACCTGAGTTCGATCTCCAGGTGGCAGTACCAATGAGTTTTCAAAACTTATGTACGAATTTCATCGTTGGCTTGATATAAAAAGGCGGCGACGGCTCACCACCTGTGACGTTGTCCCGAAAATATCTTCGGTGGAAGGTGGGTCAAAGGGACTTAATTGTCTAGACTAGACCTCTGTTAACCCCTGTATTGGGAATTGCGTGAAGATATTTTTTTTTATTGCTATTCGGTACGGTTTCATTTGTGCGACCATTCTTGTCAGTATTGGATAGGGAATTCTTATGATATTCTTTTAAATTACCGTTTGTTTTTATGTAATGTATAATTTTTGTTCCTATTATAAGTTTTCAGCGATGGCTCACCACCTGTGACGTTGTCCCGAAAATATCTTCGGTGGAAGGTGGGTCAAAGGGACTTAATTGTCTAGACTAGACCTCTGTTAACCCCTGTATTGGGAATTGCGTGAAGATATTTATTTATTTATTATTTTACTGTAAGTTATCCAGTTACAAGCCTGCTGGACGAAATTTTAATTAGAAATAAGCTGTGCGTTTGTACTCATATTCGGTTAATGTTTTCGTTTCTTTGTTAAGCATTGTGTGTGAATGAAGAGTAAAATAAATAAATAAATACTAGACCAGACGTAATAATGTAGACAAAAATTGTTCAATCACAATATGTTTTTATACTCTCAATGCCTTTTCACCAGCTTTACACTGAGAATACCTGTAAGAGATCGATGACAAATGCGTATAAAATAATTCGGAAGCAAGTACTTTTTAACTGGCTTCAAAAAGAAGAAGCTAGTCAATTTTTTTTTGTTCAAATATTTCATAACTAATTCTCATATTAACCGATAACGGAAGTTATTTTGTTTCTTGTAATGGTATACTTGCAATTTGGCTCCTTTTTCACCAGACGATAGAATCACTAGAATAAATAAATAAATATCTTCACGCAATTCCCAATACAGGGGTAAACAGAGGTCTAGTCTAGACAATTAAGTCCCTTCGACCCACCTTCCACCGAAGACATTTTCGGGACAACGTGACAGGTGGAGAGCCCGTCGCCGTCTGTATGTCCAAGCCAACGACATAATTCGCACATAAGTTTTTGAAAAACCCATCGGTACGAGCCTGCCACCTGGGGATCGAACTCGGGTCCCTTGACTCGAAATTCCGACCACCCAACCACTCGGCTATCATGACTTCTTCTTCAATCACTAGAAAATAAATGTCAAAGGTTAAATGTTTTGAGTATTTTACTTATGGAATTGTTTGTGTTTATGAGTCATCATACAAGGATACCGAGCTGATAACTGAAGCACTGTACCTATAATATAAAGGAGTTAGACAATAATATAGGCAGATATTTCCCAGTACATAGGTACTAGGTGATATCTCTTATTATCAAGTACAGAATTGGGCGTTTAATAGTTTCCACTGACTGATTAGTTTTACGAATATCGTACTCATTATCATCATTATGACCACCAGCTTCTTACTGTAGTTACTCCTACTGTACTTACATTATTCTAACTCTAGAAATGGTGAAAATTAAATTTCTCTCAAATAATTATTCACATACGATATCCAATAAGATTAAGATTATCTTCAATATACCAATAAGATTAAGATTATCTTTCAACACGAAACAATTAGTCACAACACTACTGTAAGGCGGCTTATTAACAGTTTTGAAGTAATCAAAATAAGCAGACTCAAGATGGTCACAAGTGTCTAAGATATATTATGCTGATACCTTTACGACGTACTTCATTAAAATCACAATCATAACATCTTCATGCTCCGCTCAACGCAACCAAAAGAGTTATTCATGTCGTAAAGTAAACAGTGTTACCAATAATTTAAACTGGAATACGAAAACATTCACAACAAAGGATTTTATTTTAATCCATCTAGCTGTCACATTTTTTTATCTTTTATTAAGATCAGAGATGACGAGACTATTTTAATTAAAGTGTAGTGTCCTTACAATTCTGGCAGCAAAGGAATAAGTAATTAGGGTTCTTTTTTGTAAAGAACTTGAAGATAAATTCAAAAATTCTTTCTATGTGACATTTCAAAAGTAGAACATTGTCGTAAAAGAAAATTGGTTTCACAATTTTTTTATGAAATGTCCGTTATTTACAGAGAAGTTCTTATTGTAATATTAATATCTCAAGAATATTTTTCTGTTTAAGTTTATGGTGAATTGTTTGATTTAGTATGTGCGGGTGAGTGAATATTACATTCACAGGAGTAGTGATAATAACAATCAGCGGTTGCCCAGAAATGAAAACCTCTTTAGCGTTTCTTTCAGAAAGATAAGCGGTTGTGGAAATACGTATTATTACTAATATGTACTATCAACAACTTACATTAACAACATAGCTTAAATTTTGAGTGTACATTTAAAATTAGATTTAAAAGGACTCCTGCCCAGGAATCGTCTAGGATATTTCCACAGACTTATTTAACTTTAGCGCCAAATAAATATAACGTATCTATATTCTTCGTTTGAAATAGGTTGCAGGTGTTAGAGCTGCAATAGCCTGCCTATCCATCATATCGTCGTAAAAGTCACACTAGCCGAGTGGTTGGGTCTGTAGAAATAGAGTCAAGAGTTCCAAGTTCAATCCCCAGTTGCCAGGCCCAAAGGGTTTCTTCAAAACTTATGTACAATGTATATCGTTGGCCTAGACATAAAATCGGCGTCGGGATCATCACCTGTCACGTTGTTTAAAAATATCTCCGTTGAAAGGAGATATTTTTTGGGATATGTTTGGTCGAAAGGACTTAATTGTCTAGCTGCAAAATGTGGCGTCGCTACTGCAGTTCCTCTGTTGATTGTGTGGAATATTGTGCTTTCCATTACTTTAAATAAATATTCATTCAAAAATTTTTATTTTCATTTTCACTATTCCATCAGACATTGTATATTAAGCACAGCCCTGATTCTTGCTTTAGGATGATATAACTTTGAAGTTATACTTCATTGGGCTAATTACATATATACAGTGGTAGAGCCACGCATCAGCTTTTGTTGTTGCATGAATGGGCAGGCTCGACTGGGAAGTACCACGACCTCACATAATACCGGCGTGAAGTAGAAGTCTAACAAACTTCTGCGTTTCGTTTGATGAGTGCAGGTAACCGGTGGCCCACACACCTTCCAATTTAAAGATGGCGGCCGGCAACGCATCTGCTATGCCTCTGGTATTGCGGGTGTTCATGGACGGCGGTAATCACTTACCATCACGTGAGCCACCTGTTCGTTTGCTGGCCTTTTCTATAATAATAATATTGAATTCAATTTCAATTCTTGTATTTATTTATTAATCAAATGAATGAAGAGACACTTTGCACTCAATTTTTATTAAATAGACAGCACGGATAATTTTGATACTTGATACAATTAAAGTGTATATGGATTGGGAGTGCAATCTCAAATTTATATATAATATCGGTTTAAAATACAATATAATAAGAAGCCTTTTTATTTGTCTGTCTTTTAACTGCAAATATTTATATTTAGTTAGAATGCTGGGTGCGGATGCCAATTGCGGGTGCGGATATGGTTGTGGATTCGGAGATGGGAAAGCGGGTGAGGGTGCTGGTGCGGAAGCCGGAGTGAGTGTGGATGCGAGTGAGGAAGCGTGTGTAAAATATTTTTGGGTCAACGTGTCAGGTGGTGAGCCCGTCGCCATCTCAATGTCTATGCCAACGATATAATTCGTACATAAGTTTTTGAAACAACCCATTGGTACGAGCCTGCCAACTGGGGATCGAACTCGGGTCTCATGACTAAAATTCCGACCTCCAAACCACTTAGCTACCGTGACTCTATCGTATCTAAGTACATCGTAGATTCTTAATTTGATATTTATTTATATTAAATAAATTCAATATGAGTATCAAATGAGAAATGGTTTAAAAATATAAGATTTGAATTTACGATTATACGATACGTATAATCGTAATATATGATTAAATTTCAGGTTACTGTTTTTCTATGATTTCTAATATAATTTAATCAATAATCTTAATTAATACATTTACCTTTGTTTGCACATTTACTTTATATGCATCGTGTATGTACGCATATACAATTTATATATTTATGTGGTTGGGTGATCGGAATTCACGTCATGAGAACCGAGTTCAATTTCCAGATTTGAAGCTCGTACCATTGAATAATAAATAAATAAATAAATATCTTCACGCAATTCCCAATACAGGGGTAGACAGAGGTCAAGTCTAGACAATTAAGTCCCTTTGACCCACCTTCCACCGAAGATATTTTCGGGACAACGTGACAGGTGGTGAGCCCGTCGCCGCCTTCATGTCCAAGCCAACGATGAAATTAGTACATAAGTTTTTTTTTGAAAAACTCATTGGTACTGCCACCTGGGGATCGAACTCAGGTCTGACGACTCGAAATTCCGACCACCCAACAACTCGGCTATCGTGACTTCTACCATTGGGTTTTTCAAAACGTAGATACGATTTATATCTTTTGCTTGGACATAAAGATGACGTTATGCTCACCACCTGTCACGTTGTGCCCATTTTACGTTGTGTTCCCTTAGTAACCATGTTCTTTTAGGTATTACTTGAATGAATAAATACTCACTGGTGGCGGTGTAAGCCGTAGACAGTACTAGAATGCGTTCTTATTATCTAAGGCTAACTCACTCAAGAAGGCTCGGAGTATAGTATACTCCCTTTTAACTCTTATAAAGGGATTTGGTTCAAAGGTCTTGCAACTCTCATATTTCACTTGGACATAAAGACGACGATAGGCTCATCACCTGTCACGTTGTACCAAAAAATTTGTCAAAGTTGCCTTCGGTGAAAGGTTGTTTAAAAGGTGTTTTTAGACCTCAGTCTACCCTTATATTGGTAATAGCGTGAATACATATAATATTTACCCCAAGATTATAGTAAAAAAATCTACAATTCAAGTAGATCGCGGCGAAACAAAATCCTAACCGGAAGAAATTATGTTTAAATTAATGTTTATTTCTTTAGCGTTAATTAATAAAAACAGAAAACTGTACTGCCGTTTATAATGTAAGTAAGGAAGAAAATTAAAAATAAACAAGATGCAAGTACTCAATATCAACGCAGGCTCAAAATACAATAACACTATGATGAGATTGCGCGCGGAAAATCATTGTTAATTATATTTGAATTCACATTAATTTATGTTGCCGTACTGTATTTATCTTAACAGAGGCATATCGAATTACGTGTAATGTAAACTTGAGTCCCATTGTAAATACCATCTTCAGTTAAAGGAAATATTATGTTTCTGTTATTACAATCAATAATTAGAATAATTGAGCCAGATTACAAATCAGAGCTTTTTTTATTGCTACCAAAAGTTTGACTGAATTGTCTAGACCTCTGACTAAAAATGTCTGAAGGAAAATGTATTATGTTAAAAATAAGAAAATAAATAAGAGTAGCAGCTTGGTAGTTCCCACTTATTGGCATAGGTATATTCTTTAGATGAGAACGTCCTCCACGATGCTCTAGTGCAAGTTTGCCGAGCTCTCATGTTATCATTACAACATATTTTATTGTTTTCCAAACATACAGATTTCATCACGATATCTTCCTTCACAGCCAAGCTCGTGCTTTTAACAACTTTAGTAACGACGGCCGGCAGTCGAGAGTGATTTGAGTATTTTACAGAGAGTGCCTCGACCACTAGACTACAATAGCAAAATACTGCATGTCGAGTTGCTACTCGATACGCAGCAATCTTAAATATGAAATAGGCACACACATATTCTGGTAAACTATTCACAGGTGTCTAAGAGTATGTCAATTACAAATGTGTTGAGAACCTGTGTACACCTGTGCAACATGGGCAATGAGGCAATTCTTCTTATTTCTCAGTTATCTCAATTCTCAGTGGTGAAAATTTATTTGTATCCTCCTACTTCTGAAATGGTTTTAGAGACCCGAGTTCGATCCCCAAGTGGCTGGCTCGTACTAATGGGTTTTTCAAAAATTTATGTACGAATATCGTTGGCTTGGACATAAAGGCGGCGATGGGCTCACCACCTGTCACGTTGTCCCGAAAATATCTTCGGTGGAAGGTGAGTCGAAGGGACATAATTGTCTAAACTAGACGTCTGTCTACCCCTGTATTGGGAATTATGTGAAGATATTTATTTATTTATTCTAGTGATTCTATCGTCTGGTGAAAAAGGAGCCAAATTGCAAGTATACCATTACAAGAAACAAAATAACTTCCGTTATCGGTTAATATGAGAATTAGTTATGAAATATTTTTATTTTATATTTTTATTTTAAAGTTTTAACAATTTGGAGTAACATCTTCTACTACTTGACGAGTTTTAAAAAGAACGAAGAAAAAAGGGAGTTTCACGTAAATTGTCAATTTCTGTTTTATGTATTGTACACGCATTAAAATATTTGTGTATGGTAAGTATATTGTACCATTGGCCTGGACATTAAGTTGGTGATAGGCGCAAATCTTTCTCTTTATATAAGTTTACGTGAAAAGTGACTCGAAAATGACTGCTAGACCAAAATGGGAAATGGCGTAAAGGTATGACATAGTAGTATAACACTTGGGAAGGTCACATAAAACTTTAATACGCCTCGAGTGAAATTCATCCAACAAGCATACGCATAACTCTGTTAAATTATTAAACGCGATCACACGCGTTTTCCGTGTAATTTTGACCAACTACTCCAAGGGTGACAAAGGGAAGTGTTTAAAATAACAATAAAAATCAATATCTTCACGCAATTCCCAATACAGGGGTAGACAGAGGTCTAGTCTAGACAATTAAGTCCCTTCGAACCTTCCACCGAAGATATTTTCGGGACAACGTTACAGGTGGTGAGCCCGTCGCCGTCTTTATGTCCAAGCCAACGATATAATTCGTACATAAGTTTTAGAAAAACCCATAGGTAAGGCCACTTGAGGATCGAACTCAGGTCTCTTGACTCGGAATTCCCACCGCCCAACCACTCGGCTATCATGACTAATAACTTAAAATAACAATAACTACCAAAAATGCCAGCGCAAAATAAATCAAACAAATGGCGGGCTGCAACGTATCAATTGCGGGGTGTCAATAGGTATATAGTGGTTTTTCTATGGCATTGGGAAGGAAAACGAGCTACTAACCCACATTCAGTTGCGTTATCATCCCCAGGACCAATATAGAATGTCCCATGGCCCGTAATTACACTAGCCTAAAACAAAAGTTATTAACTATTAGGCGCCAGAAATTGAGATAAGACTGCAATACTGAACGAGTCGCTTCATACACAGGGATAAAGCCAATTCACTTGACGTGGCGATTGTAATCAATTAGCGATTATTAATTGTGATTAAGGCTAACAGTCACACAATTGAATTCAGGTCGGCGAAATTGTAGATTTTGTGATTTGAAAACTGCGGCAAAAAATTTTTTAAATTCATTCCCCCAGTATTGGGAATTGTATGAAGGTATTTTTAACAGAGACAGAGGTGATTGGAATTCGAGTCAAGAACCCACAGTTAAATCCCAAAGTGAGACATTCTGAATGTTGTTTTTTCAAAAGCTTATGAACGAATGATACCGTTGGCTTGAACATTAAGACTGCAACAGGCTCACCACCCATACGGTTATCCCAAAAAAGTTATCTTATTTTTACATATATTTTTTTATAAAAAATTATCTATTGAAAAGTCTTCTTCATTATCTGAACCTCTATCTACTCCGATAGGAAGGTTAGGTAACTTTTATTTAATGTTCCCATTAGATTAGCGAGAAAAGGTACTTTTATGTAAAACCTGCTGAAACTAATTTCGGTTACCAAAACCCATTAGGAGATTGTATAGAACTTACAACAATCTGTCTAAATTAAATAAAATTTGTATTTTTTATGAAAATGTTTTAAGCTAAAATAAATAATAACAGCTATTAGTTTTATTTTTTCTAAAATTAAAAGCTCTTATTATTTATTTTAGAATTCATTTTCCTTAAACCCTTATTTTTTTAATAACTTCAATATTGCTCATGGCTGTGATGTAATTCTTCTTGGTGAACCAAAATAAATAAATCATTTTAGTTTTCTTTCTTCCTTATTCTACTTTTTAACGGAATCAATATTAACCTTCATATGAAATGTAGAAAGAATATAACAATGCCTTAATTGCCAACATAAATCAAGAAATGGGACGATGTATCAAATCTGACGTGCGTGGACCCTACATAATGAATCGCTTCCACTAATTACTAAATCGATGGAAGTAGTTATTTCTTGGCTTTCATTGTTTATATATATGCGACGACCTCCGTGGACGAGTGGCGTAAACACCCGTTTTCGTGGTGTCGCCAGCTCTGAGACCCCAGCTGCGATTCCCAGTCGGGTCTGGGTGTTTATGGTGCCTTCTATAGAATGTAAGCAACTCTCATTTATTAACTTATTAAGAATACAGTAATGTATAGCAATTGTGTAATTAACCTCAATCGACAAAATTCTCACTTCTGGCTAAATTGTATAACAACTATGCTGAGCAGTTCGGCTTTGATGTATTTAATACAAATATAATGAAATGGTTTAATTCGTTTTTTTTAAGGAAACAAAGAAAGAAAGAAATTGTTTATTAATAGTGAAGAATATAATAAAGATAACAGATAATAGAAAGTTATTATTAAAAAAAATATCTTTACACCATTCCCAATACAGGGGTAGACAAAGGTCTAGTCTAGACAATTAAGTTCCTTCGACCCACCTTCCACCAAAGATATTTTGGGACAACGTGACAGGTGATATGCCCGTCGCCGTCTTAATCTCCAAGCCAACGATATAATTCGTACATAATTTTTAGAAAAACCCAATGGTACGGCCACTTGAGGATCGAACTCGGATCGTAACGTAAAAATATTTCGTGTGTATGTGAAAACTGAAACTGAAACAAATGTTAATAGCACTTAGTTACTTTTATTTATTTTTACCTACTATGTTACTTAATATACAACTGTATGTTTTTTGAATAAAATAAAAATAAAATAAGATAATTACTTATTATGTCACGTGAACAACAATGCATTTCTCAATTAGAACCTCCCACACCTATCACGTATCTATACATTTTTTCATTATAATTAATACCATATACCTGTTATATTTTATTTAGTCGACCAATATATCATCGTAGTCTGTTTGGAATCACGTGACAGATGATGAGCATATCGTTATCTTAATGTCCGAAATAACGATATAAAATAATAACATACATACACATTTAGATAGATAATTATAGATATATACATATAAACATTCATAACTCGGGTACAAACATTAAAATTTAACGTACAAATGTTTGCACCTAACGGCGCTTATTATTAAATAACAGATATTTGATAAAGTTTTCTGATTGTACTTGATTCAAGAGAAATTGAAACTAAAATAATGCTTAGCTGATCAGACATCAATACAAGTGTGATATATGAGCCTAACTAAATTACGCAAGACTTAACTTGTATTGAGCAAGTTTAATATTGATAGATATCACAAAGCTCAGATATATTGATACTACGAAACCGTTTCTATTCATAGGAGCGTCAATATAGTAAAGTTCAATTGTGGGTTAATTACGATGAGAGAACACGGTAAATATTATAAAAAAAAGGGTAAAATAATTTTGAAATATATTTGCTAATGCGTTTTTGTATACCTTTGTACTTCAAATTATGAACAATAACATAAAATGGGCGCATAATTTACTGCTATGTATACGATAGATGCAATGTACAGTACAAGTCAGGCTCATCATATGTCACTTTGTCCAGGACTTCATTACCTAGACCTCTGTTTACCTCAGTATTGGAAAACATATTCATGTCCATTATATACATTTTGCCCCTCATCGAGAACCTAATAGACTATCACGTCGAAATTTATATATTAAATTTGTCAAAACAAAGTATAATCAAAAATTTATCAAAAATATGTGCAGTGTATGTAATTTTTTAATTTCTCTTGAATTTAATTTATCAAATACTTGACTTGCGTGTACCGCCTGTGTGGATTCCAAAGTAATTTCTAAACGATATAAACTTTCCTATTTGTTCCTGTTTCATACGCGGTTGTTTGAAGAGGTTGAAACAATAGTTTTATATTTTGAAGTTGCCGTGCGGTATCGGTTTTAGAATAATACCACCCCCTCTTCCCACGTACGTCGTACCAAGGCAAAACCTCGGAAACGCTAGTGGTTGTCGACAGATGGTGGCATAACCGACCAAAATGCAGCAGACCGGTCAAGGGCAGTAATGTTAAAGATCCAAAGTATCTGGTACTGCGATCGCCAATCCACTTGCCAAGCGTGCGGATTATGAGATACCCTTACTGGAGTAACAAAGTTATATAGACCAGTGATGGACAGGCGATCTCCCAATGGAAAGGCTCGTACGACAAGAAATAATAACAAAATGGTTTGTGTAATAACAAAAGATTATCTATACCTACCTACTAGAAATTACTCCTACTAGTGAAAGTTTTTTTCAGTAGTAGATATACTAATCTAGTTCTGAAAAAAAAATCTTTTTTTACTTTAGACAATATTAAACTATTATCTACTAAATAACGATAACGAAAGAGATAATTGACCCCTGAATGAGAGACACATAACTATCAGTTTTAAGACCAGCAATAGTTTTGTCTTTTCCGTGAAGATCATTTTCAAGGTCTATGCACATACATAATTTATTATGTTCCCATTCTAAACAATTCATAAATTGATTTCCCTATATGCAAGGAAATCAATTACAGATACTTTGGAAGTTCTATTTCCCAACATGCTGGAAGTTCATGGAAACTTGAGTGAAATGCCATTTTAGGTATACAAGTCCCTCAGGTATAATTCATATTAATAACGGGAATAGGTCCTTCATCAATCTTTTCAGGCAAATTATAAATATTTTTTTAAATAATAAAAAATTTATTCTTTGCTCTTCTAGTTCATAAGTAAAAACTCCAGAAGTAAAATGGTTTTATATTTTTGTCTGGCATCTTTCGAAACTCTCGACCAACCAAATGCGACTTATTATCAACCAGACTACAAGCTAGTGTTTTGAAATTTAAAATAAACAGATATCACCAGAGATTTAGATGAGATCATCATGTAGGTTTGTGTCGCAGATTGCTAAATCTCTATGACTTTTCTCCTCAAAGTTTTACTAGTTATTATTATACATGGATAATACTATAATTTGTAAACCATTCGAAAAAAAATACATACAGTTGAACATGAAACATCTCTCTTAACGAAGTTCATTTAAAAATATACATAAAATTACATGTTTATTATTAATCATCAATGTCGAATTACGAACTGATAGTCTAGTTGGTTGTGACCCTGCCTTTGAAGCTACTTTTCTGATGAATATGAATGATTGTATGATTTGTATGATTGATTGTATCTTTATTTATGTATATTTTATGTGTAAATATATAAGTATACTAGCTGATCTGGCGAACTTTGTACTGCCTTATCGTAGCTTTGATGCACTCTTTATTTTGTATAGCTGACCTATCTTATGTATGAGTACCTACCTACACAATTTGAACTGGAATCTATAATATCCTCCATATAAAAATGAATTCCCATTTCCCTGGTCTCACCTTACCTGAGAAGGACTACTAATTTTATTAAATAAAAACAAAATATATATATTTTCTTGGTTTTCTAAATTTTCTCCCACAACGACAATAGCCACTTCATCAATTGTTGGTGCATTAAAACGTCCAGCATGTTGTCCTGCAGGCGCCTTATCAGCTCTGATGACAATTTTATGATCAACAGATGTGAAAAAAAAAAAGTCACGATAGCCGAGTTGTTGGGTGGTCGGAATTTCGAGTCGAGAGACCCGAGTTCGATTCCCAGGTGGCAGTACCAATGAGTTTTTCAAAAAAAACTTATGTACGAATTTCGTTGGCTTGGACATAAAGGCGGCGACGGGCTCACCACCTGTCACGTTGTCCCGAAAATATCTTCGGTGGAAGGTGGGTCAAAGGGACTTAATTGTCTGGCATCTTGACCTGACTGGTGACTTGACCTCTGTCTACCCCTGTATTGGGAATTGCGTGAAGATATTTTTATTTTTTTTTTATCTGATGCAGTCTAATGCAGTTGTGAATAATGCAACTAATTCATTGTGTTGATGAAAAAATGCTTGAAGTTGTTCCACAATTGATCTTTTCACTGAGTTGTTGAGTGCGATCAATTTCTTTTGCTGAATTGCCCATAAAATATATTTGCAAAAATTTATAGTCTTCATCAGGAATTGGCAATAAGGAACCTGTTCGATGATATTTGAACCTGAATCTGCAAGAATATAAATATGTATTTAGTAATTGTATAGCAAATTGTTTGTACTATCATGTGGCTCACAAAATACTGCCACAATACTTTGCATCATTTCAAATTAAAACTACTTTAAACCTCAACATTGAACAGCAGCCTTCCATGGCAGCTTTAGGTAGGCTTTACCAAGTAATGGAACACCTTGCTCATGCCATTATAAAATACAACATGTTAAAAAATGTTGCTGATTAAGTCTTTGGGTTATAGACTATTATTATGTACTTATTTGTCTTATTGTTTACAAAATAAACACATCTATCTACACAACACTGGCTTAACATATTTTGCACCAGCTACATGGTTGTAAAACTAAATAAAATTGTTTGCCATTAAACTTACTTACCTTGAAAGTAGGCATAAAATTGTCTCGAATAACTTTTGTTGCGCCAAATGATGTCATTTGAAAGCAATTATTGTATTGCTGAATATGAGTCAAAAAATGATTAGAATCTTGCCCATTTCCGGAAACCAATGAATGTAGTGGCTCTGGTGGTGGTACTAATGGTGTCAATTTGATTTGGCCGCTGGCGCAACACAATCCAATTCATTTTTGAATTTCAATGCATTGCAATGTGGACACACAATATTCATTAGTCCAATACCAACAATTTGCTCTGAACTGTAATCAATTGCCACATTATAACTGAATGCAGCTCTGTGGGGATTAAACACAACATTTCTATATTGATTTCGATTCCGTTGAAGTTCATTTCGCGCTTCGCATTGCTCATTAGTTTGATTTGCTCGTAGATTTCTTAGACTTGCCGTATTTCGAGTTCTGCAGCCTAAGTTTGTACGTCTGGTTGATGGCATTGTTAAAAACGATAACCCAACTGAAAATAAAAAGATCTCATATATTTTCTGTATAACCATGTATACCAAATTGTAACATTGAGTGAACTTTTGGTGACAAAAGTTTTCAAAAATATGAAGTGAAGTGAACTTACCGTGATTAACAAACACTTTTAGCATTTAGCAAACACAAAAAACAAAAAAAAACTTCTTAGTCTTTAAAAAAAAACGAACTAATACCAAAATCTAAAATTATCGTTAGCGCGGCAGATTACCACAGTTTTTTAAATTGAATGACATTGACATTTGTTAGCGCGGTTATGGATGTGGTGTCACAGATTACCATAGATTTTTTGTTTTAAATTGAATGACGTTGACATTCCTTACGCGCGTTTTCTTAAATATGTAAAATTAAAATTTATATTTTTTAATTTTTCCGTGAGATTTTCTTAATATTTTTTTCCGTAAGAACCATGTACAGCGTATTAGAAAACTACAAAAAAAAACTCAGCCAAATCAGTCAAGTCGTTTTCATGTTATGCCGTGACAACGAAAAACGGGTTTCATTTTTATATATATAGATATGTAAGTCTACTATACGGCTATAGGCACACCACGTGTCACGTTATAGTAAATAAGCTTGGGTGAGAAGTGGGTCGAAAGGACTTCAATTGTCTAGACTTCCGCCTACCCCAGTATCAGAAACTGCTTGAAGATATAAAAAGGGATGTCGGATTGATTCCCCCGTATCCCAATCAGATGGTAGAACAAACTCCTTGCACCTTAAACGTCTGTTCACCTGTTACCACCCTGCATATTTTCGATCTAGTTTTTTTTAAGACATTTGGGAATACTGAGAAGGCAGAATACTCAATTTGATACAGAAGAAGAAACAATCATGACTATTCGACCCACATTACACCGGATCTTGTTTTTTACATCGTGATATGTGGTGAACCTGCCGTCTTAGAGTCCAATTCAACGATTAAAATCTCGAAAAACTTATTTTCGAATTGGTGCCATTGGCCAAACAACTTCCTCTTGGGGATCGAACTTGGGTTTTCAGATTCGAATTCCTTACAGACCTTGACTGTTTCTGCCTTTTCCGACATAATTGAACTAACTTTATAGCATATAAAAGTCCACTGCATAACATATTCCTCTCCCAATGCTCCTTGCATTAGGCATAATCGCCACGCTTGATAAGCGAATTAACGATATCAGTAACAAACACCTCGCACCGTAGAAACTGCTGCCAGTCACCGCTTTTTCACTTTAGTATTTTTTTGAGATGGTTATCCCGCCATCTATCGGTAACCATTACCATTTACAAGGCATTTACGTCACCTCTTACGACACCCACGAATAGAAAGGAGCTGGTATTATTATTACGCTGATACCACCCGGCACGAGATAATTATTTTTCGGTGTCAAGACCCTTAGTTGTCATCTTCCCCTTACGGGAATACATACATACATACATACATATCGGTCTTCTAAAGTACACTGCAAGATGTAGGAGTCTCCCATAGGGAGGATTTGCCATAATCGCTTGGCAAGCGGAGTGGCGATCGTAGTACCAGACCACTCGCACCACAGACGCTGCTGCCCATCTGCGGTCTGATTAGTTTGGTCTGATATTTTTAGAGACGACGGGCTGCGACGGGCTCACCACCTGTCATGTTGTCCAGAAAATATCTTCTATGGAAGGAGGGTCAAAGGGACTTAATTATCTAGACTAGACCTCTGTCTTCCCCTGTATTGGGAATTGCGTGAAAATATTTATTAATTTATTTTATATTTTAGAGATGATTATACCCCCCCATCTATCGGTTGCCATAATGGTAATCAAAGCTATTTCCTTTTACCCCTGTATAGGGTATTGCGCGAAGATATTTGTTTATTTATTTTATATTTTTAGAGATGGTTATCCCGCCATCTATCTTTTGCCATAACAATAATCAAGGTTATTTCCTTTAATCGCCTCTTACGACACCCACGGGAAGAAAGGTAATGGCAATATTCTTACCCCGTTACCACACGCTAAAGAATGAAACTTACGGAGAATAATGTGGTATATTCAGTTACCGCTCCACTTAAAATAATCCCAACATTTACGCAGAGTAATAAACTGCGCCATAATTAAATTCAGCCGTAAGTCCCGACCATTGTAAAAACCTTTGTACAACGACTTCGCGTATGCCATTAAAATGTAAAAAGCTCGTTAGCCTGGCCACGTGCCAAACCAATAGTTTTCCAATCGCCGCTCCTGTCGCTACTGGTTACGGGACGTACGCAAAATGGAATTCAAGTATACTCTTTTTTGGCACAGCCTGTATATTCGAACAATGTTCTTGTTTGCTTTTTTTTGTTTGTTATTCTATAACAACAAAAGATCCGTCTTTTGGCGTATAAGCTTGGAGCATCTGTTACTGTTTACAAAATTTCCTACTACCGATAATATTTAATACTTACTACGAGTAAACTGCTATGGCAGAAAAAGCACAAGCACCCGAAAAAATGTAGAAAGTGTTTTCTTCATTGACTCGACTGAGAATCGAAGCCAGGTTCTCAGATCTTGCGACCGTGGTGTGTACGTCAATCGTCCACGGAGGTCATCGGAGGGATTTTAAGAGTTTTTTCACCTAATATTCAGGGCGAGCTTTACAATATAAAAAAAGAAAAAAAATACCTACAATCTACTACTAAGTTCTACCACTACTAACTCTTCATACCTGAAAAAATCAGAACTATATTTTATTTCGACAATGTGTAAACTGCGCCAATCTTCACTAGCACAGCGTGGCGAAAATTTTCCTATTCTCTTATATCTCTATAATTGTCTAAACTAGACCTCTGACAATACAGTGTAAGATATTTATAGTAGGTAAGATATTTTATTTATTTTATATAAATATATTCGTAACATACGTGTTTTTTTTATAGAAAAGGGAGGCAAACGAGCAGGTGGCTCCACGTGATGGTAAGTGACTACCGCCGCCCATGAACACCCGCAATACCAGAGGCATAGCAGATGCGTTGCCGGCCTTAGTGTCCCCCCGTTCCAGTATTGGGGGAGGGCGGTGTGTGGGCCTCCGGTTACCTATACACACCAGATGAAACGCAGAAGACTTCTGCTTCACGCCGGTATTCTGTGAGGTCGTGGTACTTCCCCGGTCGAGGCAGCCCATTCATGCAAGAACAAAAACTGATGCGTAGCTCTACCACTGTTAATAACTTCGTGTAACTCAAAAATGTTAAATAAAATAAAATTATTTTCTTTTTGGTCAGAACTTTTACGAACGGATTAAGCCGACACAATAGACTCTGCGCCCCGTTTCCAGTTCACCTAAGTATAGTCTGGTATCTTACAAGATAGTTATCCTGCCCTCTTTTAGTCAAGCTTATAAAAGACCTAACAACCCTTTTACAAATGTGATCGACTACTTTATAATTCTGAAAAAATCTTTATTTATCAATGCGTTATATATACACGCCGTATGGATTAAAGTTAAGCTTTGTTGAAGGTGCGTTTAACCCTGGATTAACATTAATATCAACGTTTAACGAGAACAAGACTCTTGTATTTCTTAAAGATTGATACTTGACACAAAACTAAACAATGTATTAGCGCAAGCCTCTCAGAGAATTAGCACTACAATAAAGCGGGTTTTACGATGAAGTTAATACTTAACAGGGATAAATTACTTTTCTTTGTTTGTAATAAGAGTGCTATAGACAATAATAAACTCTATTAGTAGCAATAATATATTACCCATGGCGATATTGGCCTAAAATATATCACTCCCTTTCTTCTCGTAGGTGTCGTTACAATGGCTACCGACAAATGGCGGGATAACTGTCTCGAAGAAATACCAGACCAAAATAAGCAGACTCGGTGACGGGCACCAGCGTCTTTGGTGCAACGTCTATGTACTGTAAACTCATCTAGGAATCACACCATCGAACTCCTCACAAC
Organism: Sericinus montela; assembly: GCA_029286605.1. NCBI lineage: Eukaryota > Metazoa > Arthropoda > Insecta > Lepidoptera > Papilionidae > Sericinus > Sericinus montela. The sequence continues at coordinate 358,911 of JAGSMR010000093.1, read as the reverse complement.
CTCACACCTCGAAGTACGCAGACAACACCGGACCTTGCTTTTTTGCAATCTTTAGGGAGGCTCCACAACATGAATCAAAACTAAAACGTATTCCAAACCTATATTAGTCATATAATATATAATACTCCGTATAATGTAGGATAGATAAAGAACGATGCGGCATCACAGTCAAAGTTATATTCTTTATCTTTTTTAATGTATTCTGTTTAATCCTACAATTCTCCTCGTTTTCAGCCAGAGAAAACAGATCGCTATGTATCACGATCCTTACATACCTCTTTCGCTTCTTTCAAACTCGTCATTTTCTTCATGTATGCTCGTCGAGATATTCGAGTACAAAGATTAGTAAAGTAGTAATATTGATTTATATATTTAAATGGTTCACGCTCTTTTCTCCTCCGTTCTGAAAACAATCTTCTGCTAACTAGACACTCTTTCCTATGCTTCCTTTACTTTTATCAAAATCACTTCCAGTCTTTAAAACTTAATTAAAAGTTCTTTAGCTTGTGTTTGGGTGATCGAAATTGAGTCAAGAGACCATACCACCAGACTCATACTCGTCGTAGGGTTGTTTTTTTTTTTTTCAAAACTTATATGCGATGTATGTCGTCAGCTTTGACATAAAGGTGGCGACGGGCTCGCCACGTGTCACATTGTCCCAAAAATGTCTTCGGGGGAAAGTGGGTCGAAAAGACTTAATTGTGTAGACCCCTGTCTACCGCTATATTACGGCGTGACGTAATTTTTTTAGCTCTCCTCTTAATATACTATGAGTCATACCGTCATCGTCGTCAGTACCTTGTTCCTTCAAGTTGTTGTCATAAATAATTTGCGGGTTTGTATATTACCTTTTTTTACATTATTATTGATATTCAATAAACCCTTTCCATGTCTTTTCATTTTTAGGTTTCTATGCTATGCTATAATAAGATTGCCTGGAAATTATAGCTGAGCTGATAAGCCCCTATTGTACCCATGTTCCTCAAGTTTCAACTACAGCTGTATGTTTCTCCGACCCACAGATAAATATACTTTATATTACTTGATATACTTGATATTGTATCCGTAGGTAAAAATATTTAACATATCTGATCAGGAGGGTGTATGGAATAGTCACGTAGAACTCGCACCGGCTAAAACAAGCGTTAACCGTGGCGTGGTTAACATTCACTAATTCAAAGCCTAAATCGCTGGAGCTTAGGCATACTTAAAATATTAGTAATAGTTGTAAGCATCATGCCATTTTATTGTAACTATTAAAAGAAGAATTTTTTGGTTTTATCCTTAAAATAACGGCCGTTCTTAACATGGACGTAATTCCTTCAAGACGTAAGACCTTTCATTTGTCTAAATATAAAATGCACGAAAATCAAAATACCTTCGTGAACGAAAACTGTTTTCTTTTAAATACCAGCGGCTAAATCAGCCACTTACTCGACTGTTATTTTGCAAACATTATGTTGATCTCCATGGATGAGTGTAGAAATCTTTGAGCCGCCCGAGAATGAAACCCAGAACCTTAGAGCTGGTAAAACAATGAAAACCCCACTCAACGACATTGGTCAATTCTCAACTCTCTTGTTAATATCAATATATGAACGTTTTTTCCCACCACTCTTCTACGTTGTGTCGGATCTCCGTGTTTGAGGAACCCAAATGCTTACCTTACTGACTTTGGGATCAGAGTACTGTATTTAATATTTTCCCTATATATAGCAATCAGAAAGCAACGAAGATACTACAAACACCCGGATCCGAGAAAATGTAGAAAAAGTGTTTTTCTGCATTGACCCAATCGAGAATGGAACCCGGGACCTCAGGGCCGGCCAAACCATGAAAAACGGTTTGTACGCCACACGTCCACGGAGTTCGTCAATCAATGTACGTGTTTATATACTCTATTTAACTCTAAAATAACTTTTATCAACCGCGACTCTTCTAACGTGTAAGTTTCTAGAAACAAATGTTTACGGCTAAATAAACAGACACTGCGCCTGTCGAATTTCTGTGCTCACAGAAAGAAATACTTTAGCAAGACTTCTCTTATCGCTTCTAGTCGAACGTCATTACAAACTTCTTCGCCAACAAAGCACTGTTACAAGAATCAAACAAAACAAATTTTCTCAACTATTTCTCTGTAGGAGTTAAGTTCATTTGTAAAAACGCTTAAATTTAGCGTTTTTACCAGCATTTTTACTTATACTTCGTCGTCGCTTTGTATTAAAATTTCTTCTAAACATCTTTTAATTTAAAGTAATTGGAGGCTACGTCCTTCTTCATCTCTATCGCTAAAACCCGCAAAACATGTTGGTAAAAATAAATGTTAGGAGTTATCTTAATAATATTTATAATGAAAGTAAAAATATATTAAGAATACATTTTATTTGTTTTGTTCTAGTTTTTAAAATACGTATTATTTATTTATGATTTATTGTATACCACAAAGAAAAAACAAAGAAATAAAACTTACAAAAGAGAAGAGTATTACTTATTAATGAAAATATATATATATATATATATATATATATATATATATATATATATATATATATATATATATATATATATATATATATATATATATATATATATATATATATATATATATATATATATATATATATATATATATATATATATATATATATTACAATTTTAATCGACGTCCCATTTTGACTCAAGTTCAAAGGAGGGGGCTGCATGACTAAGAGGATTGTTGAATTAAAAAAAAATTAAGGACATGTTTGAAGACCACTGAGCAGAATTCTAGTAGAAGGAAGTACCTTAAGTTGAACCTACTTTAAACAAATAAGTGGGAGAAGTCCATTGTCCAGCAATTTGCATTTAGAAAAAAATTCTTCATGCCTTTTCCAATACTGGGGTAGACCCTTTGACCCACCTTCCACCGAAGATATTTTCGGGACAATGTGACAAGTGGTGAGCCCGTCGCCGTCTTTACGTCCAACCCAACAATATAATTCGTACATACATATCGGCCTGTTGAAGTCCAATGCAGGACACTGGCCTATCCCAAGGGAGGATTTGCCATAAAGCGGATTGGTGATCGCAGTATCATACACCTAGCACCTTAGACGCCCATCTTTGGTCTGATTATTTTGGTCTGATATTTTTACAGATGGTTATCCCGCCATCTATCAGTTGCCATAACGATGCTCAAGGCTGTTTCTCTTAATCGCCTCTTACGACACCCACGGGAAGAAAAGGAGTGGCAATATGCTTACACCGTTACCACACGGTATAATTCGTACATAAGTTTTTGATAAACCCATTGTTACGAGTCTACCACCTGGGGATCGAACTCGGGTCCCTTGACTCGAAATTTCGATCACCCAACCACTCGGCTATCGTGACTTTTTACTTTTTGATGTTTGACGTAAATTTGTTGTTTCTAATTCCGTAAAACAGGTGCGTTAGCTACTTACTCTCGGATCATAGCAATGTACGTGTTTGTGATGTTGTCTCTATCTACGTATTAATGTATGTATTTACCTCATGTATATACAGCCAACAACATTTTCATAGAAATAATTGACGTCTCATTTTACCCATTTGATGTTTAAATAAACAATTTAAAACAGAAGTTATTAACCCTGCCGTTTTGATAGAATTACGAAAAGCGTAGAGTTTACATAGTATTTTACGGTTAGCAGATCTCACCTGCAAATGGAAGCAATTTCGTTGAAACTCGGCTTACTCGTCAGCCAAGATAAATTACTGTAACACTGTAAAGGTCTGTTTCAGTTTCAGTCGACGAATACGGTCTGCAACTTTTTGATGGCATGCTGTTTATCATTTCTATTTAATTGTTGAAAGTAATAAATAGCCAAAATGATATCACAAAGCTCAGATATTGATACTACGAAACCGTTTCTATTCAATCAATTATATATTATTATTATTATTATTATATAGATAAATATTTATAAATACATATAAGCATCCATGAAATGAATATAAACATTCATATTCATCAAACTTATGAATTTGATATGTATATTTACTTTCTTTATTTAAAGTAACAGCCGATAGATGACGAACGGCAATAGAATTTTATATTCCGTTATGTATGTATACGTGGATTTATATCAGATACAACACAATAACTGCTAAGTGAAGAAGTATAAATAAACAATGTCCCCTTCTGTCGGACTATTAAAATAGACTTCTATTTTCGTTTTCAGGAGGGAGAAAGAGTTACGAAGTATTTATCTTCTTTTTCTTCTATTGTAGTCACGATAGCCGAGTGATTGGTTGGCGCCGACGAATTCGAATCAAAAGACCCGAGTTCGACCCCAAGTGGCAGGGTTGTATCAATGGGTGTTTTCAAAATTTATGTGCGATTTACATCGTTGACTTAAAGACGGCGACAGACTCACCGCAAGTCACCTTTTCCCAAAAAAATGTCTTCGTTTAAAGTTTGGTCGAAAGAACTCAATTGTCTGGACCTCTGTCAATAATGTAAACAAAGTCCCAATATTGGGGAATGGCTGAAGATGTTTTTTTATTATTATTCTGAGTCCTGACCCAAATTTTACCGCATCCCATTTTGAGGCTACGATACAGGAGATGAGCCCCACGACAACGATATTTTTATGTAATAATTAAAACCAAGATAATCTTAAGGGATCCGTCCACGGCCTAATTACTCATGGTCCCTTTACAAAGTTGTAGAAAAAACCTGCGTTTCTTTTTCACAGAATTGTTGCTCAAGTTTTTTTTATACCTTCTGAGGTGCTTTAGGAAATTAAAAATAAGAAGTAAAAGTGTAATGTTTGTTTATATGTTGAACAGCATAAGTCAAACATGATAGTTCATTATTAATAATTCGCTTTTATAAAGAAAACGAAGCCTGAAATTTTTAAAACTATTAAAAAATGCAGATTATTTTTAATCCAATCTCTGTTACACTTTTAATTATACGCGAATTAAAATAATATATATGAGTATAGAAGGTGCATTAGCTACTTACTCTCGGATCATAGCAATGTACGTGTTTGTGATGTTGTCTCTATCTACGTATTAATCTATGTATTTACCTCATGTATATACAGCCAACAACATTTTCATAGAAATAATTGATGTCTCATTTTACCCATTTGATGTTTAAATAAACAATTTAAAACAGAAGTTATTAACCCTGCCGTTTTGATAGAATTACGAAAAGCGTAGAGTTTACATAGTATTTTACGGTTAGCAGGTCTCACCTGCAAATGGAAGTACTGTTGAAACTCGGCTTACTCGTCAGCCAAGATAAATTACTGTAACACTGTAAAGGTCTGTTTCAGTTTCAGTCGACGAATACGGTCTGCAACTTTTTGATGGCATGCTGTTTATCATTTCTATTTAATTGTTGAAAGTAATAAATAGCCAAAATGATATCACAAAGCTCAGATATTGATACTACGAAACCGTTTCTATTCAATCAATTATATATTATTATTATTATTATTATATAGATAAATATTTATTAATACATATAAGCATCCATGAAATGAATATAAACATTCATATTCATCAAACTTATGAATTTGATACGTATATTTACTTTCTTTATTTAAAGTAACAGCCGATAGATGACGAACGGCAATAGAATTTTATATTCCGTTATGTATGTATACGTGGATTTATATCAGATACAAGACAATAACTGCTAAGTGAAGAAGTATAAATAAACAATGTCCCCTTCTGTCGGACTATTAAAATAGACTTCTATTTTCGTTTTCAGGAGGGAGAAAGAGTTACGAAGTATTTATCTTCTTTTTCTTCTATTGTAGTCACGATAGCCGAGTGATTGGTTGGCGCCGACGAATTCGAATCAAAAGACCCGAGTTCGACCCCAAGTGGCAGGGTTGTATCAATGGGTGTTTTCAAAGCTTATGTGCGATTTACATCGTTGACTTAAAGACGGCGACAGACTCACCGCATGTCATCTTTTCTCAAAAAAAATGTCTTCGTTGAAAGTTTGGTCGAAAGAACTCAATTGTCTGGACCTCTGTCAATACTGTAAACAAAGTCCCAATACTGGGGAATGGCTGAAGATGTTTTTTTATTACTATTCTGAGTCCTGACCCAAATTTTACCGCATCCCATTTTGAGGCTACGTTACAGGAAATGAGCCCCACGACAACGATATTTTTATGTAATAATTAAAACCAAGATAATCTTAAGGGATCCGTCCACGGCCCAATTACTCATGGTCCCTTTACAAAGTTGTAGAAAAAACCCCCTGCGTTTCTTTTTCATAGAATTGTTGCTCAAGTTTTTTTTTTAATAAATACCTTCTGAGGTGCTTTAGGAAATTAAAATAAGAAGTAAAAGTGTAATGTTTGTTTATATGTTGAACAGCATAAGTCAAACATGATAGTTCATTATTAATAATTCGCTTTTATAAAGAAAACGAAGCCTGAAATTTTTAAAACTATTAAAAAATGCAGATTATTTTTAATCCAATCTCTGTTACACTTTTAATTATACGCGAATTAAAATAATATATATGAGTATAGAAGGTGCATTAGCTACTTACTCTCGGATCATAGCAATATATGTGTTTGTGATGTTGTCTCTATCTACGTATTAATCTATGTATTTACCTCATGTATATACAGCCAACAACATTTTCATAGAAATAATTGATGTCTCATTTTACCCATTTGATGTTTAAATAAACAATTTAAAACAGAAGTTATTAACCCTGCCGTTTTGAATAGAATTACGAAAAGCGTAGAGTTTACATAGTATTTTACGGTTAGCAGGTCTCACCTGCAAATGGAAGCAATTTCGTTGAAACTCGGCTTACTCGTCAGCCAAGATAAATTACTGTAACACTGTAAAGGTCTGTTTCAGTTTCAGTCGACGAATACGGTCTGCAACTTTTTGATGGCATGCTGTTTATCATTTCTATTTAGTTGTTGAAAGTAATAAATAGCCAAAAAGAAATACGAATTCTACAGATACTTACTAATATTAATAAATATAAGGTTATTTGGTTTAAGTTTTATTATCTTGACATAATTCTCCATACTGGGGTAGGCAGAGGCCAAGACAAATTGTTCGTCCTTTTAACCCACTTTTACTGAAGCTTATTCGGGACAACATGACAGGTCTATAATCCAAACTAATAAAAATATCTTTGTTTACGCATCGTAAACAAAGATATTTTTATTAGCTATCTATTTATATTTTTATTTTATTTTATTTACTTACATGTATACATTCATAGATAAATATTTATAAATACATATAAGCATCCATGAAATTAATATAAACATTCATATTAATCAAACTAATGAATTTGATACGTATATTTACTTTCTTTATTTACAGTAACAGCCGACAGATGACGAACGGCAATAGAATTTTATATTCCGTTATGTATGAATGAATGCAATATTATTATTATACTTATACTTATACGTGGATTTATATCAGATACAAGACAATAACTGCTAAGTGAAGAAGTATAAATAAACAATGTCCCCTTCTGTCGGACTATTAAAATAGACTACTATTTTCGTTTTCAGGAGGGGGAAAGAGTTACGAAGTATTTATCTTCTTTTACTACTATTGTAGTCACGATAGCCGAGTGATTGGTTGGAGCCGACGAATTCGAATCAAAAGACCCGAGTTTGACCCCAAGTGGCAGGGTCGTATCAATGAGTGTTTTCAAAACTTGTGTGCGATTTACATCGTTGACTCAAAGACGGCGACAGACTCACCACATGTCACCTTTTCCCAAAAAAATGTCTTCGTTTAAAGTTTGGTCGAAAGAACTCAATTGTCTGGACCTCTGTCAATACTGTAAACAAAGTCCCAATATTGGGGAATGGCTGAAAATGTTTTTTTATAATTATTCAGAGTCCTGACCCAAATTTTACCGCATCCCATTTTGAGGCTACGTCACAGGAGATGAGCCCTATGACAGCGATATTTTTTTGTGTAATAATTAAAACCAAGATAATCTTAAGGGATCCGTCCACGGCCTAATTACTCATGGTCCCTTTACAAAGTTGTAGAAAAAACCCCCTACGTTTCTTTTTCATAGAATTGTTGCTCAAGTTTTTTTTTAATAAATACCTTCTACGGTGCTTTAGGAAATTAAAAATAAGAAGTAAAAGTGTAATGTTTGTTTATATGTTGAACAGCATAATTCAAACATGAAAGTTCATTATTAATAATTCGCTTGTATAAAGACAACGAAATTTTTAGAACTATTAAAAAATGCAGAGTATTTTTTAATCCAATCTCTGTTACACTTTTAATTATACGCGAATTAAAATAATATGTATGAGTATAGATGACAAATGAGTTCTTTTGAAAAATATTAGAAATAACGAAGTATAATTTCTTATACTTATACCTCTTCTATCTTACAATTCGTAAACCATCTTTATCTTTGCTATCTTATACTTCATACAGAATCAAATTTCACTCAAGGTCATAATTGCTAAAGTTTCAACATATCTTAATTATGTAGTCAGTTATTCATGACAAAATCAAGTTGTTAACAGGAAAGGCCTAGGGATATTGCTTGTTTAATGTTTTGGCTTAAAGGTTATTCAAACCCTCATTACTTGAACTTAACATACTGGATTATACTAAATTAAACTCTGGTAAACTGTGTTATCGTTATTTCACATCGATGGGCAAATTTATAAGTAAATTATTATGTCTTTAATTTCTATTCATACTATGAACTAAGATTGATAGTATTATCAAACTTTTATTAATTCATCGTATTATATATAAGCAGTCACGATAGTCGAGTGGTTGGGTGGTCGGAATTTCGAGCCGAGAGACCCGAGTTCGAGCCCCAGGTGGCGGGCTCGTACCAATGGGTTTATCAAAAACTTATGTACGAATTATGCCATTGCCTTGGACATGAAGACGGCGACGGGCTCACCACCTGTTACGTTGTCCCGAAAATATCTTCGGTGGAAGGTGGGTCGAAAGGACTTAATTGTCTAGACTAGACATCTGCCTACCCCTGTATTGGGAATTGCGTGAAGATATTTATATTTATTAATTTGTTATTATTTCAGTACAAATTGCTAAGCTTTGTATAAAATGCAATCGATTTTAAAACAACTTTTGGGTGAGCTTGATATTGAAAATTTTAAACAGTATCTTCACACTTATTCCAAATACTGGGGTAGTTAGAGGTATTCTATCCACCTTTTACCGATACCTATTTGGGACAACGTCACAAGTGGTGAGCCTGTGGCGACATCTATGCCTCTACATTGGAAACTCGCTAGTAACGGATTCAGGAAACACATCCTACATCGTGCAATCGAAGTTCTTACGATTGCACGAATATGTACGACTACCGGTAGCGCACATGGTGGAGAAGACGTCCTTCCCTGGTCACGATCACCCGACCTAGCCGGTAGCTACCCTTTTCCTGCACCACAATATCCGCTACAAGCCTAATATCCTACCTCTTAAAAATAGTAGAGTGTGATGGTTGTCTATCTTAATTCAGTTCTGTATTGCAACTCCCTATCTGAACGAGTTTAGAACTTCACAAATTTTCACTGAGCAGATACAAAAAATAAAAAGTTAATACTGCACCGGCTTTCAGCTCTAAGCTCTGTTCAAATAAATAAATAAATAATAAATATCTTCACGCATTTCCCAATACAGGGGTAGACAGAGGTCGAGTCCAGACAATTAAGTCCTTTCGACCCACCTTCTACTGAAGATATTTTCGGAACAACGTGACAGGAGATATGCCCGTCGCCGTCTTAATGTCCAAGCCAACAATATAATTCGTACATTAGTTTTATTTTTAAAAAAGACCATTGGCACGAGCCTGCCATCTGGGATCGAACTCGATTATATCGACACGAAATTTCTACTAGCGAACCACTCAGCTATCGTGACTATTTTCTTCCATCGTGATTAGACTTGATTAAATTCAACGCTGCAAATTCTAAAATCTTCGAAGCGTCCACAAATTTATAGTTTATGCGGTCTTACTGAAATCCTTATTCAGACTACCTTTGATCCGATCTTAAGGCTGAATTCAAACTATTTCACGTGTAAAGTTATTCAATCATAGACTAACCTTCAATTGATCCAAATTACATTAACTTTTGTCTAAATCGAGACGAGTGTAAATTATACGTCGAGCGGAGGCAATACAAACAGAAATGTCAAACGGCTAAACTATTGCATATTTGAAAACTATAATTACTCATTCAGATCTAGATATTATTTGTTTGTAAAATTTTCATGCTCCTTGGATTTTGATTATACTTAGCGAGAAATGTAGGTATCTTTAATATTATTAATTATGGGGCTATGGTTCTACCAAACTTACTCTAATCAGCCTGGGTGGTGCGTGGTATGGATCCACCCAAACAGCAATGTAACAGCCGTCGTGGACCAGAGTGTGGACTATAAACCATTTCATCTTAGTCCACATTAGGAGTTACAATGCGTCATTCCTCTTGGTTTGTAGTTGATTCGAATTAAATAACGCAAGTGCTTATACTACTTACTTTGGAATCAAAGCAGTGAATGTAATATTGTCCCTATCAAAGTATGTATTTATTTTTTTGTATAAAAAAAACTTCGATGGAACTAAATCAGCTAATAGCAGTAATTTTAAGACATAGTTAATTTAATTTAAATCAATGAAAACACGTGTGTATGAAGCAAATTATTAAATTGAACGTAGCGAAAGAGGTATACAAAGATCATGGCGATCTGTTCTTTATGATTATCTCGTCAAGGATTATGCGTGAAAACATGGTAAGTTTATTTAATACATTTTATGAAAAATAACTTCACTTTTCGGAAACACTTAAAACTAATTATATACTATATCTGTAAAATCAGTTTATATCATAAACTTAACATAGACTAATGCACAATCCCGTATTAAATACCTATTAAATACTTAATCCTTGAGGTAATTTAAATCGAAATAAACCATGGAGGAAATGTTTTATGCACGAACGTCCCTTGGCCGGGAGGCCACCGAAACGAACAGTGTCGGGCTCGAATCTCAGAAGGAGAAGCATACCGACTAAAACCATCCACGGGATGCTGTTGGCCCGGAGGCCTTTACAGCTTCGTCTAAGGAGACTTGCGAGGAGAGGCTCGCAAGTTAGAGTTGAAGACAATAATGGCTGCTGCTGCGAAGCGCTGCGTCCCCTGGAACGAAAGAGATGACTTCCGACATGGGGGAGGGGCCATGCGATCCGAGGGCCCCAGTTGATTTGGAGGAAAATCTCCTCTCGGATCGCCTTGTGTTAACCTTTTAATGACGACTACGACCACGAGAAAGTCTCGTGCTGGTTGTGAAATTACGACTATGGCGAGGTTGTGTAAGCCGCAGAACGCGGCTTGTGTCTGTGTGTGTGCGAAAGTACGTAGGGGCGGGCCTCATACGCATTGTTGACACGGGTGATTGCGTCATCATCGTCTATGATGACGCATTTCGGGCGCCTCAATTGAGGTGGAGTATCGCGCGCGGGTGTGTAATTCCCTAACGCTGCCACTAGCGGATTTGTATGCAAGTTCGTCCTACTTCGGTAGTCGATGGAGAACTTTTTAAATAGCGCTGCCATTGTAGGCAGTTTGAGATCGCGATGCAGATCTACATTCCGCATATATGCGGGAGCGCCGGTTGCGCGGCGCATAAATCGGTTTTGAATCACTTGGCGTGAGTTCAAACGTACTTTGGGGACGTGCGCGAATACTATACTGGCGTATGACATGACGGGTCGTACGCAAGTTGTGTATAGGCGTATTTTGTGTTTTAGCAGCATTTTGCTGTGGCTATTTGTAAGGTTAAAGAGGCAGCCGGATATGAAGGCCGCTCTATCCCTGACAATTTTAATATGTTTCTTGAAGTTCAGTCTACGGTCTAAGGTGACTCCAAGATATTTTACTTCTGACACCCAGGGAATGGGTTTGTCGAAGAGGGTTATTTTACTGAATCTGTTAGGGCGATTCGAGTTTTTGTGATTCCTGCTGAACAAGACCGCGTTGCTCTTTTCAGGATTTATGTCGATCCTCCATTTCCTAAACCACTCGCTTAAGGCGGTGGCCGCGGCTTGGAGGCGAATGGAGATTCTCGATGCGTTAAGATCCGCAGAGTATAGAGTGGTATCGTCGGCGAATAAGGCCAATTCTACCTTTTTATTTGGGTCTTTTGGGATATCGCTCGTATAAAGCGTGTATAGTGTGGGCGAGAGGACCGAGCCTTGCGGAACGCCGGCTTTTAAGTCTCTGCTAGAGGACAGAGTGCCCTCGACTTTGTAGCGGAAGGTGCGATTCGACAAGTAGGCTTGTATGATGTGCACAAGCCTGTCTGACATACCGTAGTTGTATAGCTTGTATATCAAGCCATTGTGCCAGACTTTGTCGAACGCTTTCGCGACATCGAAAAAGAGTGCTCCTACCTTATATTTGGGGTTATCATTTAGGCGCTCGAGTATGTGCTCCGTGAGGCGGTGCACTTGCTGAACGCATGAGTGCTTAGCTCTAAAGCCAAACTGCTCATCAGGAATGACATTTAGTGACTGAGCGCTGTCCTTGAGGCGGATCAGAATTATGCGCTCGTAGATTTTCCCCAGTGCGCTGAGGAGACTAATGGGCCTATAGCTAGAGGCCTGTTTTTTCGGTTTCCCGGGTTTATGGATCCCTATTACGTGGGCTTCTTTCCAGGAGTCTGGAAAGGTGCAACTTGTGAGAAGGGCATTGAAGATTGCTACTAATAGTAATAGCAACGAATTTGGGACAGTTTTAACTAACCTATTTGAGATGCCGTCGGCTCCTGGAGCCTTACGTACCCTAAGGTTTTTAATTATACCCTTAACCTCTTCGAGTGAGGTAGGCGGGAGAGGTTCACCCGTTAGTAGCTGCGTCATTTTCCGCGATACGAAGTCGTCCACATTCTGAATGTGTACGGGATCTGTGGGTTGCGTGCTTGGAGAGCACTGACTTTCGAAGCTGTCGGCTAAATATTCGGCTTTTTCCCTATCGTCAAAAGCTATAGAACCGTCGGGACTGACCAGGGGAGGCATAGATACGACAGAGTCTGACTTCATCGACCTCGCCAACTGCCAGTAGGCAGTGTGCGAAGGCGTGATGTCCGACATTAGCTTGTCCCATCTTTGCCCCCTCAACTCAGCCATGCGCTGTTTAACCTCCCTTTGGAGTTGGCGCATCCTAACGCGGTTTGCGTCAGTCCTATACCTGTCGTATGCCCTATTGGCAGCATTTTTCTCTCTCAACAGCTGTCTGAGCTCAGCAGGCAGCTCAAAGCGGTGGTCGTTTGCCGCTTTGACCCGCCTGGAGGATACACTGACGGCGGTTTTTAGGTGAGAGGTGAGATGAACGACGGCGGCAAGTGCCGTGTCTTTATTATCAATGACCTCCGGTATGTTTGCTAACTCCGGGGAATCCGTAGACTCGAGGTATTCCTCGAGTTTAATCATGAGGTCTGTCACGGATTTGGTCAAAGTGACCTCTGCGTGCGGCTGCCCTAGCTGCATTATGACGAGTTCAGGGAAAATGTGTGAAGTTAACAATAACTACTAACAGAGTACAGGCGTTTGTTGGTATTGCAAACAGAGAATCAATCTTAAAGCAACAATACGTTTCGACTGCGAGATGTAACAGGAATTCGGATACGACAACGTACTTCCACGCGCTTGTTATTCGATACCAATAGATACCTACACTATGTTATGTGATTCTAGAACAAGCTTACGAACACAAGAAAGGTAATCCCGAATATTCAAGACTCGTAACCACAACACGAACAAGCCTCGGGCGATATTCGTAACCAACCTTCTTTAACCTTCCCTTTAACGAATCAATTATGGCATATGCACTACAAATTTAACAATTAAATTGAATAGTACTAATAGGAATAAATATTACTGTATATTAGTAAAATTCTAAAATAAAATATTTAGTGTAAAAAAATATATTCCATTCTCAATACAGGGGTAGACAGAAGTCTAGACAATTAAGTTCTTTCAACCCGGACCGACTTTTCACATTTAAATAATAGCTTTAAAGCGATAAGGCCGCATAATTATACCTTAATTAATTTCTGTATGTCTTTCGTTTATTTAATGTTTTATCGTACAATAAAGCATATTTCATTGATTCATTCATTCATTTTTAAGGCAACGTGACAGGTGAGGCATGCGCCATTTTTATTTCCTAACCAACGTTATAAAATACGTGCATAAGTCTTTGAAAAAGAAAATCCCCTGAAAAGAAAGCCTGCCACAAGGGAATCGAAGTCGGATCTCTTGACTCAAATCCGGATCACCCAACCACTCGGCGATCATACTCCTAATGGTACGTTTATTTAATACAATGTCGGTTATCTTTGTTCTTTTGTTTAAATGAATACTACCATTCCAATAAATAACATTCTGCAATGCTTGTGAGTAAAGTAATTCACGACAATAGACGGATGGCGGACCCGAACCTGCGACATTATGTTTCGCAGTCCGCACGCACAGGCTAAAACTGATAATAATAAAAATCTACTTCACATAAATATATTTTGGCGACCTCCGTGGACGAATGGCGTACACGTCGATTTTCATGATGTCACCAGCTCCGAGATCCCGAATTCGATTCCCGGTCGAGTACATTAACTCGAAATCACTTATTCTATATTATCCCTGATCTGAATGTTTGTAGTACTTACGTCGTTACTGATTCCACAACACAAGTGCTTAAGCTACCTACTTCGGGATTAAGGCAATATATTTGATGTCGTCCCTATCCATGTACGTATTTATTTATTTCTTATTTTATTTTAGAACAAATAAGAAGCGAATAGATCTGTGTCCATGTTACTGTAACAAAATTAAATTATTTTTCTCCATCGCAGTGCAAATATTGACTATCGAGACTGGCTAGATTGCAGTATTCGCCGGATGTTGCCGGACGTACGAATCTAGATTTCGAATTTCTAATGCTTTTCGGTACGGTTTCATTTATACGACCATTCTTGTCAGTATTGGATAGGGAATTCTTATGATATTCTTTTTAAATTACCGTTTGTTTTTATGTAATGTATAATTTTTGTTCCTATTATAAGTTTTCGGCGACGGGCTCACCACCTGTTACGTTGTCCCGAAAATACCTTCGGTGGAAGGTTGGAAGGGACTTAATTGTCTAGACTAGACCTATGTTTACCCTGTATTGGGAATTGCGTGAAGATATTTATTTATTTATTATTTTATTATAAGTTTTCCAGTTACAGGCCTGCTGGACGAAATTTCAATTAGAAATAAGCTCTGCGTTTGTACTCATATTCGGTTAATGCTTTCGTTTCTTTGTTTCCAATATTGTGTGTGAATGGAGAGTAAAATAAATAAATAAATAAATACTAACCCAGACGTAATAATGTAGCCACACATTGTTAAATCACAATATGTTTTTATACTCTCAATGCCTTTTCACCAGCGTTACACTGAGAATATCTATCTGTAAGAGATCGATGACAAATGCGTATAATAAAATATTACGGAACCAAGTACTTTTTAACCGGCTTCAAAAAGAAGTAGCAAGTAAATTTTTTTTTCAAATATTTCATACCTCATTCTCATGTAAACCGATAACAGAAGTTATTTTGTTTCTTGTAATGGTATACTTGCAATTTGGCTCCTTTTTCACCAGACGATAGAATCACTGGAATAAATAAATAAATATCTGCACGCAATTCCCAATACAGGGGTAAACAGAGGTCTAGTCTAGACAATTAAGTCCCTTCGACCCACCGAAGAAATTTTCGGGACTACGTGACAGGTGATGAGCCCGTCGCCGTCTTTATGTCCAAGCCAACGACATAATTCGTACATAATTTTTTGAAAAACCCATTGGTACGAGCCTGCCACCTGGGGATCGCACTCGGGTCCCGCCAGCTCGAAATTCCGACCACCCAACCACTCGGCTATCGTGACTTCTTCTTGAATCAGTAGAAAATAAAAGTCAAAGGTTAAATGTTTTGAGTATTTCACTTATGGAATTGTTTGTGTTTACGAGTCATCATACAAGGATACCGAGCTGATAACTGAAGCACTGCACTCCATAATATAAAGTAGATAGACAAAAATATAGGCAGATATTTCCCAGTACAAAGGTACTGCATGATATCTCTTATCATCAAGTACCGAATTGGGCGTTTAATAGTTTCCACTGACTGATTAGTTTTACGAATATCGTACTCATTATTACCATCAAGACCACCAGCTTCTCCTACTGTAGTTACTCCTACTGTACTTACATTATTCTAACCTAATGGTAAAACCTAAAAATGGTAAAGTTCAAATTTCTCTCAAATAATTATACACATACGATATCACCAATAAGATTAAGATTATCTTTCAATACGACACAATTAGTCACAACACTGCTGTAAGGCGGCTTATTAACAGTATTGAAGTTATCAAAGATAAGCAGACTCAAGATGGTTACAAGTGTCTAAGATACGAGTAAGCTCATTATTATGCCGATACCTTCACGACGTACTTCATTAAAATCACAATCATAACATCTCCATGCTCCGCACAACGCAACCAAAAGAGTTATGTATGTCATAAAGTAAACAGTGTTACCAATAATTTAAATGGGAATACGAAAACATTCACAACAAAGGATTTTATTTTAATCCATATCTAGCTGTCACATTTTTTTATCTTTTATTAAGATCAGAGATGACGAGACTATTTTAATTAAAGTGTAGTGTCCTTACAATTCTGGCAGCAAAGGAATAAGTAATTAGGGTTCTTTTTTGTAAAGAACTTGAAGATAAATTCAAAAATTCTTTCTGTGTGACATTTCAAAAGTAGAACATTGTCGTAAAAGAAAATTGGTTTCACAATTTTTTTATGAAATGTCCGTTATTTACAGAGAAGTTCTTATTGTAATATTAATATCTCAAGAATATTTTTTTGTTTAAGTTTATGGTGAATTGTTTGATTTAGTATGTGCGGGTAGTGAATATTACATTCACAAGCGTAGTGATAATAACAATCAGCGGTTGCCAAGAAATGAAAACCTCTTTAGCGTTTCTTTCAGAAAGATAAGCGGTTGTGGAAATACGTATTATTACTAATATGTACTATCAACAACTTACATTAACAACATAGCTTAACTTTTGAATGTACATTTTAAATTAGATTTAAAAGGACTCCTGCCCAGGAATCGTCTAGAATATTTCCACAGACTTATTTAACTTTAGCGCCAAATAGAAGTCTAAAAACTACTGTATTCCGGTTTGAAGGGTACATACAGCCAGTGTAAGTACTTGATATGTGGCTCTTTCTTAACCCTATAGAATATAACGCATCTATATTCTTCGTTTGAAATAGATTGCAGGTGTTAGAACTGCAGTAGCCACTTACCTGCCTATCCTTTATATCGACGTAAAAGTCACACTAGCCGAGTGGTTGGGTCTTTATAAATAGAGTCAAGAGTTCCAAGTTCAATCCCCAGTTGCCAGGTCCAAAAGGTTTCTTCAAAACTTATGTACGATTTATATCGTTGGCTTAGACATAAAGTCGGCGTCGGGATCACCATCTGTCACGTTATCCCAAAAAATGTCTCCGGTGGAAGGTTCGGTTGGTCGAAAGGACTTAATTGTCTAGCTGCAAAATGTGGCATCGCTACTGCAGTTCCTCTGTTGATTGTGTGGATGTATCTATCTTATTGTGCTTTCCATTACTTTAAATAAATTTTTATTTTAAAATTTTTTTGTTGTTTTTCACTATTCCATCAGACATTGTATATTAAGTATAGCCCTGATTCTTGCTTTAGGATGATATAACTTTGAAGTTATACTTAAAAAAAAATATAAAAATATCTCCACGCAATTCCCAATACAGGGGTAGACAGAGGTCAAGTCTAGACAATTAAGTCCCTTTGATCCACCTTCCACCGAAGATATTTTCGGGACAACGTGACAGGTGGTGAGCCCGTCGCCGCCTTTATGCCCAAGCCAACGATGAAATTCGTACATAAGTTTTTGAAAACTCATTGGTACTGCCACCTGGGGATCGAACTCGGGTCTCTCGACTCGAAATTCCGATCACCCAACAACTCGGCTATCGTGACTTTTTGAGGTTATACTTTATTGGGCTAATTACATATTGAATTCAATTTAAATTCTGGTATTTATTTATTAATCAAATATGAAGAGACACTTTGTACTCAATCTTTATTAAATAGATAGCACGGATAATTTTGATACTTGGTACAGTTAAAGTTTATATGGGTTGGGAGTGCAACCTCAAATTTATATATAATATCGGTTTAAAATACAATGTAATAACAAGCCTTTTTATTTGTCTGTCTTTTAACTACAAATATTTATATTTACTTAGAATGCTGGGTGCGGATGCCAATTGCCAGTTGTGTATTCGGAGATGGGATAGCGGGTGAGGGTGCTGGTGCGGAGGCCGGAGTGGCTGTGGATGCGAGTGAGGAAGCGTGTGTAAAATATTTTTTTATTGGGACAATGTGTCAGGTGGTGAGCCCGTCGCCATCTCAATGTCTATGCCAACGATATAATTCGTACATAAGTTTTTGAAACAACCCATTGGTACGAGCCTGCCAAATGGGGATCGAAGTCGGGTCTCGTGACTCAAAATTCCGACTCTATCCTGACTCTATCGTATCTAAGTACATCGTAGATTCTTAAATTGATATTTATTTATATTAACTAAATTCAATATGAGTATCAAATGAGAATTGGTTTGGAAAATATAAGATTTGAATTTACGATTATACGATACGTAATATATCATTAAATAAATTCATGGAATTCAAGGGACCCGGCTTGAACAAAATACTGAGATGTGAGTTTAACCGATATGCAGGATTCCACCATAGTGATAAGCGTTATTTTCCAATATTTTACAAGCCACCGCCGTACGCGCTATAACGCTAAAAAGCAAACACGTATCAATACGGCTATCGCCGATCACACCCCATCACAAGGTCTTCCCGCAGCTACAGCAGACATCTATACCTCAGACCTCCATCGACTAACACCCCACGATGCGCTGATTTTAGGTAAACACCGATACGCGAGCATCCCAAGACGCATTACAGCGTATAGCCGTAAGCATCAATATGACTATCACATAGACTGAGCACCCTCACACCACACCGATGGGACCCCAATCAACTTTGGTTGCAAAGTTGTGGCTACTTTAGCATCACTAGGAGCGCTCAACAAAGCTTAATGAACAGAATAGTATTGTTATGTCTTTATTACATTAATAAATATTAGTTTTGAAAATAAAATGAAAATATCTTCACGCAATTCCCAATACAGGGGTAGACAGAGGTCGAGTCTAGACAATTGAGTCCCTTCGACCCACCTTTCACCGAAGATATTTTCGGGACAACGTGACAGGTGGTGAGCCCGTCGCCGCCTTTATGTCCAAGCCAACGATATTCGTACATAAGTTTTTGAAAACTCATTGGTACTGCCACCTGGGGATCGAACTCGGGTCTTTTGACTCGAAATTCCGACCACCCAACCACTCGGCTATCGTAAATATTAGTTTTGGAATATTTAAATGCTTTTAGAAACTTCGAGTAGATATAATCGAGTTCCATCCCAGATGGCAGGCTCGTACCAATGGTCTTTTAAAAATAAAACTTATGTACGATTTATATCTTTTGCTTGGACATAAAGATGACGTTATGCTCACCACCTGTCACGTTGTACCAAAAACGTCTTCGGTGAAAGGTTGTTTGAAAGGACTTAACTGTCTAGACCTCTGTCTACCCTAATATTGGTAATAGCGTGAATTATATACATTTACCCCAAAATCATAGTAAAATCTACAATTCAAGTAGATCGCGGCGAAACAAAATCCTAGCCGGAAGAAACTATGTTTAAATTAATGTTAATTGCTTTAGCGTTTAGCGTTTTTTAACACCCTGATGAAGGACCCTGACAGATCCGAAATTAGTCGGTACCTACGCCAATTGCACATGAATTTTGACGTTTTTAGTTATTTATTAAATAATGTGACATGAAAGTTTTAACAATTTGGAGTAATATCTTCTACTACTTGACGAGTTTTGAAAAGACCGAAGAAAAAAGAGAGTTTCACGTGATTTGTCAATTTCTGTTCTATGTATTTTACACGTATTAAAATATTTGTGTATGGTAAGTATATTGTACCATTGGCCTGGACATTAAGACGGTGATAGGTGCAAAACCTCTCTCGTTATATAAGTTTACGTGAAAAGTGACTCGAAAATGACTGCTAGACCAAAATGGGAAATGGCGTAAAGGTATAACATAGTAGTAAAACACTTGGGAAGGTCACGTAAAACTTTAATACGTCTGGAGTGAAATTCTTCCAACAAGCATACGAATAACACTGTTAAATTATTAAACGCGGTCACACGCGTTTTCCGTGTAATTTTGACTGTCAAAGAAGTATCTAAACTTCATAACTTACCAACTACTCCAAGGGTGACGAAGGGAAAAGTGTTTAAAATAAAAATAAATATCTTCACGCAGTTCCCAATACAGGGGTAGACAGAGGTCTTGTCTAGACATTTAAATCCCTTTGACCCGCCTTCCACCTAAGATATTTTCGGGACAACGTGACAGGTGGTGAGCCCATCGCCGCCTTTATGTCCAAGCCAACGATATTCGTACATAAGTTTTTTGAAAAACTCATTGGTACGAGCCTACCAACTGGGGATCGAACTCGGGTCTTTTGACTCGAAATTCCGACCACCCAACCACTCGGCTATCGTAAATATTAGTTTTGGAATATTTAAATGCTTTTTAGAAACTTCGAGTAGATATAATCGAGTTCCATCCCAGATGGCAGGCTCGTACCAATGGTCTTTTTTAAAAATAAAACTTATGTACGAATTATATTGTTGGCTTGGACATTAAGACGGCGACGGGCATATCACCTGTCACGTTGTACCAAAAAACGTCTTCGGTGAAAGGTTGTTTGAAAGGACTTAACTGTCTAGACCTCTGTCTACCCTAATATTGGTAATAGCGTGAATTATATACATCTACCCCAAAATCATAGTAAAAAATCTACAATTCTAGTAGATCGCGGCGAAACAAAATCCTAGCCGGAAGAAACTATGTTTAAATTAATGTTAATTGCTTTAGCGTTTAGCGTTTTTTTAACACCCTGATGAAGGACCCCCGACAGATCCGAAATTAGTCGGTACCTACGCCAATTGCACATGAATTTTGACGTTTTTAGTTATTTATTAAATAATGTGACATGAAAGTTTTAACAATTTGGAGTAATATCTTCTACTACTTGACGAGTTTTGAAAAGACCGAAGAAAAAAGAGAGTTTCACGTGATTTGTCAATTTCTGTTCTATGTATTTTACACGCATTAAAATATTTGTGTATGGTAAGTATATTGTACCATTGGCCTGGACATTAAGACGGTGATAGGCGCAAAACCTCTCTCGTTATATAAGTTTACGTAAAAAGTGACTCGAAAATGACTGCTAGACCAAAATGGGAAATGGCGTAAAGGTATAACATAGTAGTATAACACTTGGGAAGGTCACGAAAACTTTAATACGCCTCGAGTGAAATTCATCCAACAAGCATACGCATAACTCTGTTAAATTATTAAACGCGATCACACGCGTTTTCCGTGTAATTTTGACTGTCAAAGAAGTATCTAAACTTCACAACTTACCAACTACTCCAAGGGTGACCAAGGGAAAAATGTTTAAAATAACAATAAAAATAAATATCTTCACGCAATTCCCATTACAGGGGTAAACAGAGGTCTAGTCTAGACATTTAAATCCCTTCGACCCGCCTTCCACCGAAGATATTTTCGGGACAACGTGACAGGTGGTGTGCCCGTCGCCGTCTTTATGTCCAAGCCAACGATATAATTCGTACATAAGTTTTAGAAAAACCCTTTGGTACGGCCGCTTGAGGATCGAACTCGGGTCTCTTGACTGGAAATTCCCACCACCCAACCACTCGGCTATCGTGACTAATAACTTAAAATAACAATAACTACCAAAAATGCCAGCGTAAAATAAATCAGACAAATGGCGGGCTGCAACGTATCAATTGCGGGCTGTCAAAAGGTATATAGTGGTTTTTCTATGGCATTGGGAAGGAAAACGAGCTACTAACCCACATAATACAAATGACTACTTCAGCCCAACTTCAAGCGAAGAAGGTTAGCTGCGTCAGTTTAAGGTTAGTGCATTGTTGCGTTATCATCCCCAGGACTAATAAAGAATGTCCCATGGCCCGTAATTACACTAGCTCTCTACCCTCCTCTCAAACTCTAAAACAAAAGTTATTAACTATTAGGCGGCAGAATTGAGATAAGACTGTAATACTGAACGAGACGCTTCATACACAGGGATAAAGCCAATTCACTTGACGTGGCGATTGTAATCAATTAGCGATTATTAATTGGTGATTAAGGCTAACAGTCTCACAATTGAATTCAGGTCGGCGAAATCGTACATATACATATACATTTTTATATCTACTTTTGCTTCCGCTTTGCAATCTATCGTGAGTGCACTGTTGAATAAAGGCATATTTAGCTGCCTCGTCAGTAATGGTGCGTGAGAACATAATAAGAATAAAATATACAAAAGGCTGGTTTGTTAGGCGTCGCTGCTTTGTATCGGCATAAGAGTATCCCCCTTTTATTCCCGTGGGTGTCTTAAGAGTCTTCATAATACGATTGGCTACCTACAGATGTTGAGGTGAATATGATTTGGCAAAATTACTAGACTAAAACTCTGCAGACCGATGACGGAGAGCAGCGTTTAAGATGAAAAGTACGCTTCCTCAACTTTTTGCCTCAATTTTCGTTACAGGAGTAGCCTATATCCTGCAGTGGATTGCAAGCCTTTAAGTATTTTTGTATTCAAAAGGCATATTGACATATTGAAAAACTTTACATAAAAATAATTTTATACAATTTCATAGAAAATCAATTAGAGTAATGTGACCTTGTAATAAAAATAGATATAGTATGTATAGTGAGGCAGTGGCTCACACTTATCAATCATTTACATTTGATGGATGAGCTGCGGGTCCTATCTCAATCTTGGGATTAAATTTAAGTTACGCAGGACGAAGGGTTCGTATGTAACGCATGATTAGTTTTGTTTATAATAACACGTACATATACTGTACATGTTTGTGATTTGAAAACTGTGGCAAAAAATTTTTTTTCAAGTCATTCCCCAAGTATTGGGAATTGTATGAATGTATTTTAACAGAGACAGAGGTGATTGGAATTCGAGTCAAGAACCCACAGTTATATCCTAAAGTGATAGACATTCTGAATGTTGTTTTTCAAAAGCTTATGAACGAATGACAGTTGGCTTGAACATCAAGACTGCGACAAAAAAAGTTATCTTATTTTTTATATATATTTTTTATAAAAAATTATCTATTGAAGAGACTTCTTCATTATCTGAACCTCTATCTACTCCGATAGGAAGGTTAGGTAACTTTTATTTAATGTCCCCGTTAGATTAGCGAGAAAAGGTACTTTTATGTAAAACCTCCTGAAACTAATTTCGGTTACCAAAACCCATTAGGAGATTGTATAGAACTTACAATCTGTCTAAATAAAATAAAATTTGTATTTTTTATGAAAATGTTTTAAGCTAAAATAAATAAAAAGAGCTATTAATTTTATTTTTTCTAAAATTAAAAGCTCTTATTATTTATTTTAGTATACATTTTCCTTAAACCCTTATTTTTTTAATAACTTCAATATTGCTCCTAGCTGTGATGTAATTCTTCTTGGTGAACCTAAATAAATAAATGGATCATTTTATTTTTCTTTCTACCTTATTCTACTTTTTAACGGAATCAATATTAACCTTCATATGAAATGTAGAAAGAATATAACAATGCCTTAATTGCCAACATAAATCAAGAAATGGGACGATGTATCAAATCTGACGTGCGTGGACCCTACATAATGAATCGCTTCCACTAATTACTAAATCGATGGAAGTAGTTATTTCTTGGCTTTCATTGTTTATATATATGCAACAACCTCCGTGGACGAGTGGCGTAAACACCCGTTTTCGTGTCGCCAGCTCTGAGACCCAAGGTTCGATTCCCAGTCGGGTCTGTTTAGAACACACTTTTTCTACATTTTCTCGGGTCTGGATGTTTATGGTGCCTTCTGTAGAATGTAAGCAACTCTCATTTATTAACTTATTAACCTCAATCGACAAAATTCTTACTTCTGCCGAGTGGCTAAGTTGTATTACAACTATGCTGAGCAGTTCGGTTTTGATGTATTTCATACAAATATAATGAAATGGTTTAATTCGTTTTTTTAAGGAAACAAAGAAAGAAATAAATTGTTCATTAATCGTGAAGATTAAAATAAAGATAACAGATAATAGAAAGTTATTTATAAAAAAAATATCTTTACGCCATTCCCAATACAGGGTTAGACAAAGGTCTAGTCTAGACAATTAAGACCCTTCGACCCACCTTCCACCGAAGATATTTTGAGACAACGTGACAGGTGATATGCCCGTCGCCGTCTTAATGTCCAAGCCAACAATATAATTCGTAAGTTTTATTTTTAAAAAAGACCATTGGTACGAGCCTGCCATCTGGGATGGAACTCGATTATATCTACTCGAAGTTTCTACTAGCGAACCACTCAGCTATCGTAACTATTTTATTCCATCGTGATTAGACTTAATTAGATTCAACGCTGCAAATACTAAAATCTTCGAAGCGTCCTAAAATTTATAGTTTATGCGGTCTTACTGAAATCCTTATTCAGAATACCTTTGATCCGATCTTAAGGCTGAATTCAAACTATTTCACGTGTAAAGTTATTCAATCATAGACTAACCTTCAATTGACCAAAAGTACTTTAACTTTTGTCTAAATCGAGACGAGTATAAATTATACGTCGAGCGGAGGCGAAACAAACAGAAATGTCAAACGGCTAAACTATTGCATATTTGAAAACTATAATTACTCATTCAGATCTAGATATTATAATTCTGTTTGTAAAATTTTCATGCTCCTTGGTTTTTGATTATACTTATCGAGAAATGTAGGTGTCTTTAATATTATTAATTATAGGGCTATGGTTTTACCTTATGGTTTTACCTACTCTTCTCTGCCTGTGTGGTGCGTGGTATGAATCATTCTTACTCGTTTCTACACCCAAACAGCAGTGTAACAGCCGCCGTGGCCCAGAGTGTGGGCTATAAACTATTTCATCATAGTCCACGGGAGTTACAATGCGTCAGTCCTCTTGGTTTGTAGTTGATTCGACTTAAATAACACAAGTGCTTTGCATTCACTGCTTTGTACTTTGGAATCAAAGCAGTGAATGTAATATTGTCCCTATCAAAATATGTATTTATTTTGTGTTATTAAAAAAACTAGGAACTAAATCAATCACTAATCAGGAACTAATCGCCTCCGGCGAAACAAATAGAGATGTCAAACGGCTAAACTATTGCATATTTGAAAACTATAATTACTCATTCAGATCTATATATTATGATTCTGTTTGTAAAATTTTCATGCTCCTTGGTTTTTGATTATACTTAGCGAGGAATGTAAGGTGTCTTTAATATTTTTAATTTTGGGGCTATGGTTTTACCTTATGGTTTTACTTACTCTTCTCTACCTGGGTGGTGCGTGGTATGGATCATTCTTACTCGTTTCTACACCCAAACAGCAGTGTAACAGCCGTCGTGGCCCAGAGTGTAGGCTATAAACTATTTCATCATAGTCCACGGGAGTTACAATGCGTCAGTCCTCTTGGTTTGTATTTGATTCGACTTAAATAACACAAGTGCTTATACTACTTACTTTGGAATCAAAGCAGTGAATGTAATATTGTCCCTGTCAAAATATGTATTTATTTTGTGTTATAAAAAAACTAGGAACTAAATCAATCACTAATCAGGAACTAATCGCCTCCGGCGAAACAAACAGAAATGCCAAACGGCTAAACTATTGCATATTTGAAAACTATAATTACTCATTCAGATCTATATATTATGATTCTGTTTGTAAAATTTTCATGCTCCTTGGTTTTTGATTATACTTAGCGAGAAATGTAAGGTGTCTTTAATATTATTAATTTTGGGGCTATGGTTTTACCTTATGGTTTTACTTACTCTTCTCTGCCTGGATGGTGCGTGGTATGGATCATTCTTACTCGTTTCTACACCCAAACAGCAGTGTAACAGCCGTCGTGGCCCAGAGTGTAGGCTATAAACTATTTCATCATAGTCCACGGGAGTTACAATGCGTCAGTCCTCTTGGTTTGTATTTGATTCGACTTAAATAACACAAGTGCTTATACTACTTACTTTGGAATCAAAGCAGTGAATGTAATATTGTCCCTATCAAAGTATGTATTTATTTTGTGTTATAAAAAAAACTAGGAACTAAATCAGCTAAAAGCAGTAATTTAAGTTAATTTAATTTAAATCAATGAAAACACGTGTGTATGAATCAAATTATTAAATTGAACGTAGCGAAAGAGGTATACAAAGATCAGGGCGATCTGTTTTTTATGATTATCCCGTCAAGGATTATGCGTGAAAGCATGGTAAGTTTATTTAATACATTTTATGAAAAATAACTACACTTTTCGGAAACACTTAAAACTAACTAACTAACTACTATATCTGTAAAATCAGTTTATATCATAAACTTAACAAAGACAAATGCACAAACCCCTATTAAATACTTAGTCCTTGATGTAATTTAAATCGAAATAAATTTGTCACGATAGCCTAGTAGTTGAGTGACTGGAATTTGTGTCAAGAGACCTGAGTTCCTTCCCTAAGGTTTTTGTCCCAAATAAGCTTCGGTGAAAGGAGGGTCGAAAGGACTTAATTGTCTAAACATTTATCTACCCGAGTTCAGGGAAACAAGTTAAAAATAACTACTAGCAGAGTACAGGCGTTTGTTGGTATTGCAAACAGAGAATCAATCTTAAAGCAACAATACGTTTCGACTGCGAGATGTAACAGGAATTCGGATACGACAACGTACTTTCACGCGCTTGTTATTCGATACCAATAGATACCTACACTACGTTATGTGATTCGAGAACAAGCTTACGAATACAAGAAAGGTAATCCCGAATATTCAATACTGGTAACCACAACACGAACAAGCCTCGGGCGATACTCGTAACCAACCTTCTTTAACCTTCCCTTTAACGAAGCAATTAAGGCATATGCACTACAAATTAAACAATTAAATTGAATAGTACTATTAGGTATAAATATTACTGTATATAAGTAAAATTCTAAAATAAAATATTTAGTGCAAAAAAACATATTCCATTCTCAATACAGGAGTAGACAGAAGTCTAGACAATTAAGTTCTTTCGATCCGGACCGACTATTCACATTTTTAAATCGCTTTAAAGCGATAAGGCCGCATAGTTGTACCTTTAATAATTTCTGTATGTCTTTCATTTATTTAATGTTTTGGCGTACAATAAAGCATATTTCATTGATTCATTCATTCATTTTTATGGCAACTTTACAGGTGAGGCATTCGCCATTATTATGTCCTAACCAACGTTATAAAATACGTGCATAAGTCTTTGAAAAAGAAAATCCCCTGAAAAGAAAGCCTGCCACATGGGAATCGAAGTCGGGTCTCTTGACTCAAATCCGGATCACCCAACCACTCGGCGATCATACTCATAATGGTACGTTTATTTAATACAATGTCGGTTATCTTTGTTATCCGAAATGTATATTTCCTTTCCTTTTTTCTTTTGTTTAAAAAAAGAATACTACCATTCAAATAAATAACATTCTGCAATGCTTGTGAGTAAAGTAATTCACGACAATAGTCGGATGGCGGACCCGAACCTGCGACTTTATGTTTGGAGTACACGTCGGTTTTCATGATGTCACTCCGACATCCCGAATTCGATTCCCGGTCGAGTACATTAACTCGAAATCACTTATTCTATATTATCTCTGATCTGAATGTTTGTAGTACTTACGTCGTTTCTGATTCCACAACACAAGTGCTTAAGCTACTTACTTCGGGATCAGAGCAATATATTTGATGGCGTCCCTATCCATGTACGTATTTATTTATTTCTTATTTTATTTTAGAACAAATAAGAAGCGAATAGATCTGTGTCCAAGTTACTGTAACAAAATTAAATTATTTTTCTCCATCGCAATGCAAGTATTGGCTATCGAGACTGGCTGGATTGCAGTATTCGCCGGATGTTGCCGGACGTACGAATCTAGATTTCGAATTTCTAATGCTATTCGGTACGGTTTCATTTATACGACCATTCTTGTCAGTATTGGATAGGGTTTTCTTATGATATTCTTTTTAAATTACCGTTTATTTTTATGTAATCTATAAGTTTTGTTCCTATTATAAGTTTTCGGCGACAGGCTCACCACCTGTCTCGTTGTCCCGAAAATATCTTCGGTGGAAGGTGGGTCGAAGGGACTTAATTGTCTAGACTAGATCTCTGTTTACCCCTGTATTGGGAATTGCGTGAAGATATTTATAAATAAATTTATTATTTTATTATAAGTTTTCCAGTTACAGGCCTGCTAGTCGAAATTTTAATTAGAAATAAGCTGTGCGTTTGTACTCATATTCGGTTAATGTTTTCGTTTCTTTGTTAAGCATTGTGTGTGAATGAAGAGTAAAATAAATAAATAAATACTAGACCAGGCGTAATAATGTAGACAAAAATTGTTAAATCACAATATGTTTTTATACTCTCAATGCCTTTTCACCAGCTTTACACTGAGAATACCTGTAAGAGATCGATGACAAATGCGTATAATAAAATATTACGGAATCAAGTACTTTTTAACCGGCTTCAAAAAGAAGAAGCTAGTCAATTTCTTTTTCAAATATATCATAACTCACTCTCATATTAACCGATAACGGAAGTTATTTTGTTTCTTGTAATGGTATTCTTGCAATTTGGCTCCTTTTTCACCAGACGATAGAATCACTAGAATAAATAAATAAATATCTTCACGCAATTCCCAATACAGGGGTAAACAGAGGTCTAGTCTAGATAATTAAGTCCCTTTGACCCACCTTCCACTGAAGACATTTACGGGACAACGTGACAGGTGGAGAGCCCGTCGCCGTCTGTATGTCCAAGCCAACGACATAATTCGTACATAAGTTTTTGAAAAACCCATCGGTACGAGCCTGCCACCTGGGGATCGAACTCGGGTCCCTTGACTCGAAATTTCGACCACCAAACCACTCGGCTATCATGACTTCTTCTTGAATCACTAGAAAATAAAGGTCAAAGGTTAAATGTTTTGAGTATTTCACTTATGGAATTGTTTGTGTTTATGAGTCATCATACAAGGATACCGAGCTGATAACTGAAGCACTGCACTCCATAATATAAAGTAGATAGACAAAAATATAGGCAGATATTTCCCAGTACAAAGGTACTGCATGATACCTCTTATCATCAAGTACCGAATTGGGCGTTTAATAGTTTCCACTGACTGATTAGTTTTACGAATATCGTACTCATTATCATCATCAAGACCACCAGCTTCTCCTACTGTAGTAACTCCTACTATACTTACATTATTCTAACCTAGAAATGGTGAAAATTAAATTTCTCTCAAATAATTATTCACATACGATATCACCAATAAGATTAAGATTATCTTTCAACACGAAACAATTAGTCACGACACTACTGTAAGGCGGCTTATTAACAGTATTGAAGTTATCAAAGATAAGCAGACTCAAGATGGTTACAAGTGTCTAAGATACGTGTAAGCTCATTATTATGCCGATACCTTTACGACGTACTTCATTAAAATCACAATCATAACATCTCCATGCTCCGCGCAACGCAACCAAAAGAGTTATTCATGTCGTAAAGTAAACAGTGTTACCAATAATTTAAATTGGAATACGAAAACATCCACAAGAAAGGATTTAATTTTCCAATTAATCCATATCTGTCACATTTTTTTTATCTTTTATAAAGATCAGAGATGACGAGACTATTTTAATTAAAGTGTAGTGTCCTTACAATTCTGGCAGCAAAGGAATAAGTAATTAGGGTTCTTTTTTGTAAAGAACTTGAAGATAAATTCAAAAATTATTTCTATGTGACATTTCAAAAGTAGAACATTGTCGGAAAAGAAAATTGGTTTCACAATTTTTTTATGAAATGTCCGTTATTTACAGAGAAGTTCTTATTGTAATATTAATATCTCAAGAATATTTTTCTGTTTAATTTTATGGTGAATTGTTTGATTTAGTATGTGCGGGTGAGTGAATATTACATTCACTGGAGTAGTGATAATAACAATCAGCGGTTGCCCAGAAATGAATACCTCTTTAGCGGTTCTTTCGGAAAGATAAGCGGTTGTGGAAATACGTATTATTACTAATATGTACTACCAACAACTTACATTAATAACAGAGCTTATCTTTTGAGTGTACATTTTAAATTAGATTTAAAAGGACTCCTGCCCAGGAATCGTCTAGGATATTTCCACAGACTTATTTAACTTTAGCGCCAAATAGAAGTCTAAAAACTACTGCCTTCCGATTTGAAGGGTACATACAGCCAGTGTAAGTACTTGATATGTGGCTCTTTCTTAACCCTATTGAATATAACGCATCTATATTCTTCGTTTGAAATAGTTTGCAGGTGTTAGAGCTGCAACAGCCTGTCTGTCCATTATATCGTCGTAAAAGTCACACTAGCCGAGTGGTTGGATCTTTAGAAATAGAGTCAAAGAGTTCCAAGTTCAATCCCCAGTTGCCAGGCCCAAAGGGTTTCTTCAAAACTTATGTACGATTTATATCGTTGGCCTAGACATAAAGTCGGCGTCGGGATCACCACCTGTCACGTTATCCCAAAAAAATGTCTCCGGTGGAAGGTTCGGGTCGAAAGGACTTAATTGTCTAGCTTTTTTTTATAGAAAAGAAAGCTGCAAAATGTGGCATCGCTACTGCAGTTCCTCTGTTGATTGTGGGGATGTATCTATCTTATTGTGCTTTCCATTACATTTTTAATAAATTTTCATTTTAAAATTTTTATTTTCATTTTCACTATTCCATCAGACATTGTACATTAAGCACAGCACTGATTCTTGCTTTAGGATGATTTAACTTTGAAGTTATAATTCATTGGGCTAATTACATATTGAATTCAATTTCAATTCTAGAATTTATTTATTACTCAAATGTAAAAATAAATAAATAAATAAAATAAAAATTGGTTTATTTCCTGTTTAGGTCTACACAATTATATCAAACGTCAGAACATCTTTTTTAAGCAATTAAATACTTGTGCCAAGATGTCCTGCTCTTCCATATCTTACAGTTTTACTTATCTAATTACATATAACTTATAAATCCCTCAATGTCTATGCCAACGATATAATTCGTACATAAGTTTTTGAAACAACCCATTGGTACGAGCCTGTCAACTGGGGATCGAACTCGGGTCTCATGACTCAAAATTCCGACCTCCAAACCACTTAGCTACCGTGACTCTATCGTATCTAAGTACATCGTAGATTCTTAATTTGATATTTATTTATATTAAATAAATTCAATATGAGTATCAATTGAGAAATGGTTTAAAAATATAAGATTTGAATTTACGATTATACGATACGTAACATATGATTAAATTTCAGGTTACTGTTTTTCTATGATTTCTAGTATAATTTAATCAATAATCTTAATTAATACATTTACCTTTGTTTGCACATTTACTTTATATGCATCGTGTATGTACGCATATAAAATTTATATATTTATGTGGTTGGGTGATCGGAATTCACGTCATGAGAACCGAGTTCAATTTCCAGATTTGAAGCTCGTACCATTGGGTTTTTCAAAACGTAGATACGATTTATATCTTTTGCTTGGACATAAAGATGACGTTATGCTCACCACCTGTCACGTTGTGCCCATTTTACGTTGTGTTCCCTTAGTAACCATTTTCTTTTAGGTATTACTTGAATGAATAAATACTCACTGGTGGCGGTCTAAGCCGTAGACAGTACTCGAATGATTTCTTATTATCTAAGGCTAACTCACTCAAGAAGCCTCGGAGTATAGTATACTCCCTTTTATCTCTTATAAAGGGTTTTGATTCAAAGGTCTTGCAACTTTTCTCTTGGACTTTTTTTTTCATATATTTTTATTTTGTTTAAAATTATTAATTGGTACAGTACGATTTATATATTTCACTTGGACATGAAGACGACGATAGGCTGATCACCTGTCACGTTGTACCAAAAAACGCCTTCGGTGAAAGGTTGTTTGAAAGGACGGTTTAGACCTCTGTCTACCCTTATATTATTAATAGCGTGAATACATATAATATTTACCCCAAGATCATAGTAAAAAAATCTACAATTCAAGTAGATCGCGGCGAAACAAAATCCTAGCCGGAAGAAATTATGTTTAAATTAATGTTATTTTCTTTAGCGTTAATTAATAAAAACAGAAAACTGTACTGCCGTTTTTAATGTAAGTAAGGAAGAAAATTAAAAATAAACAAGATGCAAGTACTCAATATCAACGCAGGCTCAAAATACAATAACACTATGATGAGATAGCGCGCGGAAAATCATTGTTAATTATAATTGAATTCACATTAATTTATGTTGCCGTACTGTATTTATCTTAACAGAGGCATATCGAATTACGTGTAATGTAAACTTGAGTCCCATTGTAAATACTATCTTCAGTTAAATATCTTCACGCAATTCCCAATACAGGGGTAGACAGAGGTCTAGTCTAGACATTTAAATACCTTTGACCCACCTTCCACTGAAGAGGCTGGACAACGTTACAGGTGGTGAGCCCGTCGCCATCTCAATGTCTATGCCAACGATATAATTCGTACATAAGTTTTAGAAAACCCATTGGTACGGCCACTTGAGGATCGAAATCGGGTCTCTTGACTCAAATCCGGATCACCCAACCACTGGCGATCATACTCATAATGGTACGTTTATTTAATACAATGTCGGTTATCTTTGTTATCCGAAATGTAAATTTCCTTTCCTTTTTTCTTTTGTTTAAAAAAGAATACTACCATCCAAATAAATAACATTCTGCAATGCTTGTGAGTAAAGTAATTTACGACAATAGTCGGATGGCGGACCCCGAATCTGCGACTTTATGTTTGAGTACACGTCGGTTTTCATGATGTCACCTGACATCCTGAATTCGATTCCCGGTCGAGTACATTAACTCGAAATCACAATATGTTTTTATACTCTCAATGCCTTTTCACCAGACGATAGAATCACTAGAATAAATAAATAAATAAATAAATAAATAAATAAATAAATAAATAAATAAATAAATAAATAAATAAATAAATAAATAAATAAATAAATAAATAAATAAATAAATAAATAAATAAATAAATAAATAAATAAATAAATAAATAAATAAATAAATAAATAAATAAATAAATAAATAAATAAATAAATAAATAAATAAATAAATAAATAAATAAATAAATAAATAAATAAATAAATAAATAAATAAATAAATAAATAAATAAATAAATAAATAAATAAATAAATAAATAAATAAATAAATAAATAAATAAATAAATAAATAAATAAATAAATAAATAAATAAATAAATAAATAAATAAATAAATAAATAAATAAATAAATAAATAAATAAATAAATAAATAAATAAATACTAGACCAGGCGTAATAATGTAGACAAAAATTGTTAAATCACAATATGTTTTTATACTCTCAATGCCTTTTCACCAGACGATAGAATCACTAGAATAAATAAATAAATAAATAAATAAATAAATAAATAAATAAATAAATAAATACTAGACCAGGCGTAATAATGTAGACAAAAATTGTTAAATCACAATATGTTTTTATACTCTCAATGCCTTTTCACCAGACGATAGAATCACTAGAATAAATAAATAAATAAATAAATAAATAAATAAATAAATAAATAAATAAATAAATAAATACTAGACCAGGCGTAATAATGTAGACAAAAATTGTTAAATCACAATATGTTTTTATACTCTCAATGCCTTTTCACCAGACGATAGAATCACTAGAATAAATAAATAAATACTAGACCAGGCGTAATAATGTAGACAAAAATTGTTAAATCACAATATGTTTTTATACTCTCAATGCCTTTTCACCAGACGATAGAATCACTAGAATAAATAAATAAATAAATAAATAAATAAATAAATAAATAAATAAATAAATAAATACTAGACCAGGCGTAATAATGTAGACAAAAATTGTTAAATCACAATATGTTTTTATACTCTCAATGCCTTTTCACCAGACGATAGAATCACTAGAATAAATAAATAAATAAATAAATAAATAAATAAATAAATACTAGACCAGGCGTAATAATGTAGACAAAAATTGTTAAATCACAATATGTTTTTATACTCTCAATGCCTTTTCACCAGACGATAGAATCACTAGAATAAATAAATAAATAAATAAATAAATAAATAAATAAATAAATAAATAAATAAATAAATAAATACTAGACCAGGCGTAATAATGTAGACAAAAATTGTTAAATCACAATATGTTTTTATACTCTCAATGCCTTTTCACCAGACGATAGAATCACTAGAATAAATAAATAAATAAATAAATAAATAAATAAATAAATACTAGACCAGGCGTAATAATGTAGACAAAAATTGTTAAATCACAATATGTTTTTATACTCTCAATGCCTTTTCACCAGACGATAGAATCACTAGAATAAATAAATAAATAAATAAATAAATAAATAAATAAATAAATAAATAAATAAATAAATAAATAAATAAATAAATAAATAAATAAATAAATAAATAAATAAATAAATAAATAAATAAATAAATAAATAAATAAATAAATAAATACTAGACCAGGCGTAATAATGTAGACAAAAATTGTTAAATCACAATATGTTTTTATACTCTCAATGCCTTTTCACCAGACGATAGAATCACTAGAATAAATAAATAAATAAATAAATACTAGACCAGGCGTAATAATGTAGACAAAAATTGTTAAATCACAATATGTTTTTATACTCTCAATGCCTTTTCACCAGACGATAGAATCACTAGAATAAAGAATTAAATTGAATAGTACTATTAGGTATAAATATTACTGTATATAAGTAAAATTCTAAAATAACATATTTAGTGCAAAAACATATTCCATTCTCAATACAGGAGTAGACAGAAGTCTAGACAATTAAGTTCTTTCGATCCGGACCGACTATTCATTTTTATGGCAACTTTACAGGTGAGGTATCTGCCATTATTATGTCCTAACCAACGTTATAAAATACGTGCACAAGTCTTTGAAAAGAAAATCCCCTGAAAAGAAAGCCTGCCACATGGGAATCGAAGTCGGGTCTCTTGACTCAAATCCGATCACCCAACCACTGGCGATCATACTCATAATGGTACGTTTATTTAATGTTTTGGCGTACAATAAAGCATATTTCATTGATTCATTCATTCATTTTATGGCAACTTTACAGGTGAGGTATCTGCCATTATTATGTCCTAACCAACGTTATAAAATACGTGCACAAGTCTTTGAAAAGAAAATCCCCTGAAAAGAAAGCCTGCCACATGGGAATCGAAGTCGGGTCTCTTGACTCAAATCCGATCACCCAACCACTGGCGATCATACTCATAATGGTACGTTTATTTAATGTTTTGGCGTACAATAAAGCATATTTCATTGATTCATTCATTCATTTTATGGCAACTTTACAGGTGAGGTATCTGCCATTATTATGTCCTAACCAACGTTATAAAATACGTGCACAAGTCTTTGAAAAGAAAATCCCCTGAAAAGAAAGCCTGCCACATGGGAATCGAAGTCGGGTCTCTTGACTCAAATCCGATCACCCAACCACTGGCGATCATACTCATAATGGTACGTTTATTTAATGTTTTGGCGTACAATAAAGCATATTTCATTGATTCATTCATTCATTTTTATGGCAACTTTACAGGTGAGGCATTCGCCATTATTATGTCCTAACCAACGTTATAAAATACGTGCACAAGTCTTTGAAAAAGAAAATCCCCTGAAAAGAAAGCCTGCCACATGGGAATCGAAGTCGGGTCTCTTGACTCAAATCCGGATCACCCAACCACTCGGCGATCATACTCATAATGGTACGTTTATTTAATACAATGTCGGTTATCTTTGTTATCCGAAATGTAAATTTCCTTTCCTTTTTTCTTTTGTTTAAAAAAAGAATACTACCATCCAAATAAATAACATTCTGCAATGCTTGTGAGTAAAGTAATTTACGACAATAGTCGGATGGCGGACCCCGAACCTGCGACTTTATGTTTGAGTACACGTCGGTTTTCATGATGTCACCTGACATCCTGAATTCGATTCCCGGTCGAGTACATTAACTCGAAATCACTTATTCTTAATTATATTATCTCTGATCTGAATGTTTGTAGTACTTACGTCGTTTCTGATTCCACAACACAAGTGCTTAAGCTACTTACTTCGGGATCAGAGCAATATATTTGATGGCGTCCCTATCCATGTACGTATTTATTTATTTCTTATTTTATTTTAGAACAAATAAGAAGCGAATAGATCTGTGTCCAAGTTACTGTAACAAAATTAAATTATTTTTCTCCATCGCAGTGCAAGTATTGGCTATCGAGACTGGCTGGATTGCAGTATTCGCCGGATGTTGCCGGACGTACGAATCTAGATTTCGAATTTCTAATGCTATTCGGTACGGTTTCATTTATACGACCATTCTTGTCAGTATTGGATAGGGTTTTATTATGATATTCTTTTTAAATTACCGTTTATTTTTATGTAATCTATAAGTTTTGTTCCTATTATAAGTTTTCGGCGACAGGCTCACCACCTGTCTCGTTGTCCCGAAAATATCTTCGGTGGAAGGTGGGTCGAAGGGACTTAATTTTCCAGACTAGACCTCTGTTTACCCCTGTATTGGGAATTGCGTGAAGATATTTATAAATAAATTTATTATTTTATTATAAATTTTCCAGTTACAGACCTGCTAGTCGAAATTTTAATTAGAAATAAGCTGTGCGTTTGTACTCATATTCGGTTAATGTTTTCGTTTCTTTGTTAAGCATTGTGTGTGAATGAAGAGTAAAATAAATAAATAAATACTAGACCAGGCGTAATAATGTAGACAAAAATTGTTAAATCACAATATGTTTTTATACTCTCAATGCCTTTTCACCAGCTTTACACTGAGAATACCTGTAAGAGATCGATGACAAATGCGTATAATAAAATATTACGGAATCAAGTACTTTTTAACCGGCTTCAAAAAGAAGAAGCTAGTCAATTTCTTTTTCAAATATTTCATAACTCACTCTCATATTAACCGATAACAGAAGTTATTTTGTTTCTTGTAATGGTATTCTTGCAATTTGGCTCCTTTTTCACCAGACGATAGAATCACTAGAATAAATAAATAAATATCTTCACGCAATTCCCAATACAGGGGTAAACAGAGGTCTAGTCTAGATAATTAAGTCCCTTTGACCCACCTTCCACTGAAGACATTTACGGGACAACGTGACAGGTGGAGAACCCGTCGCCGTCTTTATGTCCAAGCCAACGACATAATTCGTACAAAAGTTTTTGAAAAACCCATTGGTACGAGCCTACCACCTGGGGATCGCACTCGTGACTTCTTCTTGAATCACTAGAAAATAAAGGTCAAAGGTTAAATGTTTTGAGTATTTTACTTATGGAATTGTTTGTGTTTATGAGTCATCATACAAGGATACCGAGCTGATAACTGAAGCACTGCACTCCATAATATAAAGGAGATAGACAATAATATAGGCAGATATTTCCCAGTACAAAGGTACTGGATGATACCTCTTATCATCAAGTACCGAATTGGGCGTTTAGTAGTTTCCACTGACTGATTAGTTTTACGAATATCGTGCTCATTATCATCATCAAGACCACCAGCTTCTCCTACTGTAGTAACTCCTACTATACTTACATTATTTTAACCTAGAAATGGTGAAAATTAAATTTCTCTCAAATAATTATTCACATACGATATCACCAATAAGATTAAGATTATCTTTCAACACGAAACAATTAGTCACGACACTACTGTAAGGCGGCTTATTAACAGTATTGAAGTTATCAAAGATAAGCAGACTCAAGATGGTTACAAGTGTCTAAGATACGTGTAAGCTCATTATTATGCCGATACCTTTACGACGTACTTCATTAAAATCACAATCATAACATCTCCTTGCTCCGCGCAACGCAACCAAAAGAGTTATTCATGTCGTAAAGTAAACAGTGTTACCAATAATTTAAATTGGAATACGAAAACATCCACAACAAAGGATTTAATTTTAATCCATATCTGTCACATTTTTTTTATCTTTTATAAAGATCAGAGATGACGAGACTATTTTAATTAAAGTGTAGTGTCCTTACAATTCTGGCAGCAAAGGAATAACTAATTAGGGTTCTTTTTTGTAAAGAACTTGAAGATAAATTCAAAAATTATTTCTATGTGACATTTCAAAAGTAGAACATTGTCGGAAAAGAAAATTGGTTTCACAATTTTTTTATGAAATGTCCGTTATTTACAGAGAAGTTCTTATTGTAATATTAATATCTCAAGAATATTTTTCTGTTTAATTTTATGGTGAATTGTTTGATTTAGTATGTGCGGGTGAGTGAATATTACATTCACTGGAGTAGTGATAATAACAATCAGCGGTTGCCCAGAAATGAATACCTCTTTAGCGGTTCTTTCGGAAAGATAAGCGGTTGTGGAAATACGTATTGTTACTAATATGTACTACCAACAACTTACATTAATAACAGAGCTTATCTTTTGAGTGTACATTTTAAATTAGATTTAAAAGGACTCCTGCCCAGGAATCG
The DNA here is from genome assembly GCA_029286605.1 of Sericinus montela. Lineage (NCBI taxonomy): Eukaryota > Metazoa > Arthropoda > Insecta > Lepidoptera > Papilionidae > Sericinus > Sericinus montela. The sequence continues at coordinate 319,902 of JAGSMR010000093.1, read as the reverse complement.
TCTAGAATATTTCCACAGACTTATTTAACTTTAGCGCCAAATAGTAGTCTAAAAACTACGCCCTTCCGATTTGAAGGGTACATACAGCCAGTGTAAGTACTTGATATGTGGCTCTTTCTTAACCCTATTGAATATAACGCATCTATATTCTTCGTTTGAAATAGTTTGCAGGTGTTAGAGCTGCAATAGCCTGTCTGTCCATATTATACACATTACGACGATATACGTCGTAAAAGTCACACTAGCCGAGTGGTTGGGTCTTTAGAAATAGAGTCAAAGAGTTCCAAGTTCAATCCCCAGTTGCCAGGCCCAAAGGGTTTCTTCAAAACTTATGTACGATTTATATCGTTGGCCTAGACATAAAGTCGGCGTCGGGATCACCACCTGTCACGTTATCCCAAAAAAATGTCTCCGGTGGAAGGTTTGGTGGGTCGAAAGAAATTAATTGTCTAGTTTATTTTTATAGAAAAGAAAGCTGCAAAATGTGGCATCGTTACTGCAGTTCCTCTGTTGATTGTGTGGATGTATCTATCTTATTATGGTTTCCATTACTTTAAATAAATTTTCATTTTAAAATTTTTATTTTATTTTTTTCATTTTCACTATTCCATCAGACATTGTATTAAGCACAGCCCTGATTCTTGCTTTAGGATGATATAACTTTGAAGTTATACTTCATTGGGCTAATTACATATTGAATTCAATTTCAATTCTAATATTTATTTATTAATCAAATGTAAAAAAATAAATACATAAAAATTGGTTTATTTCCTGTTTAGGTCTACAAAATTATATCAAACGTCAGAACATCTTTTTAAGAAATTAAATACTTGTGCCAAGATGTCCTGCTCTTCCATATCTTACAGTTTTACTTATCTAATTACATATAACTTATAAATCCCTCAATGTCTATGCCAACGATATAATTCGTACATAAGTTTTTGAAACAACCCATTGGTACGAGCCTGTCAACTGGGGATCGAACTCGGGTCTCATGACTCAAAATTCCGACCTCCAAACCACTTAGCTACCGTGACTCTATCGTATCTAAGTACATCGTAGATTCTTAATTTGATATTTATTTATATTAAATAAATTCAATATGAGTATCAATTGAGAAATGGTTTAAAAATATAAGATTTGAATTTACGATTATGAACCTGAAATTTAATCATATGTTACGTATCGTAACATATGATTAAATTTCAGGTTACTGTTTTTCTATGATTTCTAGTATAATTTAATCAATAATCTTAATTAATACATTTACCTTTGTTTGCACATTTACTTTATATGCATCGTGTATGTACGCATATAAAATTTATATATTTATGTGGTTGGGTGATCGGAATTCACGTCATGAGAACCGAGTTCAATTTCCAGATTTGAAGCTCGTACCATTGGGTTTTTCAAAACGTAGATACGATTTATATCTTTTGCTTGGACATAAAGATGACGTTATGCTCACGTTGTGCCCATTTTACGTTGTGTTCCCTTAGTAACCATTTTCTTTTAGGTATTACTTGAATGAATAAATACTCACTGGTGGCGGTGTAAGCCATAGACAGTACTAGAATGATTTCTTATTATCTAAGGCTAACTCACTCAAGAAGCCTCGGAGTATAGTACACTCCCTTTTATCTCTTATAAAGGGTTTTGATTCAAAGGTCTTGCAACTTTTCTCTTGGACTTTTTTTTTCATATATTTTTATTTTGTTTAAAATTATTAATTGGTACAGTACGATTTATATATTTCACTTGGACATGAAGACGACGATAGGCTGATCACCTGTCACGTTGTACCAAAAAACGCCTTCGGTGAAAGGTTGTTTGAAAGGACTGTTTAGACCTCTGTCTACCCTTATATTGGTAATAGCGTGAATACATATAATATTTACCCCAAGATCATAGTAAAAAAAATCTACAATTCAAGTAGATCGCGGCGAAACAAAATCCTAGCCGGAAGAAATTATGTTTAAATTAATGTTAATTTCTTTAGCGTTAATTAATAAAAACAGAAAACTGTACTGCCGTTTATAATGTAAGTAAGGAAGAAAATTAAAAATAAACAAGATGCAAGTACTCAATATCAGCGCAGGCTCAAAATACAATAACACTAAATGAGATTGCGCGCGGAAAATCATTGTTAGTTATAATTGAATTCACATTAAATTATGTTGCCGTACTGTATTTATCTTAACAGAGGCATATCGAATTACGTGTAATGTAAACTTGAGTCCCATTGTAAATACTATCTTCAGTTAAATATCTTCACGCAATTCCCAATACAGGGGTAGACAGAGGTCTAGTCTAGACATTTAAATACCTTCGACCCACCTTCCACCGAAGATATTTTCGGGACAACGTTACAGGTGGTGAGCCCGTCGCCGTCTTTATGTCCAAGCCAACGATATAATTCGTACATAAGTTTTAGAAAAACCCATTGGTACGGCCACTTGAGGATCGAAATCGGGTCTCTTGACTCGAAATTCCCACCACCCAACCACTCGGCTATCGTGACTAATAACTTAAAATAACAATAACTACCAAAAATGCCAGCGCAAAATAAATCAGACAAATGGCGGGCTGCAACGTTTCAATTGCGGGGTGTTAATAGGTATATAGTGGTTTTTCTATGGCATTGGGAAGGAAAACGAGCTACTAACCCACATAATGCAAATGACTACTTCAGCCCAACTTCAAGCGAAGAAGGTTAGCTGCGTCAGTTTAAGGTTAGTGCATTCAGTTGCGTTATCATCCCCAGGACTAATATAGAATGTCCCATGGCCCGTAATTACACTAACCCTCCTCTCAAACTCTAAAACAAAAGTTATTAACTATTAGGCGGCAGAATTGAGATAAGACTGTAATACTGAACGAGACGCTTCATACACAGGGATAAAGCCAATTCACTTGACGTGGCGATTGTAATCAATTAGCGATTATTAATTGGTGATTAAGGCTAACAGTCTCACAATTGAATTCAGGTCGGCGAAATAGTACATATACATATTTATATCTAGTTTTGCTTCCGCTTTGCAATCTATCGTGAGTGCACTGTTGAATAAAGGCATATTTAGCCGCCTCGTCAGGAATGGTGCGTGAGAACATAATAAGAATAAAATATACAAAAGGCTGGTTTGTTAGGCGTTGCTGTTTTGTATCGGCATAAGAGTATCCCCTTTTTTTCCCCTGGGTGTCTTATTCTACTTTTTAACGGAATCAATATTAACCTTTATATGAAATGTAGAAAGAATATAACAATGCCTTAATTGCCAACATAAATCAAGAAATGGGACGATGTATCAAATCTGACGTGCGTGGACCCTACATAATGAATCGCTTCCACTAATTACTAAATCGATGGAAGTAGTTATTTCTTGGCTTTCATTGTTTATATATATGCGACGATCTCCGTGGACGAGTGGCGTAAACACCCGTTTTCGTGGTGTCGCCAGCTCTGAGACCCCAGCTGCGATTCCCAGTCGGGTCTGTTTAGAACACACTTTTTCTTCATTTTCTCGGGTCTGGGTGTTTATGGTGCCTTCTATAGAATGTAAGCAAGTCTCATTTATTAACTTATTACCAATACAGTAATGTACAGCAATTGTATAATTAACCTCAATCGACAAAATTCTCACTTCTGGCTAAATTGTATAACAACTATGCTGAGCAGTTCGGCTTTGATGTATTTAATACAAATATAATGAAATGGTTTAATTCGTTTTTTTTAAGGAAACAAAGAAAGAAAGAAATTGTTTATTAATAGTGAAGAATATAATAAAGATAACAGATAATAGAAAGTTATTATTAAAAAAATATCTTCACGCAATTCCCAATACAGGGGCAGACAGAGGTCTAGTCTAGACATTGAAATACCTTCGACCCACCTTCCACCGAAGATTTTTCGGGACAACGTTACAGGTGGTGAGCCCGTCGCCGTCTTTATGTCCAAGCCAACGATATAATTCGTACATAATTTTTAGAAAAACCAATGGTACGGCCACTTGAGGATCGAACTCGGATCGTAACGTAAAAATATTTCGTGTGTATGTGAAAACTGAAACTGAAACAAATGTTAATAGCACTTAGTTACTTTTATTTATTTTTTACCTAATATGTTACTTAATATACAACTGTATGTTTTTGAATATAAGTCACGATATATAAGTCACGATAGCCGAGTTGTTGGGTGGTCGGAATTTCGAGTCGAGAGACCCGAGTTCGATCCCCAGGTGGCAGTACCAATGAGTTTTTCAAAAACTTATGTACGAATTTCATCGTTGGCTTGGATATAAAGGCGGCGACGGGCTCACCACCTGTCACGTTGTCCCGAAAATATCTTCGGTGGAAGGTGGGTCAAAGGGACTTAATTGTCTAGACTTGACCTCTGTCTACCCCTGTATTGGGAATTGCGTGAAGATATTTTTTTTATGTTTTTGAATAAAATAAAAATAAAATAAGATAATTACTTATTATGTCATGTGAACAACAATACATTTCTCAATTAGAACCTCCTTCACCTATCACGTATCTATACATTTTTTCATTATAATTAATACAATATACCTGTTATATTTTATTTAGTCGACCAATATATCATCGTAGTCTGTTTGGAATCACGTGACAGATGATGAGCATATCGTTCTCTTAATGTCCGAAATAACGATATAAAATAATAACATACATACACATTTAGATAGATAATTATTGATATATACATATAAACATTCATAACTCGGGTACAAACATTAAAATTTAACGTACAAATGTTTGCACCTAACGGCGCTTATTATTAAATAACAGATATTTGATAAAGTTTTCTGATTGTACTTGACTCAAGTGAAATTGAAACTAAAATAATGCTTAGCTGATCAGACATCAATACAAGTATGATATATGAGCCTAACTAAATTACGAAAGACTTAACTTGTATTGAGCAAGTTTAATATTGATAGATATCACAAAGCTCAGATATATTGATACTACGAAACCGTTTCTATTCATAGGAGCGTCAATATAGTAAAGTTCAATTGTGGGTTAATTAACGATGAGAGTACACGTTAAATATAATATTTATCAAGGACTTCATTACCTAGACCTCTGTTTACCTCAGTATTGGAAAACATATTCATGTCCATTATATACATTTTGCCCCTCATCGAGAACCTAATAGACTATCACGTCGAAATTTATATATTAAATTTGTCAAAACAAAGTATAATCAAAAATTTATCAAAAATATGTGCAGTGTATGTAATTTTTTTTAATTTCTCTTGAATTTAATTTATCAAATACTTGACTTGCGTGTACCGCCTGTGTGGATTCCAAAGTAATTTCTAAACGATATAACGATAATTGAGGAGGTTGAAACAATAGTTTTATATTTTGAAGTTTCCGTGCGGTATCGGTTTTAGAATAATACCACCCCTTCTTCCCACGTACGTCGTAACGGGTTACCAAGGGAAAACCTCGGAAACGCTAGTGGCTGCCGACAGATGGTGGCATAACCGACCAAAATGCAGCAGACCGGTCAAGGGCAGTAATGTTAAAGATCCAAAGTATCTGGTACTGCGATCACCAAGCCACTTGCCAAGCGTGCGGATTATGAGATACCCTTACTGGAGTAACAAAGTTATATAGACCAGTGACGGACAGGCGATCTCCCAGTGGGAAGGCTCGTACGACAAGAAATAATAACAAAATGGTTTGTGTAATAACAAAAGATTATCTATACCTATCCTACTAGTGAAAGTTGTTTTCAGTAGTAGATATACTAATCTAGCACTGAAAAAAACTTGTTTTACTTTAGACAATATTAAACTATTATCTACTAAATAACGATAACGAAAGAGATAATTGACCCCTGAATGAGAGACACATCACTATCAGTTTTAAGACCAGCAATAGTTTTGTCCTTTCCGTGAAGATCGTTTTCAAGGTCTAGGCACATACATAATTTATTATGTTCCCATTCTAAACAATTCATAAAGTGATTTCCCTACACGCAAGGAAATCAATTACGGGTACTTTGGAAGTTCTATTTCCCAACATGCTGGAAGTTCATGAAAACTTGAGTTAAATGCCATTTTAGGTATACAAGTCCCTCAGGTACAATTCATATTAATAATGGGAATAATTCCTTCATCAATCTTTTCAGGCAAATTATAAATATATTTTTAAATAATAAAAATTAATTCTTTGCTCTTCTAGTTCATAAGTAAAAACTTCTTCTTCTTCCTGCCCTTATCCCATGCTATGTGGGGTCGGCACAACATGTCTTCTTCTTCCACTCTCCTCTATTTCCCGTCATGTCAATACTCACTCCTTTCTTTCTCATGTCTTCTTTCACACAATCCATCCATCGTTTTTTGGTCTCCCCATAGCTCTTCGTCCATCCACACTTATCTCTAACATTCTTTTGCCTATATTACATTCTTCCCTCCTCATTACATGCCCGAACCATGCTAACCTACCACTCTTCATTTTCTCTGTCATTGGTACTACTTTCAAGCTTCCCCTTATATACTCATTCTTTATGCGATCTTTTCTAGTCACTCCACACATCCATCTCAACATTCTCATCTCTGCAGCATGCACTCTTCTTTCATCCGTCAGTTTCGTTGCCCAGCAGTCTGATCCGTATAATACGACAGGTCTCACGATCGTTTTGTAAACTTTGCCCTTAAGTTTAAGAGGCATGCGTGGATCGCAAGTTACTCCCGAGACCTGTCGCCATTTCATCCATCCCGCATTTATTCTATTCTTTACGTCCCGGTCGACATTGCCATCATTTTGGATCACTGACCCAAGGTAACGGAATTCGGAGCAGACTGATAGGAGAACACCATCCAAGGCAATATGGAGAAAACTGGATGGACTACTGAATTCACAGAACATGTGTTCAGTTTTGGTTCTGCTTATTTTTAATCCGACACTTTCCAGTTTTTCTTGCCATTTTCCCAGCTTGCTCTGTACCTCAAGTGCATTTTCTCCGACAAGCACAATGTCATCAGCAAATAGCATACACCAGGGTGCTTCCTCCTGTATGTTCGATGACAGAGTATCCATAATCAGAAGGAACAAATAAGGACTTAAAACCGAACCCTGGTGTAAACCTACAGACACATTGAACTTGTCTGTGATTCCAGCCACAGACCGGACGCAAGTATTGGCTCTATTATACATCGCCTCAACAAGCCGCACATACTTCTCTGGCAGCCCTTTCTCCCTCATACACCACCACAGAACCTTACGAGGTACCCCATCGTATGCCTTCTCCAGGTCCACGAATATCATATGCAAGTTCTTTTGCACAAGCCTGTATTTTTCAATCAGTTGCCGAAGTGCAAATATGGCATCCGTTGTTCCCCGGCCCGGCATAAACCCGAATTGGTTCTGTGTTACCTCAGTCTCTTCTCTCATTCGTTTTGCTATCACTGTTTCCCATATCTTCATGCTGTGTGATATGAGCTTTATTCCCCGATAGCTGTTGCAATCTTGTACATCACCCTTCTTTTTAAAAACGGGCACCAGTGAACTGTTGCACCATTCATCGAGGATCACCTGCTTTCAGATACTTCCATGCTTCTACTGGTATACCATCTGGCCCTACTGCTTTTCCATTTTTCATACTCTGTACTGCCATCCTAACTTCGTCTTCAGTCACCTCTTTAACCATGCCCATATTACTCCTAGCATCCTCTAGTACTCCATTCCACTGATTTTCCTCATTCAAAAGTTTGCTAAAATAGCTCTTCCAACGTTCTTTTATGCTCTCGTTTTCCGTCAAAATCTTCCCCATTTCGTCTTTCATACATTTCATGTGATTCACATCTCTTGCATTCCTTTCTTTTCCTTTCTTTTTATATTTTTGTCTGGCATCTTTCCAAACTCTCGACCAACCAAATGCGACTTATTATCAACCAGACTATTCCTCATTCAGACATATTCCTCTCCCAATGCTCCTTGCATTAGGCATAATCGCCACGCTTAATAAGCGAATTAACGATATCAGTAACAAAAACTGCTGCCAGTCACCGCTTTTTGACTTTAGTATTTTTTTGAGATGGTTATCCCGCCATCTATCGGTAACCATTACCATTTACAAGGCATTTACCTCACCTCTTACGACACCCACGAGTAGAAAGGAGCTGGTATTATTATTACGCTGATACCACCCGGCACGAGATAATTATTTTTCGGTGTCAAGACCCTTAGTTGTCATCTTCCCCTTACGGGAATACATACATACATACATATCGGTCTTCTAAAGTACACTGCAAGATGTAGAAGTCTCCCATAGGGAGGATTTGCCATAATCGCTTGGCAAGCGGAGTGGCGATCGTAGTACCAGACCACTCGCACCTCAGACGCTGCTGCCCATCTTCGGTCTGATTATTTTGGTCTGATATCTTTAGAGACGACGGGCTGCGACAGGCTCACCACCTGTCATGTTGTCCAGAAAATATCTTCGGTGGAAGGAGGGTCAAAGGGACTTAATTATCTAGACTAGACCTCTGTCTACCCCTGTATTGGGAATTGCGTGAAAATATTGATTTATTTATTTTATATTTTAGAGATGATTATACCCCCCATCTATCGGTTGCCATAATGGTAATCAAAGCTATTTCCCTTTTCCCCTGTATAGGGAATTGCGTGAAGATATTTGTTTATTTATTTTATATTTTTAGAGATGGTTATCCCGCCATCTATCTTTTGCCATAAAAATAATCAAGGTTATTTCCTTTAATCGCCTCTTACGACACCCACGGGAAGAAAGGTAATGGCAATATTCTTACCCCGTTACCACACGCTAAAGAATGAAACTTACGGAGAATAATGTGGTATATTCAGTTACCGCACCACTTAAAATAATCCCAACATTTACGCAGAGTAATAAACTGCGCCATAATTAAATTCAGCCGTAAATCTCGACCATTGTAAAAACCTTTGTACAACGACTTCGCGTATGCCATTAAAATGCAAGAAGCTCCTTAGCCTGGCCACGTGCCAAACCAATAGTTTTCCAATCGCCGCTCCTGTCGCTACTAGTTACGGGACGGACGCAAAATGGAATTCAAGTATACTCTTTTTTGGCACAGCCTGTATATTCGAACAATGTTCTTGTTTGCTTTTTTTTGTTTGGTATTCTATAACAACAAAAGATCCGTCTTTTGGCGTATAAGCTTGGAGCATCTGTTACTGTTTACAAAATTTCCTACTACCGATAATATTTAATACTTACTACGAGTAAGCTGCTATGGCACAAAAAGCACAATCAGAATTAGCAAAGGTACCACAAACACCCAGACCCGAAAAAATATAGAAAGTGCTTTCTTCATTGACTCGACTGAGAATCGAAGCCGGGTTCTCAGATCTTGCGACCGTGGTGTGTACGTCAATCGTCCACGGAGGTCATCGGAGGGATTTTAAGAGTTTTTTCACCTAATATTCAGAGCGAGTTTCACAATATAAAAAAAGAAAAAAAAAATACCTACTATCTACTACTAAGTTCTACCACTACTAACTCTTCATACCTAAAAAAATCAGAACTATATTTTATTTCGACAATGTGTAAACTGCGCCAATCTTCACTAGCACAGCGTGGCGAAAATTTTCCTATTCTCTAATATCTCTATAATTGTCTAAACTAGACCTCTGTCAATACAGTGGTAGGTAGGTAGGTAAGATATGTTATTTATTTTATATAAATATATTCGTAACAGACGTGTTTTTTTTATAGAAAAGGGAGGCAAACGAGCAGGTGGTTCCACGTGATGGTAAGTGACTACCGCCGCCCATGAACACCCGCAATACCAGAGGCATAGCAGATGCGTTGCCGGCCTTAGAGTACCCCCGTCCCAGTATTGGGGGAGGGCGGTGTGTGGGCCTTCGGTTACCTACACACACCAGATGAAACGCAGAAGTTTGTTAGACTTCTGCTTCACGCCGGTATCCTGTGAGGTCGTGGTACTTCCCCGGTCGAGACGGCCCATTCATGCAACAACAAAAGCTGATGCGTAGCTCTACCACTGTTAATAACTTCGTGTAACTCAAAAATGTTAAATAAAATAAAATTATTTTCTTTTTGGTCAGAACTATTAAATTTTTATCGTAACAATTAAACTTAGGCGATACAATTAAAATATAACATAATTTTAATATTTATTTGTATAAATACATAAAAAAACCTTATCTTTTTCATCGTAAGATGAAAACTAAACCTTCAATAAAACCTTAGCCATTAACTGACAGTAGCTGGTCGAAAAAGCAACTCGCCTAAAAACTACGCAGAAACCTCTCCCCTAAGGTATATTTGCCACTTTGATACAAACGCTTTGCGAACGGATTAAGCCGACACAATAGACTCTGCGCCCCGTTTCCAGTTCACCTAAGTATAGTCTGGTATCTTAAAAGATAGTTATCCTGCCCTCTTTTAGTCAAGCTTATAAAAGACCTAACAACCCTTTTACAAATGTGATCGACTACTTTATAATTCTGAAAAAATCTTTATTTATCAATGCGCCATCTATACACGCCGTATGGATTGAAGTTAAGCTTTGTTGAAGGTGAGTTTAACCCTGGATTAACATTTAATATCAATGTTTAACGAGAACAAGACTCTTGTATTTCTTAAAGATTGAAGTATACTTGACACAAAACTAAACAATGTATTAGCGTAAGCCTCTCAGAGAATTAACACTACAATAAAGCGGGTTTTACGATGAAATTAATGCTTAACAGGGATAAATTACTTTTCTTTTATTGTAATAAGAGTGCTATAGACAATAATAAACTCTATTAGTAGCATAATAATGATAAGTTTATGATAATTTATTTGTTAAAACATGTGTAAAGAAAGCTGTTACATAATATTTAGGAGTAATGTCCAACATGTCTTTGCCTTGTGTGGCGTACAAATACTAATTATTTCAAAATTAGAACATCTTGTTAGAATATCTTGTCTTACAAATTCATGTCAATAAATTAATTAATTCATGTGAGTAAAAAAAATACAGAGAATCAAATTGTCAAAAGTAATAAGTTAAATATTAAAAAATAAACAGTTTAATGCATTATCGTACGTCATTCTTGAAATCAAAAATCTTAAATGTCATTCTTCAATTGTCAAAATCTTCATTAAATTTATCATTTAAAAAATCGTTAATATGGTAATAACATTTTTCAATCAGGAATATTCGGAGCCTTTGCTTGAAACTTTTCATGTTTAATTCTTTTATGTTTTGGAATTTTGTTATAAATAATTGAGCCATGCAAAACACTCTTATGCATAACCGCAGTTCTGGTTTGCGAATGCATAGTCTTGTATTGTCACGTCGATTGCGATTGTGGACATCTGATAACTTCTGAAATTTATTTGAATTACTACACACAGCAGTCTCAAGTATGTAAAGTGAAGTAAGCGTAAGTATTTTATTTTCTATAAAATAACGTCGGCAACTATCAATTTTTCTTAACCTAAATATTGACCTGATGCATCGTTTTTGTGCTTTAAAAGCTAATTCTCTATAAGTTGAATTTCCCCAAAAAATGATGCCATATCTCAGTCTTGAATCAGCCATGCCATAATATGCCATTAATAAAGAATCAAAGTTTAGTAATGAAGACAATTTATGAAGTGCGTAAGCAGACGTATTTATTTTCTTAGACAGTTCTTCAACATGCTTTTTCCAATTCAGCTTAGAAATTTCGTAGTGTCAATTTCATTAATTAGTTGATTTTCATACATTATGTTCAGGTTTGTATTTGAAGGTAATTGATTAAAATGCATTAAATTTGTTTTCTTTAAATTAATCCGTAAGTTATTGTTTTTTAACCATTCAATAATTAAATAAAGTGTATTATTGATGTTATTGTGATATAAATTTTTATTTTTGCATTCCATTGTCACTGTACTGTTATCAGCAAAAAGTGTCATTTGATGATTTTTAGCATTAACAAGGTCGTTGATATAAATAATGAATAATAGGGGGCCTAAAACACTGCCCTGTGGTACTCCGTAACGTATAGTTCGTTCCCGTTTATCGCGATAATTTACTCGATGGATTTCAGTGTACTGCTTTCTGTTGTCAAGATATGATGTTATCAAATCTAATACTCTACCTCGTATACCATAATGATTTAGTTTGTTTGTCAAAATATCATGGTCAACACAATCAAATGCCTGAGTCATATCGCAGTATAAAGCACAAATTGGATTTTTATTGTCAACGTTTGTCATAATAACATTTAAGAAATCATAAATTGCCATATTGATTGTCATCTTATGCCTAAAACCTTTTTGTACGTTGGTTAAAATGTTATATTTTTCAATAAAGGAATAAATTTTCTGATGCAGGAATTTTTCGAAAACTTTTGCGAATATCGATATAAGGGCAATAGGTCTATAATTTTCCATACAGAGCTTATTTTCTTTTTTGAAGAGTGGTTTGACTACTGATGTTTTTAATTTTCCTGGGTAGATACTTGTACTGATACTCAAATTGATAATATGGCTAAGGTGATTTGATATATTATTTTTATACTGCAAATCTTTATACCTCGTGATATCCATTTTTGATTACTTTTTTGTTTTATAGTAATATATCTTAAGGGAAAGCATAAATCATAAAAAAGCTTAAAATTTTCTAGAAAAATATTGTAGGCTTCGTTAAGGTCTTCCGTATTGTATATTTCAGAAAAGGATAGTCTTTTAATGCAGTCGTAAAACTTTATCATATTTTCTTTGTTATAATCTCGTCGTTTGATGAACCACCTATCAAGAATGCATGTTTTTTAACACCACATTTAAATAGTTGCGCTGTGTGATCTGATAGGGCAAGTTCTATTACTTCAGCTTTACAGTTATTATGAAAATTATGTCCAAAGTTATCAATACAAGTTATCAATAAAGACTTTTAATTCGGGTAGGTTGGTTGATCTCTAATTTGAGATTGTAATTTGAGAGAAGACATTCAAATTCTATTGAGACATTGTTGCGCTTTAAAATGTTAATATTAAAGTCTCCTGTTATTATAATATTTCTTTTTTGATTTTTGGTAACTACTTCTAAAATTTTTTCCAATCTATTAAAGAATAAATTAAAATTATCGTTTTTTGGTACTCTATACATACACACGATTAAAGTTTTGTATAGCACTAACTCAATAGCACAACATTCAATTAAACCAGGAATGGAGAATTTCTTAATATCTAGTAGTTCCGTAAACCGGTGTCCCTTTTTAACCAGTATGCAAGTGCCACCTCTTTTTTGAGTTGTTCTGCAAAAGCATGCAGCTAAGTTATAGTTGGGGATGGTTAAAAATTTCTCGAAACCGGATATGATAAAATGTTCTGTGATGCATATAACGTCAATAGTTATGAGTTTTTCTTCTAGTTCATTTAAAGAAATTGTCAATGCATCTGATTTATTTAATAGACCTGCAATATTTTGATGCTGGATATGCAAATAATTATTAATGAAAAAACTGATTTATTGTTGGTTCCAAGTTCAATATTGTGTTACGATTGTCATTTTGTATTAACTCTTCATTTGACATATTGACACTATTTTCTATATACCTAATTAACTCTCTTTAGTCTCGGAACACAGTATTTAAGCCAATGTCCTTAATACGTCCTGTATGGTAGTAAAACATTCGATAGTCATAAGTTAAATTCGAGTTTGAGTCAAGGAGATATGCATATTGATGTGTTAAATTATCCAAGTATAATAAATTGTTAAAATTCTCTATTCTCCAATTAAACATTGACGTATTATGTTTACATTTAAATGTAGGCGGGCAAATTATAATATTAGTATGTTTAATTTCTTTCAATGTATTTCTGATGTAAATAATTAAATTAAAATAATTTTGTGTAGAATTAAAATCATCTTCGCCTATTAATATAATACAATAGTCCTTAAATGTAAATTGTTTTAATTTTGATTCAATGTTTTCTAACATATTAATGAGTCTAGTGTGTGGCTTTAAATAATGACATACTTGAAATTTATCATATGCCAGATTTTTCTGTGCTAAAAATAATAATATATTGATAATATATTATTATTTTTGCTACTACTTAAAATACAAACTTTATTTTGTTTACTTGCGGGTTTTATCTTTTCAATATATTTTAACTGAGGCTGAGTTGCAAGTGGCGATATGATTTCTACATTATCTTGATTTTTAGATACATTACTCATATTTAGTAATTTTGGAGTCCGAGTCTCTATCTGCTCTTTGTTGGGCGTTATTATTTTTTTCTTTTTTGTTGCAGGACTAGTTGCAATTTTTTTCATTAATACATTTGTTTTTAGTAGCTCTTCATTAGATCGTTTGAGATCCCTATTTTCTGAAGAAAGACACTCAATTTCTGCATGAGCACTGTTCAAGTCAATAGAGAGTTTTTTTATTTCCTCCTTTAATCTTTATTATTTATATCGTCATCGGATATATCAGGTAAGCTACCAGTGGTGTCATATAGCGAACCCGCGATGAACGAACCTTCGTTTGTATTATTGGAATCGGATTGTGTACGTCTGCGACGAAATCTAATGTTTTCTATAAAGTTCATCTTTGTTTGATTGGGTAAACTAGCTATGACATCTATCGTTCGAATGTGGAGTTTTTAGAAATTAATATCTTATAAATTTTAAATTTTGAACTAAATCATTCACAAAAAGTTTTTAGATTAGGAATCGAACTCTGGTTTAAATATGTTGTTGATGCAAAATTCAAATGATGCACCTCACGGCTATGTTTACAACTAAAGTATCTGAAGAAATTAAGTATTATAACTGTCCTTAAGTAATAGTAACTTGTTGATATGACTAATGTTGAAAGAATTACAAATATTCACAGCAATTATTTTGTTTTACATTTTTTACACTTGTGATATAAATTTTATTTTGCATTCCATTGTCACTGTACTGTCATCAGCAAAAAGTGTCATTTGATGATTTTTAGCATTAACAAGGTCGTTGATATAAAATAATAATATATTGATAATATATTATTATTTTGCTACTACTTAAAATACAAACTTTATTTTGTTTACTTGCGGGTTTTATCTTTTCTATATGTTTTAACTGAGGCTGAGTTGCAAGTGGCGATATGATTTCTACATTATCTTGATTTTTAGATACATTACTCATATTTAGTAATTTTGGAGTCCGAGTCTCTTTATCTGCTCTTTGTTGGGCGTTATTAATTTTTTCTTTTTGTTGCAGGACTAGTTGCAATTTTTTCATTAATACATTTGTTTTAGTAGCTCTTCATTAGATCGTTTGAGATCCCTATTTTCTGAAGAAAGACACTCAATTTCTGCATGAGCACTGTTCAAGTCAATAGAGTTTTTTATTTCCTCCTTTAATCTTTATTATTTATATCGTCATCGGATATATCAGGTAAGCTACCAGTGGTGTCATATAGCGAACCCGCGATGAACGAACCTTCGTTTGTATTATTGAATCGGATTGTGTACGTCTGCGACGAAATGTAATGTTTTCTATAAAGTTCATCTTTGTTTGATTGGGTAAACTAGCTATGACATCTATCGTTCGAATGTGGAGTTTTTAGAAATTAATATCTTATAAATTTTAAATTTTGAACTAAATCATTCACAAAAAGTTTTTAGATTAGGAATCGAACTCTGGTTTAAATATGTTGTTGATGGAATATTCAAATGATGTACCTCACGGCTATGTTTACAACTAAAGTATCCTAAGAAATTAAGTATTATAACTGTCCTTAAGTAATAGTAATTTGTTAATATGACTAATGTTAAAAGAATTACAAATATTCACAGCAATTATTTTGTTTTACATTTTTTACACTTGTGATATAAAATAATAATATATTGATAATATATTATTATTTTGCTACTACTTAAAATACAAACTTTATTTTGTTTACTTGCGGGTTTTATCTTTCAATATATTTTAACTGAGGCTGAGTTGCAAGTGGCGATATGATTTCTACATTATCTTGATTTTTAGATACATTACTCATATTTAGTAATTTTGGAGTCTGAGTCTCTTTATCTGCTCTTTGTTGGGCGTTATTAATTTTTTCTTTTTGTTGCAGGACTAGTTGCAATTTTTTCATTAATACATTTGTTTTTTGTAGCTCTTCATTAGATCGTTTGAGATCCCTATTTTCTGAAGAAAGACACTCAATTTCTGCATGAGCACTGTTCAAGTCAATAGAGAGTTTTTTTATTTCCTCCTTTAATCTTTGTATTTCATTATTTATATCGTCATCGGATATATCAGGTAAGCTACCAGTGGTGTCATATAGCGAACCCGCGATGAACGAACCTTCGTTTGTATTATTGGAATCGGATTGTGTACGTCTGCGACGAAATGTAATGTTTTCTATAAAGTTCATCTTTGTTTGATTGGGTAAACTAGCTATGACATCTATCGTTCGAATGTGGAGTTTTTAGAAATTAATATCTTATAAATTTTAAATTTTGAACTAAATCATTCACAAAAAGTTTTTAGATTAGGAATCGAACTCTGGTTTAAATATGTTGTTGATGGAATATTCAAATGATGTACCTCACGGCTATGTTTACAACTAAAGTATCCGAAGAAATTAAGTAATAGTAATTTGTTGTGTTCTTAAGTAATAGTAATTTGTTGATATGACTAATGTTGAAAGAATTACAAATATTCACAGCAATTATTTTGTTTTACATTTTTTTACACTTGTGATATAAAATAATAAAAAGTATTGTTATTGTCAGTTTGTGAATAACTAAATGTAAATTTCATCCGTTAATTGATTAAATGTAGCACTTGTAACACTTTTTAATAGAAATTGTTTTGTTGTTTTTTGTTGTTGTTATTTATTTGATTCATTACACTATTATTTATGTCATGTCATTTTGAAAACACTAGCACATATAGTTCACATCTTAAGTAATTTTTTTATCAGTCAACTGAGTTTGAATGAGTAGCTTAATTATTTTTTAAAACTTAAAATATTACACAGCAAACTATTTAAGTTATATCAGCGCCTCACGCGCGGGTAGGTACGTTGACGACTCCTATATGAACTATGTTGCCGTGCGGTATCGGTTTTAGAATAATACCACCCCCTCTTCCCACGTTCGTCGTAACAGGTTACCAACGGAAAACCTCGGAAACGCTAGTGGCTGCCGACAGATGGTAGCATAACCGACCAAAATGCAGCAGACCGGTCAAGGGCAGTAATGTTAAAGATCCAAAGTATCTGGTACTGCGATCGCCAATCCACTTGCCAAGCGTGCGGATTATGAGATACCCTTACTGGAGTAACAAAGTTATATAGACCAGTGACGGACAGGCGATCTCCCAGTGGGAAGGCTCGTACAAGAAATAATAACAAAATGGTTTGTGTAATAACAAAAGATTATCTATACCTATCCTACTAGTGAAAGTTGTTTTCAGTAGTAGATATACTAATCTAGCACTGAAAAAAAACTTTTTACTTTAGACAATATTAAACTATTATCTACTAAATAACGATAACGAAAGAGATAATTGACCCCTGAATGAGAGACACATCACTATCAGTTTTAAGACCAGCAATAGTTTTGTCATAAGTAAAAACTCCAGAAGTAAAATGGTTTTATATTTTTGTCTGGCATCTTTCGAAACTCTCGACGAAAGCTAGTGTTTTGAAATTTAAAATAAACAGATATCACCAGAGATTTAGATGAGATCATCATGTAGGTTTGTGTCGCAGATTGCTAAATCTCTATGACTTTTCTCCTCAAGTTTTACCAGTTATTATTATACATGGATAATACTATAATTTGTAAACCATTCGAAAAAAAATACATACAGTTGAACATGAAACATCTCTCTTTACGAAGTTCGTTTAAAAATATACATAAAATTACATGTTTATTATTAATTATCAATGTCGAATTACAAACTGATAGTCTAGTTGGTTGTGACACTGCCTTTGAAGCTACTTTTCTGATGAATATGAATGATTGTATGATTTGTATGATTGATTGTACCTTTATTTATGTATATTTTATGTGTAAATATATAAGTATACTAGCTGACCTGGCAAACTTTGTACCACCTTATCGTAGCTTTGATGCACTCTTTATTTTGCATAGCTGACCTATCTTATGTATGAGTACCTACCTACACAATTTGAACTGGAATCTATAATATCCTCCATATAAAAATGAATTCCCATTTCCCTGGTCTCGCCTTACCTGAGAAGGACTTTACTAATTTTATTAAATAAAAACAAAATATATATATTTTCTAGGTTTTCTAAATTTTCTCCCACAACGACAATAGCCACTTCATCAATTGTTGGTGCATTAAAACGTCCAGCAAGTTGTCCTGCAGGCGCCTTATCGGCTCTGATGACAATTTTATGATCATCTGATGCAGTCTAATGCAGTTGTGAATAATGCAACTAATTCATTGTGTTGATGAAAAAATGCTTGAAGTTGTTCCACAATTGATCTTTTCACAGAGTTGTTGTGTGCTATCGATTTCTCTTGCTGAATTGCCCATAAAATATATTTGCAAAAATTTATAGTCTTCATCAGGCATTGGCAATAAGGAACCTGTTCAATGATATATTTGACCCTGAATCTGCAAGAATATAAATATGTATTTAGGTAATTGTATAGCAAATTACTATCATGTGGCTCGCAAAATACTGCCACAATACTTTGCACATTTCAAATTAAAACTACTTTAAACCTCAACATTGAACAGCAGCCTTCCATGGCAGCTTTAGGTAGGCTTTACCAAGTAATGGAACACCTTGCTCATGCCATTATAAAATACAACATATTAAAAAATGTTGCTGTTTAAGTCTTTGGGTTATAGACTATTATTATGTACTTATTTGTCTTATTGTTTACAAAATAAACACATCTATCTACACAACACTGGCTTAACATATTTTGCACCAGCTACATGGTTGTAAAACTAAATAAAATTGTTTGCCATTAAACTTACTTACCTTGAAAGTAGGCATAAAATTGTCTCGAATAACTTTTGTTGCGCCAAATGATGTCATTTGAAAGCAATTATTGTATTGCTGAATATGAGTCAAAAAATGATTAGAATCTTGCCCATTTCCGGAAACCAATGAATGTAGTGGCTCTGGTGGTGGTACTAATGGTGTCAATTTGACTTGGCCGCTGGCGCAAAAAAATCCAGGGGCTTCATTTTTAATTTCAATGCATTGCAATGTGGACACACAATATTCATTAGTCAAAAAGACAAAAGTTTTCAAAAATATGAAGTGAAGTGAACTTACCGTGATTAACAAACACTTTTAGCATTTAGCAAACACAAAAAACAAACAAAAAACTTCTTAGTATTTAAAATAAAACGAACTAATACCAAAAACTAAAATTATCGTTAGCGCGGCAGATTACCACAGTTTTTTTTGTTTTTTAAATTGAATGACGTTGACATTTGTTAGCGCGGTTATGGATGTGGTGTCACAGATTACCATAGATTTTTTGTTTTAAATTGAATGACGTTGACATTTGTTAGCGCGGTTATGGATGTGGTGTCACAGATTACCATAGATTTTTGTTTTAAATTGAATGACGTTGACATTTGTTAGCGCGGTTATGGATGTGGTGTCACAGATTACCATAGATTTTTGTTTTAAATTGAATGACGTTGACATTTGTTAGCGCGGTTATGGATGTGGTGTCACAGATTACCATAGATTTTTGTTTTAAATTGAATGACGTTGACATTTGTTAGCGCGGTTATGGATGTGGTGTCACAGATTACCATAGATTTTTGTTTTAAATTGAATGACGTTGACATTTGTTAGCGCGGTTATGGATGTGGTGTCACAGATTACCATAGATTTTTGTTTTAAATTGAATGACGTTGACATTTGTTAGCGCGGTTATGGATGTGGTGTCACAGATTACCATAGATTTTTGTTTTAAATTGAATGACGTTGACATTTGTTAGCGCGGTTATGGATGTGGTGTCACAGATTACCATAGATTTTTGTTTTAAATTGAATGACGTTGACATTTGTTAGCGCGGTTATGGATGTGGTGTCACAGATTACCATAGATTTTTGTTTTAAATTGAATGACGTTGACATTTGTTAGCGCGGTTATGGATGTGGTGTCACAGATTACCATAGATTTTTGTTTTAAATTGAATGACGTTGACATTTGTTAGCGCGGTTATGGATGTGGTGTCACAGATTACCATAGATTTTTGTTTTAAATTGAATGACGTTGACATTTGTTAGCGCGGTTATGGATGTGGTGTCACAGATTACCATAGATTTTTGTTTTAAATTGAATGACGTTGACATTTGTTAGCGCGGTTATGGATGTGGTGTCACAGATTACCATAGATTTTTGTTTTAAATTGAATGACGTTGACATTTGTTAGCGCGGTTATGGATGTGGTGTCACAGATTACCATAGATTTTTGTTTTAAATTGAATGACGTTGACATTTGTTAGCGCGGTTATGGATGTGGTGTCACAGATTACCATAGATTTTTGTTTTAAATTGAATGACGTTGACATTTGTTAGCGCGGTTATGGATGTGGTGTCACAGATTACCATAGATTTTTGTTTTAAATTGAATGACGTTGACATTTGTTAGCGCGGTTATGGATGTGGTGTCACAGATTACCATAGATTTTTGTTTTAAATTGAATGACGTTGACATTTGTTAGCGCGGTTATGGATGTGGTGTCACAGATTACCATAGATTTTTGTTTTAAATTGAATGACGTTGACATTTGTTAGCGCGGTTATGGATGTGGTGTCACAGATTACCATAGATTTTTGTTTTAAATTGAATGACGTTGACATTTGTTAGCGCGGTTATGGATGTGGTGTCACAGATTACCATAGATTTTTTGTTTTAAATTGAATGAGGTTGACATTCCTTACGCGCGTTTTCTTAAATATGTAAAATTAAAATGTATATTTTTTAATTTTTCCGAGAGATTTTCTTAATATTTTTTTCCGTAAGAACCATGTACAGCGTATTAGAAAACTACAAAAAAAACTCAGCCAAATCGGTCGAGCCGTTTTCATGTTATGCCGTGACAACGAAAAAGGGGTTTCATTTTTATATATATAGATATGTAAGTCTACTATACGGCTATAGGCACGCCACGTGTCATGTTATAGTAAATAAGCTTGGGTGAGAAGTGGGTCGAAAGGACTTGAATTGTCTAGACTTCCGCCTACCCCAGTATCAGAAACTGCTTGAAGATATAAAAAGTGATGTCGGATTGATTCCCCCGTATCCCAATCAGATGGTAGAACAAACTCCTTGCACCTTAAACGTCTGTTCACCTGTTACCACCCTGCATATTTTCGATCTAGTTTTTTTAAGACATTTGGGTATACTGAGTAGGCAGAATACTTCCAGTCTTTAAAACTTAATTAAAAGTTCTTTAGCTTGTGTTTGGGTGATCGAAATTCGAGTCAAGAGACCATACCACCAGACTCATACTCGTCGTAGGTGTTTTTTTTTTTTTTTCAAAACTTATATACGATGTATGTCGTCAGCTTTGACATAAAGGAGGCGACGGGCTCGCCATGTGTCACATTGTCCAAAAAATGTCTTCGTGGGAAAGTGGGTCGAAAAGACTTAATTGTGTAGACCCCTGTCTACCGCTATATTACGGCGTGACGTAATTTTTTTAGCTCTCCTCTTAATATACTATGAGTCGTACCGTCATCGTCGTCAGTACCTTGTTCCTTCAAGTTGTTGTCATAAATAATTTGCGGGTTTGTATATTACCTTTTTTTACATTATTATTGATATTCAATAAACCCTTTCCATATCTTTTCTTTTTTAGGTTTCTATGCTATGCTATAATAAGATTGCCTGGAAATTATAGCTGAGCTGATAAGCCCCTATTGTACCCATGTTCCTCAAGTTTCAACTACAGCTGTATGTTTCTCCGACCCACAGATAAATATACTTTATATTACTTGATATACTTGATATTGTATCCGTAGGTAAAAATATTTAACACATCTGATCAGGAGGGGGTATGGAATAGTCACGTAGAACTCGCACCGGCTAAAACAAGCGTTAACCGTGGCGTGGTTAACATTCACTAATCCAAAGCCTAAATCGCTGGAGCTTAGGCATACTTAAAATATTAGTAATGTAAGCATCATGCCATTTTATTGTAACTATTAAAAGAAGAATTTTTGGTTTTATCCTTAAAATAACGGACGTTCTTAACATGGACGTAATTCCTTCAAGACGTAAGACCCTTCATCTGACTAAATATAAAAATGCACGAATATCAAATAACCTTAGTGAACGCCAGCTCTAAGGCCCCGGATTCGAATTCCGGATGGGTGAACTATACTCTTTTTCCACATTTTCTCGGGTCTAGCTTTCTGTGGTACCTTCGTCGTTTCTGATTCTATTACAAATGCTTAAGCTACTAAATTTTGGAGAAGAGCAATGTGATGTGATGTTGTTCCTAATAATAATACACAGAGTATTTATTTCTACGATTATGTAGTATTTATTATTATTATCGAAAACTTACCTATTAGAGAGTGAGCTAGGAGTTTAAAGTTATTATTTGACTTTTATCTTTTTAAAGAAAAAAAAAGGTTCTTTTACTCAGTTAACGATAATTCAAATGTAATCTCTTTTATCTGGTCGTATCAGGGGTGAAATTAAATTTTTAATGATATCACGAATAAATTTTTGTAATTTTTGTAATTACATTAATTACCACAAGAAAGCCGCCAATTTCCAACTAACAAAGCCAGACTTAAAGTCTATTCCGGCTTATTATATATATTACGAGAGAATTGCCCCAAAAGCTCGTAATATACAAACATTTAAGACGACCACAATGCTCTCGTTAACTTGGCAAATTTCCAATTTCTGCCTTAATAGCTGCTCGTTTACCAATGTTCCCAATATCGCCTGGAGCTGTTTAAAATTTGTTGTGACTCAATCTCGTCTTATTGAGAATTTGAAACCGATAGACATGGACTATAACTATGTTAATAATTTTTTTCCATTTCTTTTTCTAGCCGTCGCTGTCATGAAACGAGAATAAGGGACAAACCTTATAAATGGAATTAGCTAGCGATATATCGGCATAAAGAAGTGGCAATGAGCTTGTCACATAGCTCAAAGAACTGAAAACCGTTGGGAATAACGGTTCTCGGTGAGCAAACCCGTTTAGGCAAACGCAATGTAAAACGTCGCTCCCAAGATGGAGTGACGATGATGCAGGTAGCTGAGGACCGTTCTATGGGAACAATTTTTGGGAAGGGCTCTTGAAAAAAAATATCGGAATAACTACCTCCAAGAAATACACCACATACATTGCTCTGCTCTACTCATACATTGCAAATACCTAGTTTGTGGATTTATCTTATGTTATGGAATGGAAAAACAACGATGTGCATTCGTTGTTCACACATACTCCCAGACCCGAGACAATGTAGAAAAAGTGTTTTTCTACATTAACTGACGGAACGACCTGACGGGAACAATCCAGCTATTTAAAAGCGGCATGTACGCCGCACTGCCACGAATGTCATCTATTCGCTTCCCAATCGATGCGATTATGATGATCCAACCTCTACGAAAGAGGCCTATACAGAGCATTTCACATTAACAGGCCGTTATGTGTGTATATGTAGCAAAGAAAGCTAACGAGCAAGGGCTATCCTGATTATAAGTGATTACAAAGAACATCTTTAACATCGTAAGAGCTTTGTGAAGTGGGGAAAAATGGTCTCTAATTACCTTACTGGCTAGAAGTGTTCGACCACCTGCTATACAGTCCAAAATTGGCACCTAGCGATTGTTTCTTCTTTCAGAATTGGAAAAAAGTCCGGAGATATAATGAACATTTCGAGAGTAAATATTAAATTTTAGGACCGAGTTAAAGGCCTTTTTTTAATAAATATGAGTTTGTTTAAGTGTCTTGAAGTAGAATAAGATCACAGAGAAAAATAAATTTTATTTACATTTCCAACAGCATTTACATTTACACATAAAACTTGTTAATGATTCATAATTCAATTTCACAAGTTCAGCGAATTTATAATATTTACATTTTAAATTTATTACATTTCAAATTGAATGTGTGTGTGTGAATTTATTATATAATACATGTATCTATGAATTTATTTATTTACGTTTAAGTAGTATACCAAAATGTTTTATTTATATGAAAATGTTTATCTTTTATCATATTTATCACCAAAATGTAGGCCGGTAGAATGTGTCAGGCATTAAGTCCGCCTGTACGGTCTCCATTACATACATGAAATTTTAATAAATAAATAAACATGTTGTAACTGAGTAGCTGTACTACTGGACATTGTACTACTGGAGCACCTAATTGCGTTTAATTTTTTTCATAAAAATAAACAATGATTTCTTTTGTACTTCATATTAACCTAAAAAAAATCAGAATTATTGTGTTAAAATTATATGTTTTACGATATTATAAATGTGTCACGATAGCTGACTAGTTGAGTGATCGGAATTCGAGGCAAGAGACCCGTGTGCGATCTCCGGGTTGTAGGCTCATTCCAATTGGTTTTTTAAGACATATATAAGATTTATATCGTTGGCTTGAACATTATGACGGCTACACGTTCATTACCAGACACATTGTCCCAAAAAAATGTCTTCAGTAAATGCCTCCATTTATAGTCGATAGGATTTAATTGTCTAGACCTCGGTCTACCTCGATATTTTTATTAACTCGTTTTTACTATTAGGTGTCGACGTAAGAATTAACCACCCCATTTCTTCCCATTCTCGGACTTACTTGGTCTCTCTAAACTAACTAGCTAGACTTCATTAATTGCAATGTTTTCAAATGAACAAACCAGTACAAATAAATAAGACCCGTAACCTGCAGAAGAGTCTAAGGTACGAGATGACCCATACATAATACCGAGGGCATTATAACGGGGAAAACCGACATAGCCTGTTAATATGAACAAAAGATTTTGAGTCGTTTTTGTGTTATGTTTTGTAAAAACACTCGTAGGTGAATAAAGCCAGATCATATTACACATTGTACAAATGCATCTACGCATTTTTTGAAATCTTACACCTTATGAATGCTTATGTTTTTGTAAATATTACTAGATTCTTCTTACAACTTATATTTAAAATTCTCAGACCTCAAAAAATTAATAAATTCAGACATAGTCTCTGACGGGGCAGCCAGACGTAGCAAACCAATATGTCACATACATTACATACGTGCTTTCAAATTCACTATTTTCTTCATACACGCATGTCCAGGTATCCAAGTACTTTGACCCTCCCCTGCTCGAGCAGTTTGCCCACCTCTAAACCCCTAATTCATCAAATCAAAATCCATTAACCAAAATCGGTTTAAGATTTATCGGATTAAAAATATCCTACATTTATTGGTAATATATATCTTATATTTTATTACCCGGTTATAAACAAGCTGTGTCGAATTTCATTCAAACCATTTAGGCTTGATTGAATAACAAATATCGAAACATGAAAACACACAAAGTTTGAGATTTATGATGTTACTATTTTGCATGCGTCCTTCCACGTAGTATCTTTAAATCCCCGCCGGATCCTCTAATTTTCCCCAAACTTTTACATTTATAATATTAGTTATCGTAATATGAAGATTACTTTATGTATAAATATTTTTTTCCTGAAATTGAGCTAATAACAAAAATCATCCAAAAACAAGGATACACGGCAATCCATGGACACCTGTAAGTAACATCAAACGAAAATTTTACTGATGCGTCTATCATCCACGACAGCTTATACGGATTGTCTCACAACCGTGTAGTAACACTGACTCGATTAACCTGGCTCAGTTTGTCTCTTTTCTATCTTTACATACTATCTCCTAATGAGCGGAGGCTTACTTTAAAGATTGTCACTATAAAAGTAAGTCCTAAGGCACCTACATCCATCGACTCCTGCAATCTTGTGCAGGTCATCACTCCATTTCGTGGGGTTATACTACACTGCGTTTGCCTTGACAAGGTTTCCACGCAGAAACCTTTCTTCCCCTACGACTATTAGTTCTATGCTCTGTGAAGCCTTATTACCGGTCCATAGCCACACTCCAACGCGCTGATCTTTATGGCTATGTCGGTTACCCTGCGGATATCTTCAATGTGTCTTAAATATTATAAAACTATTTGCCGGCTGAAAGAGGTAAAAGAATGGTACTGACACCGAAGATTCTTAAGCCAAAAATAACATTTATTTTCTTTACAAGCTTCTAACATAACACATAACATTATCATTTTTGGTCTGTAAGTGTAAAATTACTCGAAGCTAAAGACTGTAAGTTCGAATTGAAATATTCTTTAAACGCCTCGTGGTAAATTTTAAGATCCAGTCAATGTTGAAATGATTGTCTTTTAAACTGACTAGACAAAGTAATTGCCGAGCTCAATCTAAAAGTGGTTTTACAAATGGATTCCAATTAATTAAGCGTAATTCGGCCGACGGTCGACGTTCTCCATTTATTACAATTTTTTGCGCTTAAGAATTCCTAAATGAAAATGGAATTTGGTTTTTGGCTATTAATCATAAAAATTACTTCCAATCTTTTGATAACAAAAAAAATGTTTATGTTTATATTATCGTTGAACCCGTGGAGATTTATTTTAATTGAGTAACGTGGGTCGAAATAACTTAATTGTCCTGAACCGCTGTGTACCGCTCTATTGGAAATGGCGAGAAGATTTTTTTTTAAATTGGAAAAAGTTTAAAGAAAATTTCACCGTCTCAGTGTTCAGGCAACGGTAAAAAAATCTTATATATACTGCCATGGATAGATACTCATTTTTTCTACGTCCCGCGGCTTTGCCCGTGTGATTTGTTAATAAAAAAAGTTGCCTCTTTTTTAAATTTGATTAATCACAAATAACTCAGCAAATTGGCAACGAAACATACATTCAAACAGATAAACAAACGGACACACAAAAGTTATTTTCGTTTTTATGATGTCAAGTAAGGATTAATAGGCATATAATAAGCATATTGAAGAATTAGGTCATGACAGCTTAGTTGGTAGTGAGTCTGGTCTCAAAGCTTCGGATATATAGGCTGTGCCGACTTTTATTTAGAACTGTTAAAGACAAAAGGAAGAAGACATCATTTGAAGGAACAAAACATCATCTTCCCTTAATTCCATAGGTTTGGGGTCCATGTGTCTAATATTTATAATATTAGTAGGATAAATATTCAACTTCATTACAAATATTCATATTCATGATACAAATGTTTCCATAGCTGTATTCGAACTCGCGAACCTCAACTTTGAAGGATGAATAACCACCAAATAGACCATCGGGTGTACGTAAGACATAATCCATAAATATCTATAAGACCCTACTCTACCGATCCCATGTGTTAATCCTGGTTATAAACTGTATCTGTTCACGGTAGACAGAGTTCTAGTCTAGACAATTAAGTTCTTTTGACGCACTTCCACCGAAGATATTTTCGAAAGAACGTGACAGGTGGTGAGCCCGTCGCCGTCTTTATGTCCAAGCCAACGATATGATTCGTATATAAGTTTTTGAAAAACCCATTGGTACGAGCCTGCCTCCTGGGGATTAAACTCGGGTCTGTTGACTCGAAATTCCGACCACCCAACCACTCGGCTATCGTGGCTCTGTTACTATTGTAACAGAGTCACGAGTCATACGAGTCATACGAGTGGTTGGGTGGTGTACGTGTATTGTAAAAAATATTATTAGGACTTGTTTTGTTTCTTTACTAGCCGTTGTCTGTTTTTCACCCGTTACCGTGACCGTTTATGGCGCAATTTTCTTCAATTTTTGTTTAATACAAAAGTTGTTTTCAGGTTGAACAATATCCAGTATCTTTCCACAGCGGTCTGTCTACTACTTAATTTCATCGACATTAATTAATCGGTTCAACCACGAAAACTTAACAGGCAGACTAATTTTAAAATTGTTTTTTACTATATTAATATTATTATATATGAAATAGAAACGGTATCTCCTATTTTATCTATTTATTATATTAATAGATAAAATAGGAGTTTTTGATCTCAATATATTATAATTGTAATAAGAAACCATTGATAATGCCATAAAGGCGAAACCGGTCAGGTATTTCAATAGAAAACAGGTGTGGAATAAGTAAAAGTGAATTTTGATGTGTTTATGGCGCTAACTTTATCACTTTTAAAAGTATTCAGCAAAATTTTGTAATAAAATGAAATAAATATCTTCACGCAATTCCCAATACAGGGGTAGACAGAGGTCAAGTCTAGACAATTAGGTCCCTTTGACCCACCTTCCACCAAAGATATTTTCGGGACAACGTGACAGGTGGTGAGCCCGTCGCCGCCTTTATGTCCAAGCCAACGATGAAATTCGTACATAAGTTTTTGAAAAACCCATTGGTCCTGTCCAAACCTGGGGATCGAACTCGGGTCTCTCGACTAGAAATTCCGACCACCCAACAACTCGGCTATCGTGACTTTTTTTTTGAAAACCATAAAAGTGTAATGAGGAAGGTTATGAAAAAACTAATCTCAAATTGTTCGTTGGTATCGTAAAACACTTTGTAACGCGAGATCCGAGGCTGGTTATCTGCGTGTCGTAAAAACTCTGAACTCTAGCCGTTATTAGCATATAGTGTAACTGTTATTAGGAACAAACTTTGAACCATTTCGTCACAAATAGCATACATTAAAAATACATGGCCAGTGTGAATGATGAAAAAAGTTATAAAATAAATTAGAATTATCAAAATGAGGAATCGATTTGTCAACCACATCGATGTCCTTGTGGCAGCGACGTCGACGAGTTAGGCCTCCACGGACTTTCATGCCAAAAAAGTGCCGGCAGACTATCTCGTCACGGTACCTTGAATGAGGTCATCCGAAGGGCTCTTGTTTCCATAAATATTCCATCGGTTTTAGAGCCTTGTGGTATATTTAGGGAGGATGGTAAGAGACCCGACGGCTTGACTTTAGTCCCTTGGGAGAGAGGCAAAGCTCTTGTGTGGGACGCAACTTGTGTCGATACATTAGCGGCCTCTCATATCAAGGGTACTTCGATAAGGGCCGGGGCGGCATCAGAGACTATACATTTGTTCCATTTGCCGTAGAGACAATCGGTCCGTGGGTCCCCGCGCGATGCAGTTTCTAAAGGAATTGTATCCGCAACTTATCGTTGCCGCTGGTGACAAGAGGGCTGGTTCTTTTCTCGCTCAACGGTTAAGTCTAGCCATTCAACGTGGAAATGCAGCCAGCGTTCTTGGTACCATGCCACGTGGAGTAGGGCTCTACGATTATAATAGTTTTTAGTTAATAAGTATTGTAAATATTAACATAATTTTTTCTGTAAATAAATATTTATGAAAAAAAATGAGGAAGATACTGTCAATCTTTTGAAATCCTCGGTGGACGAATGGCGTACACTCTGATTTCGGAAGAATCGCAAGCTTCATTTCGTGTTCGATTCCCGGACGGGTCCATATAGAAAACTACCTTTCTGCATTATCTCGTGTCTGGGGCACACAGTTACACACACAATAACACAGCGTTTTAGTTTTTTTAGTTAATAAGTATTGTAAATATTAACATAATTTTTTCTGTAAATAAATATTTATGAAAAAAAATGAGGAAGATACTGTCAATCTTTTGAAATCCTCGGTGGACGAATGGCGTACACTCTGATTTCGGAAGAATCGCAAGCTTCATTTCGTGTTCGATTCCCGGACGGGTCCATATAGAAAACTACCTTTCTGCATTATCTCGTGTCTGGGGCACACAGTTACACACACAATAACACAGCGTTTTAGTTTTTTTTAGTTTAGTTTAGCTAATCACTTCAAGATTAGAAAAATGTATGTGATATTGTCCCTGTCTATTTATTTATTTATTTAAGCCTTATTTGCACACTTTATAAAAAAATGTACAAAACAGCGGACTTAATGCCTAAAGGCATTCTCTACCAGTCTACCTTTGGTTTGTGCAGATAATCTAGTGATGGGCGCAAAACTCATAATTAAATATTTTATGTGTGATTTATGTACATACATAATGTAGTTTTGCATAGAGAGCTCAAAATGTTTGTTTACAAGCGAAACCTCCATAGGTTTTATGCAATATTTTGTTGTTTTTTCGATTTATCCGAATATAGGGGTTTTTGTTTTTGTACAGTAAATGAAAGGTTGTTTATAGGTATAAAGGTAAGTGCGAAAAAGGATTTCATTCAGAAAATAATATTGTTTCTATTAATTAAAGATAAATATACATTTTGGTACAATTTCTAGGACAAAAAATTGGTACGCTTAATGTTAACCAATAGTAAATCTGGTTTTAATGTGATACTACAAAACGCAACCTGCCTAAAAGCTTTTAATTTTCTTCTCCATTCATTTCACATGTTTATTGTTTATTATTTATATATTTATTATTTATGTATATATGTAAGTCACGATAGCCGAATGGTTGGGTGGTCGGAATTTCGAGTCAAGAGACCCGAGTTCGATCCACAGGTGGCAGGCTCGTAATGGGTTTTTCAAAAACTTATGTGCGAATTACATCGTTGGCTTGGACAAAAAGACGGCGACGGGCTCACCACCTGTCACGTTGTCTCGAAAATATCTTCGGTGGAAGGTGGGTCAAAGGGACTTAATTGTCTAGACCAAACCTCTGTCTACCTATTGAGAATTGCGTGAAGATATTTATTTATTTTTATGTATATGATGTTGTTTGTATTTTTTTTGTTCTATAAAATGAATGAAATACATTAGTTAAATAGGGTTATTTGAGGTAACACTCTAAGTGTTAACACGATTCAAATTAAAATTTGGACCTCAGCCAATGGCTGAAATGCACCAAAACATTTCTATAACGTAAGATCTAGATTAACGATGTGCGAAAAAGTCGGGAAAGAACGAACGCTACCGGAGATTTATGTGTTGTCTCACAATGCTGAAAAATTTATTACTATCTATATTTTTGAAAATTTAGTTATAAGTGTTGTTAAGATTTACTTATTGGTAGCTTATATAAATAAAAAATACATACTAATACAATTAGATAGGGACAACATCACACACATTTCCCTGATACCAAAGTGAGCTTCTAAAGCTCCTTTATTATGGAAATAGAAACAATGAAGCTACCACAAACACCCATACCCAGGAAAATGTAGAAAAAGGGGTTTCCTAAAAGCTGGCGACGTCAGGAAAACCTTCTATGGAAGTTGACAAAAAATGTATATAGGTGTATAAATTTCGATAGATATTGTAAACGTCTATAAGTGACTTTAGAAAAATATTTAAATTTCCACCAAATGCACGTAAGAAAGCTGTATATCAAATGTCACTTCACGTTTCCGCGGAGGTAGTGCCTTCAAAGCTCAATTGTCAGGTGACGTTTATTCGTTTTTTAAATTCAATGTTATTGCAGATAAACATATACGAGCTGATTGATGATGACTGAACACTACTCTTTATTTTTGTCACAGGTTCAACATATGCACGTCAAACTACGTTATATTAGTGTATTCAAATATAATAAAAGTGTACGTAAAATTTACATATCCATGAAAGAATGTAGCAAAGGAGTACGACACCGCATTTCTTTCCGTGGATCAATGGAACGTAATAAAATGTAACTAAGGAGATGCCACCCCGACGGTTGTCCCGATCGTTGCTTGACGGCTGTCCCGATGAATGTCCCGATGGTTGCCCGACCGTTGTCCCAACGGGTGACCCGATGGTTGTTCCGACTGTTGTCCCGATGGTTGCCCGCCAGCTGTCCGGTCATCTATAAAATTTTGGGACAACGTAACAGATGATGAACCCGTCGCCGTCTTTATGTCCAAGCCAACGATATAAATGGTACATAAGTTTTTATAAATATATAAATAAATGTCTTCACGCAATTCTAAATACAGGGGTAGACAGAGGTCTAGTCTAGACAATTAAGTCCTTTCGACCCACCTTCCACCGAAGATATTTTGGGACAACGTGACCCGTCGCCGTCTTTATGTCCAATAATCTTATTCGAAAATATCTTCCGTGGAAGGTGGGTCAAAGTGACTCAATTGTCTAGACTAGACTTCTATCTACCCCTGTATTGGGAATTGCGTGAAGATATTTACATTTATTTATTTAGGAAATTAAAAGATTGCCAAAATTCCGATATAATGCGCCTAACGAAGTTCCGGGCAAAATTTAGTTTGTAATGATTATTTTAAAAATGTGCACACAAAAATTTGGCTTAACACTTGTACTTTGTTAACTTCATATTCTAAATTTTTTGTAAAAAAATAAATTACTTTACGCGTAATAAATGCGAACCCGACCCTACTTCACTGACAGCGAACGGGAAGGACGAATGCTCCGGAATTAATAACATGGGTACGAGAGCAAACAGTGAATTGATTTACAAAAAATTTTTGCCAAAAAAAGGGAAGGGTTAAAGTGAAAACTTCTTTAGGCGCGTTGGGCGAGTTTCGAATGGGTAAACACTTCAAGTTTGCATAACCGATTTGCTGTTGGACGACTGTCGTACACACCGGATTTCATGGTTTCAGAACTGAAGTTCCGGGTTCAATTCCCGGTCGGATTAAGTAGAAAACCACTTTTTCTACATTTTCTTGGATTTGATATCTTGGTTGTTACCGATTTCATAAAACAAGTGCTTTAGCTACTTTTCTTTGAAATCAAAGCTATATTTCTATGTGATATTGTCCCTATCAAAGTATCGATGTATTTATTTATTTAATAATGTTGATAGTGCACCTATGGCTATGCTCTATTATCTGTATTTTGTTATACCATAATTTTAAGTTTTTAAATCACGACAAGAGCAGTAACCAAGACTATTAAATAATATCCGCAACGCATCTGCTATTGCCTCCGTTATTGCAGGTGTTCATGGGCGGCGCTAATCACTTACCATCACGTGAGCCACCTACTCGATTGCCTCCCTATTCTATAAAAAAAACTAAAAGATCTAGACTATTTGATCTTTGCAAGCCATATTTCATTAGATCTTATATTTGGGACAACATAATAAGTAGTCGCCATCTTAGTATCCATGTGACAATCTCCGTGTACGTGTGTCGTACCCACCGATTTTCAAGGTGTCCATCAAAAACTAGGAGTCATCTGGATAAAACGTTCTTACCAATTTTGCCAACAAAAAACCGCGCAAAAAGTGTTTCGAATTGATGAGTACATATAGTTAGTTATTAGAGATCATAGAAAAATCAACACGTTAATGAAATGGTATACGCTTTTATCATAAAATCCTAATAAATTTGTGAAGCCTGTTTATTAACATGTTTAAGAAATTTATTAAAGAAAAAATTCCTATCCATTCCGCCCCCAAGCCATTTTTACTAGCATACATACATACCTAACGGCCTGTTAAAGTCCACTGTAAAACACCCTTCATTTCTTCATCATTAAACAGGCTTCTCCCATAGGGGCGATTTGCTATAATCGCTACGCTTGGTAAGCGGATTGACGAGCGGATTGGCACCTCAGACGCTGCTGCCCGTCTTCTGTCTAATTACGTTGGTCTGATATTTTTAGAGATCTCGCCATCTATCAGTTACACTAACGATATTCAAGGCTGTTTCCTTTACCATTTACGACACCCACGGGAGGAGAGGGATGGGCAATATTCTTACGCCGTTACCACACGGTAAACTACTAAAAAACTACTACCTTTAACTAAAAAATACTTTATATTGTATTTATACTATCATAATTTTTATAATAATTAAAATACATATTTTCTTTCACCTACTTTTTTACATTCGAGGAAACTCACTTAACTGTAGTAGCTCAAAAATATGTTCAATGTGTATTCTTATTTCGATATATAAATTAATTGATATCATATCAATTAATTTATATATCGAAGGTGTGATCATGACTTTGGGGCATTTCACCTTAGTACTCGTAGTGGCAACGCACCTGGAACCTTCTTCTTTTGTAAAGTTTTCACATCTCCCTCAGATAGTATGTGGCTCCTTTTCCAACCTACTCCGATAAAAAATAACGTACACGAAAGAGCTTCATTAAAAGGATAATAAGAACAATTTTATAATCTAAATAAAATTATTTTAAAATTTTTGGTCATATTTCAATCTGTCAAAACAAAATATCTTAACGCCATTCCCAATACCGGGATATATTGGGAATACTACATAATTAAGTCCTTTCGACCCAGCTTCCACCGAAGACTAATTTTGGGATGTGTCAGATGGTGAGCCCTTCACCGTCTTTTGTTTATAGTTGGCTTTATACCAACGTTGTAAGTCCTACGTAAGTTTTTCTTTTTTAAATCATTGGCACAAACCTACCACCTAAGGATCGAACTCAGGTCTCTTGACTCGAATTCTGATCACCAAAACACTCGGCTGTCGTGACTATTTTGTTGTTAATCTGTCAAGGTTCCAGTAATTACAAACGATACAAATGGTAAGAAGGTTTCGAAAAATCTCTTTTGTAGGAGCTTTCGTAGATGTCGTCGAACTCGGGTCGCCTAACAATTGGGCATTTGTGACTGTATAAACATATAGTCCTATTTATTATATCCCTATCTGCGACGTTCGTATTTGTGATCTCGAAGTGTATCATATATCATTCTTTTATTTCTTCATTCTCTAAAGTGCCGGGTTCGATAAATGATCGGCTAAACTTTCTTGGGACGGTAACTTCGTTGTTTCTGATTCTATAATACAAATGCTCAAGCTTCTTACATTGGGATCAGAGCAATGTATGTGATATTTCCCTATCTACATATGTATGTACTTATTTTCCTAATTTATGTACTTATATTCCTAACTATATAATTTCCTAGTTACTAAGATTAATTTTTTTTAAATGTTTTTGAGAAAGGTAAATTTAATTTAAAAGGTCACGATAGCCGAGTAGTAGGGTGGTTGGAATTTAGCGTCAAGAGACCCAAGTTCGATCCCCAGGTGACAGGCACGTACCAAAGGGTTTTTCAAAAAGTTATTTACAAATATCGTTGGCTTGGACATAAAGACGGCGACGGGCTCACCACCTGTCACGTTGTCCCGAAAATGTCTTCGGTGGAAGGTGGGTCAAAGGGACTTAACTGTCTAGACTAGACCTCTATTTATTTATTTTTTACTAAGTTTAATTCAAACCCATTCAGCAGTTTTAGCTAATTTAAACAAAAAACATCCGAATATACACTCTTACTTTTGACGACCTCCGTAGTCGAGTGGCGGGCACAACGGTTTTCAGAGTGGCCAGGTCCGAACCCCGAACGAGTCGATATAGAAAATCAATATAATATAAAATAACAATATACAAATGGATATAGAAAAGGGTAAATTTTACATCGCCTCGGAACTGGATCTTTTCTGCTACCTAACATGTCATGTTGTCAACATTTCAGTTTATCTTCATGCATTTCCCAAGACAGGGGTAGCCAGAGGTTTAGATACTTTAGTATCTTCGACTCACATTTCATACAACAACGTTACAGGTGGTAAGCCTGTCGCTGTCTTCAAGTCCAAGCCAACGATATAAATCGTACCTATGGTTTGCAAAACACATTGATACGATCCCATCTCCTGAGATTCTAACTGGGGTCTTTTGACTCTAATTCCGATCACCCAACCACTCGGCTATCGTGATTCATTCATTTTTTTTATTTATTAATATTCTTACAATTTTTATCATGGTATTATATGTTTCATATGTAATTTTAAATTAATGAAATACATTTTGTTTTATGACCACAAAATAGATACTCGATTATCGCAGAAAATTAATTTATTACACAATAGCCTTGCATCAAAACAATCACTCTTATTAAAAGTCCTCGGCGTCCTCTATTCGATCCACAAGCAGAGGTGTGCGTGCATTTGAGCTCAATGATTTTCAATTATTGTGCTAATGTGCAATGTAACATTTTCATAAGCTGGACAGCTCTCTTACGTTAAGATAATAAATATGTAGGTAACCTATTTATTATCTAAAGGCATTTCTCAATGCTCACGATCCACAATACACTGTCTTAGTATCCCAGCCAACGACACAAATCGTATATAAATTTAGAATAGAGATATTGTTATTTATGTATAATGCACAATTCCACATGCAAGAATATGACATATCACTTATTATGTATATTTTTGGATATAGTATTTACATTCACCAGAAGGTTGACTGGTAGAAAAAGCTTTAGGCATTCAGTCCGTATATACATTCTCATGTGTAAGTAGAAGTACCACCACTACCCAGACACATGCACAAGCTCTACTGAATAATACGGCATCACAGATAATTACGCGCCATGTGTTTCGTATGCAATACATCTTCAAGCGAATAGACTCTACAACGTTACACTTAGTTATCTTAAAAAATTACAATATTTTAAAGCATGACGTTATTTAATATTAAATTTGACTTTGCCTTATTCTTCGCGGTTATTTGTCACTTTTGGCGTATAAATGGAGTATATGAAAGTCTTGGAACTCGGCTTTGTAAATATTTGAATCTGTCAAGGGACAATAATTTGAAATGACGTGACATAATAACAAAATAAAAAATTACTTAATTTCTTTTAATTTAAATTTAGTTTAAGCGTTCGGGAAACTACGCCACATATTCTGGTCGAGTATACCGCAAACCCTTGAGAAAAAAGTGCGTCAAAAGTTACAACCAGTGCGCCTTGCCAGTGATGAAATATGGATCTGAGGAGAGGTGCACTGCAGAACGTCTGAGGCCTCAAAGTTGTTTAGCGTGCTATGCTGGGTGTTTCTCTGTGTGATAGAATCAGTAACGAAGACATCCGTAAAGAAGAGCAGCAGAACTAAGGTGACTAACTGATGCAGCATGAGGATTAGCGTACTGAATGTGCGGCAATGGGCCAGCAGCACCTCGAAGAATTGATAATAGTTGGAGAATGGAGGTTCTCGAATGGCAACCCGCTTAGGCAAACGCAGTATACCCCCTCAAGATGGAGTGACGGCTTGCAAAATTTTACAGGAAGTCGATGGATGCAGGTGGCTGGACCGCTCTTTGTGGAAGGCCTTTATTCAGCAGTGGGCCCTTGTTAAGCTATAAAAAAGATGAATAATTGTGCCGCTCAGAATTTACACCATTATATTTTCATATTTTTATCAATTTTTTTTCAAATGCAGGAGTAGACAGAGATCTAGTATAGAAAATTAAGTCCCTTCGACTCACCATCCACCAAAAATATTTTTGACACATCGTGACAGGTGGTGAGGCCATCGTCGTCTTTATGTCCATGCCAACGCAAAAGAATGTCCATTTCAAGCAAAGAATTTCAATTAAATAAGGTTACAGTTACCTGTTACAATCACAGTCGGCTTAAAATAAAAAAAATCTCGTGTGTCTCAAAAGATGTTAGTATCTACGAGTATGTTGCGAGTACTTAAAACGACCTTTTGGGTAATACGATATTATTATTATTATTTACTTATACTATGAAGTTAAATATTTGTTATTTGTTTGAATTTCTTTTTATTTTATTGTAATTTTGGGATACCGAGGAAGTTTATTGAAAACCAGCTGAGCAACTTTACTAGTGGGTTAACGTAAAAGTACATCCAAATCGATCCAGCTGTTTCGGAGATTAGCCGAAATAACAAAGTCACCGACAAATATTTTAAAAATTGCCTTTTTGTTTTAAATATTATACATACTTTTATATACGATAAATTTAGCAAAAAGCAATAATTTTAACGTTTACTTTTTTTAAAATTGCATACTATTTTATTAGGTTATAAGGTGGTAAATAAAGAAAATGAGTTGTGATGTAGAGTTTATCCTTAACGAAAGTCTGCCTTTGTTGAGTAGTTTCTGTCTTTGAAATAGTAATCATTTTCACCTGTTTAAAACATTAAATAAAGTTGGTAAATTCTTTACCAGGCTTTCACTTTAATTCATGAAAAGCATTACGAAAAGATTATATAAGTCCACGGAGTAACCGAGTTTTGTCTCCGACATTAATTATCCCCAATTGAGACTGCGAATGATATTTCAGGAGTTATTAAGGTTACATTTTTTTCTTTTCAGTAAAGATATTATTTGGTACAAAAGAACAACGATTATTTGGTCGTGTCTCAGCTTTGATAAGGTCACCGGTAATAATTCATACAGACAGAATTTGTATTCTTCCATTGATGTGAAAACAAGCTAAAATCAACCATAGGTGTAATTACTTACTGGCCTAACACACATCTTAAATAAAACGATTTTCGGAAATCTTTACAATGCGAAGATATCTCCCGGCTGCTTGAGACAAACAACGGATGCAAATTGCGCTGTGCTTTAATTAACTGGCTGACTACAGACCGTCTAGCTCATACAGATAACGTTAAATATTAAAAAACTGCCTGATTAAATTTAAGTTTAAAAAGATAAATGTTTTATCGGACTTATTGTATAAGTAAAGTTTTAATAAGCGAAGCTCAAAAAAGTAAGGAAGGCCTGTAAATCCCTACTTCTACTGCTATAAGCCTTCTCATAAATATTCGAAAGAAATTGAAGGAGAAAAGGAGAAGGTCCGGAACTTCTCCTGCTGTCTTCTTCTTCGTTATTCTTCGTCTCGACATAATATTTATTTTTATTAAAATTATTGAAGTCACGATAGCCGAGTGGGTGGATGATCGGATTAAGATCCGATTAGGTGCTGCGATATCCAATCCGTTTGCGAAGCGTGGCGATCATGGTGAATCTACAAAGGAAGAGGCAAATGTCCTGCAGAGGACTGGTTCAGAGCGTTATGTCAATAAAATATACGCCAAGCTACAATAGACAATCTATAGAACTCAATAAAATCAATCTCGAGCATTGTGGGCCTACAACAAACGTTACGAGAAATTTGCCCTTAAGTCTCTTTATATAAACTGTTAAGACGATCACAAGACGCTCCCGAACACCCAATGACTGCTATCATAGCTATTTACTGACCACAGTTAAAATATTATTTAGCTACGATTTGACATAACCGTAAATATTTTTTTATTTATCGTACAACTGTGTTATCTACAAAATACAACTTTACCATTTGGTGAATTTAGAGTATATAAGTTGATTAAATTTTGAAAGCTCTTGGGTACCGCGTTTGCTTCCCGGACGGGTGAATGTAGAAAACTACTTTTTCTACCTTTTATTTATTTATTTTATTTATTTATAGAAAACTACTTTTTCTACCTTTTCTCGGATCTGGGTGTTTATATTACCTCCGTGGTTTCATTCCTTAAAACATGTGCTTAAGCTACTTACTTTGAGATCAGAGCAATGTATGTGATGATGTCCCTATATGTTTATAAAATTTATAAGTAATTCACTGATTTTTTAATTACATTACCTTATTTATTAAATTAAACTTATACCGGTGATTGTTGTCACTTGGTGAAATTACATTGCATTAAAATTCATTGCTGAAAACATGTACACAATTCCCGTTTATTTAATTATTTATAATTTAACCGACCGGTTTCGCCTTACGGCATCATCATGGTATTGATCAGGTCCTGATGATGCCGTAAGGCGAATCGTTCACAAGTGTTCAGCAATGAATTTTTGTAATTAATTTTATTTTTACATGTACATTTCAAATAATTATAATTACAACCACACTTTGTGGAAGAAAATAATTTTACTTTTATTTATTCGCATTAGAATAACTTTTCTTCTTCGGCGTAACAAAGTAAATGTTTTAAGGATTTCCTTTTTAATTATAGACTTCATACTGTTGAAAATCGAGATATAGATAATAGTAACAGCTAAGTAAGTGGTCAGGGTGCTTGTCTTAAACGCAAATAACCCGGGTTCGGCTCCATTAAAATTGTTAAAAACTGTTAGTGCTGAATTTACTATGACTCTTTGTCGAATGAAAACGTAGTAAAGAAACCTACTCGTTCGAGAAAGAATAATAAATAATAATAAGAAATAAATAAATATCTTCACGCAATTCCCAATACAGGGGTAGACAGAGGTCTAGTCTAGACATTTTACTCCCTTCGACCCACCTTTTACCGAAGATATTTTCGGGACATCGTGATAGGTGGTGAGCCCGTCGCCATCTTTATGTCCAAGCCAACAATATAATTCGTACATAAGTTTTAGAAAAACCCTTGAGGATCGAGGTCGAGTCTCTTGACTCGAAATTCCGACCACCCAACCACTCGGCTATCGTGACTTAAAATAATAATAAAGTGAATAAATATCTTCACGCCATTCCCAATACAGGGGTAGACAGAGATGTAAACAATTAATTCCAGCGACCCACCTTGCACCGAAGACATTTTTGGGACAACGTGACAGATTCTCTCGACTCGAATTCCGATCAAACAACCACGCGGCAATGGTGACTTCAATAATAATGATAAAAATAAACATTATTTCGTGATCCTGATGCAATTTCTTTCAAATATTTGAGAGAAGGTTTATACTTTGCTGTAGGCATTTATAAGCCTACCTGACTTTTTTCAGAGTCGAAAATATTGCACACTTATTAAAATGTTACTTATACAATTATTAAGATAAACATTTTTCTTATGAAACTTAAATTTAATCAAGAAGTTTTTTAATATTTAACGTAATCTGTAAGAGCTAGTCGGTCTGTAGTCAGCCAGTTAATTAAAGCACAGCGCAGTTTCCATCCGTTGTTTGTCTCAAGCAGCCGGGAGATATGTTCGCATTGTGAAGCGCTGCGGATCTCCTATTCAAACAACGATATAACTTATTATCAGTATGGTTTTACCCTCATTGTTACTTTTTAACTACTTATTAAACGAACTCAAGTCACGATAGCCGAGTGGTTGGGTGGTTGGATCCTCAAGTGGCTGTACCAATGGGTTTTTCTAAAAACCTATGTACAAATTATATCGTTGGCTTGGACATAGAGACGGCGTCGGGATCACCACCTGTCACGTTGGCCCGAAAATAACTTCGGTGGAAGGTGGGTCGAAGAGACTTAAATGTCTAGACTAGACCTCTGTCTATCCCTGTATTGTCTATTGCGTGAAGATGTTTTTTGTTAGTTTTTTTTTTTAAGTTACGATAGCAAAATGATTGGAGAATCTGGGTGATTAGAATTCGAAACTCGGGAGGTAGGCTCGGATTTTTTTATCTTCACAAAATTTTCAATATTGGGGTAAACAGATTTCTAGATAATGGAGTTCATCCTCGCCTACGTGAAAAAACATTACAGACGGTGAGCGTATCGCTGTAAGACTAAACGACCTACAAAAATGCATCGCGATATAGGTCTCGCTAATATAGAAGCACTTGCTATATTACTAAGGTTGGCAAAGCGGATTGGTGATCACATCTCGCAC
The DNA here is from genome assembly GCA_029286605.1 of Sericinus montela. Lineage (NCBI taxonomy): Eukaryota > Metazoa > Arthropoda > Insecta > Lepidoptera > Papilionidae > Sericinus > Sericinus montela. Next base: position 278,529 of record JAGSMR010000093.1, on the reverse strand, counting down.
CTAAGACGCTGCTGCACGTCCATGGTTATTCCGCTATCAATTTGTAACCATTAACATTGATGAAGTGACGACCTGTACAATATTACGGGGAGGTGTCAGACTCAGGTTCACTCGAGAACGTTCTTTGTGTAATGCTTTGGGGGAGGCCTCCGCTCCACAGTGTACTTTTGATAGGCTGTAAAGAAAAAGAAGAAATTATATAAATGAATAAAATATTTTAGCGCGGTCTATACTTCACCAAGCAAACCTTGGTCATACATAAAGGTAAAATAATATAAACTGATAATACTTGGTAATATATAAAAATTATATTATTTTTTTAAGAGTCACGATAGCCTAGTGGTAGGGTGGCCGGAATTTCGAGTCAAGAGACCCGAGTTCGATCCCAAGGTGGAAGGGTCGTACCAATGGGTTTTTCTAAAACCGATATACGAATTATATCGTTGGCTTGGACATAGAGACGGCGACGGGCTCACCACCTGTCATGTTGTCCCGAAAATATCTTCGGTGGAAGGTGGGTCGCGTGGGTGGGTATTGGGAATTGCGTGAAGATATTAATTTATTTATTTTTAAGTTAGTTCAAATAGCAATGTGCACTGCATGTAAAAACATATACATTGTGAACAATAACTTAAAACATTTGTTTTGTTACCAATCAGTTTATACGACACTTTCTAGTACTTCACAAAGGAAACTTATTTATCAGTTATTCGGTAACAAGAATTTCCGAAGCAATTGGTTTACTTCAGAGCTAAGTCGAATCAAGAACGTTTGGGGCAGCTTACTAGGAAGCGATATGCGAATAACTTTTTAAGACATTGAAAATGGAGTTTAAAACATGGTGTACATTTATTTTTATTGTCTCCTGTAGAGCAAAGACGTTATATGTTTACACTTGATGAAGAATGTTAACAATGAATAGCATCTCATTAAATCTACTATAATACACATGTAAATATCTCCAGTGTCATAATGTTCGTCCGTACAAATTTTCGAAATATATTGATGGATTTAAACGGAATAGAAGAATACCATAGAAGTAGAACTTAGGTCAGCTATAATGGGATTTATAAATCGCTTGAACATGCAGGAATAATGTAATTTTTCATTAAGCCTTTTAAAAGTAAAAAAGATGAAAAAAGATCAGAGCATAAATATATTTTTTACGATGAGATTTACTTATTGGTATTAAATTAATAAGAAGTTTTATAAATTTTCTTGTAATTATTTTTGCTACTTCATTATTAACCAAATGTTTATGTCCGAAACTTCATTAACGCATTATCTGGAAATTATCCCCGGACCCATTTAATTGCTTCTAGTAGTATAAAAAATAAACTACGTCTTCGATTCGGCAAATCTAAATCTATAAAGCACTATGATCCTGATCTCTCCCACAGGGACCATGCATTATTCTGAGATAAAAGCTTTGCATCCTGGTTATAAACCGCATGCAAAATTTTTAATCTTCTTAGGTGTAATACAAATCTAAATATTTTAAAAATTTAAACCCGGACACGCGTTGCTAGGACTCAATCCGATATTTATTACGAGAGAAAAATACCATTTATTTAGTTGTTTTTAGGAGTTTCAAACGTTTTTTATGTGTTCATTAATTTCTTTATCTATAACTCCGGTTCTAATAAAGGCACATGGTTTGTTTGAAATAAATTGTCGGCGTTAGAACTCTACCTATTGGAACGATTTTTTTTACTGCTTTATTCAGAGAGAAGCTAGGGTGCACATTCAACTAGGCTAAGGTCCTCTAGCATTAATTTTTTACTAGACAACATCGGTTACTTTGCAAACTTACTAAAAAAAGTTGTAAACATACGGAAGTTGAGATTTCATGTATAAAAATGAGTTTACTTTCTTTACAGCGGAAGATTAAGTTTTGTTACGTTCACAGAATTTTATAATAGAACAATTAACATAATTATTGCAGCAGCTTGCAGACAACTAGAGTTTCCTTGTACAAAGATCAGCGAAGAAAGCGAAGTCGCAATGTCAGTGTAGCTCAATGCAAAGCGCTGTTTGTTTTAATGTATTTTTGCAAATTTTAATAAGAAAAGTTGGTAAAGTGCCTCTTCTCAGACCGTTGACTTGGTAATGCTCATGTTGTCATACGTCATATCTAATGCACGACAATTTCTATAAAGAGCACGAGTTCCCGTTTCACACATAATTAATTGTTTCAGTACAGTACGGTATTTACTTTTGCTTGTCGTAAATAAAAGTATTATTGTTGTAGACTTTTTCGTTTTCAGGAGTCGTATGGTTCAGGGCCAATAATTTTGTCTCCTAAGCCTACACTGGAGCAGTGTAATAATACAGTAATGTTTGTATTACTACACTGTTCCGGTTTGAAAATAAAGAGAGCGAGACAGCGAGACATCTGAAACCTACATTTTGGTTCAGTTAGGAAGTGGATTAGCTTTCCACCGTTTCCAATTAAAAAATAATATGTATTCGAATATTAAAGAGTCAAGTTTGAGATATTTAATCAATATCAATTTCATATATTAGCAGCCAGTTTAATTACGTTAAACAAACTGCTCTTTCAAATAGACACAGACACATGGGGAATGGTCGGCACGAGATGACCGTGAGCCTCAAGTGGGCTTGATTAGCCCACTTCAAACGCGCTAAGGTCAGCCGTGAAGAAAGTGTTTGCGTCGTTGCCTTTGGTCTGTTCTCCTGGCCCTCCTCAGATGAGGTCCAGTAGCGACGAAGCTTTAGTGAAAGTCAAGTTGATCCGGTCGGGGGGGGATAGCAGATTTGGTATTGCAAAGTGTCATTCTCCCTGGCTAACGAGGCCTACATATGATCGGTGGCGGAGCCACCAGATTCACCGCGGGGTGTCGGACCTTCTGATGATGGTCCGTCAACGGTAAACCAAATTGTGGTATTTTTCAAAGATTCCCGCCATCTGTCGGTAGGCAATGGAATTTTCAAGACGATTCCTTTAGTCGCCTCTTACGACACCCACGGGAAATAATGATGAAAAGAGTACAAATGAAGAACCGACGTTTTTCTGTTTTATGTATTCATCTGATAACCGAATATATTTTTCAGACCTTTCAATAAGCTTTTGTATACATTCATGAAAAAATGTTTAGTGTTTGTCTGAAAAATAGGCTAAAATTGCGTCCTTAACGTTTTCATTGCCGTTGAAATTCCACCCACGTAATTTTTTAAATTTATTTTGTTAATATATTTATTTATTTGGGGTTACCTAAGGAAAGTACAAAGGAAAGTTTTAATCAATTTGTACACATAATATGAAAACTATATCCATAATTGCCGAGAGCTAGTTCTGGACTGTATGTAGATGATTAGGATTCCCAGCGGTATTCTAACTATTAATATTTTATCAAAAAAAATATATCTTCACGCAATTCCCAATACAGGGGTAGACAGAGGTCGAGTCTAGACAATTAAGTCCCTTCGACCCACCTTCCACCGAAGATATTTTCGGGACAACGTGACAGGTAGTGAGCCCGTCGCCGTCTTTATGTCCAAGTCAACGATATTCGTACATAAGTTTTTGAAAACCCCATTGGTAAGAGCCTACTACTACTAGCCGATTGACTCGAAATCCCGACCACCCAACCACTCGGCTATCGTGACTTTTTCTATTTCAATTTCTTCAATGTATCAGTATCACAGTACAGTAAGTAAAAGTATATAAGATACAGATTATGTATCTAATAAATCTTCATATTAAATTTAAAGCGTCTTTGGGCGCATAAAGCTTTATTTTAATCAAAAACAATTACACATTAAAATATGAAAGAAGCCAATATCTTATAAAGAACTATTTCATACAAATTATTACAGCAAAACTCATTTTGTTACTAGCTCTAACATTTTTCAAATAATAGGTATCTAAATATTAAACTCTAAATATAAATAAATTAAATTCTAAATATTAACTTTATAATTAAGATTCACGAAATTATTTGCCGTTCACTATGTAGTTTAAACATCAGGTTAATGCGGGAATTACGAACAGCGCCAACGTTAATATTGTGCAAAACAAATGAAATGTTCGTAAACAAAATAAACACAGCTTGCTGGGCCATTCAGCTGTGAAATGCGTATAATACATGAAAATTCATATCACCAATGTGTAAATGGAATATTGTAGCGCTTTAATGACAATTTTATTTCTCATGCGTCGAAATGAGTTAAATGATTTATTTTTAATTATAGTTGCGGATTTGATAAATGATATTGTATTAAATTACCGTGTGGTAATAGCGTTATAATCTTCTGCTCATTTTCTTCCCGTGTGTGTCGAAAAAGGCGACTAAGGGAAAAGCTTTGTACATACCATTTGCTACTGCCTTGATGATTATTTATTATTTCTTAATATACTATTTACTAAATGTTAATAGTAAAATCAATTAATTGCCCGTGGTCGCGCAATTAAGTCTCTTTAACCCACCTTTTTTCGAAGACAATTGGGACAACGAGACAGGTGTAGCCGTGGTTTTATAAATATTCATATACACCTTTAAATATATCTCAAGTCAACATTCATCACATCAATGTTTCAACTAACGGGGTGCGAACCCCAAAATTTAGCTTTGTACGCAGGTTACCAACTAGGCTATCAGATCGGCTTTGTGATAATCCCAATGTTTAGATATTCAGTACTATAAATTTTATTGTGATTTTGTTTCTATAAAAAAGTAACATTACGTAACTTCAGCGATGACGAATAATTCGCTAGCTTTTATCATGATATCTCTAAAAAAACATCAATTTAAACTCAGAACTTTAATTAAACGTCCGTTACACATGTCACGCGGCCGTGTGAAATTGGAAATTGTTCCGATTGCTTTAACTTTGAAACGAAATTAACGTCTGGGTCGATTGGCGAACGATGCGCAAAACCTGCCGTGGCCAGTTTCATGTGCGGCTGTTAACATTCACGTATATGTAATAAGTATACTAATATAATAAGAATGTTTAATTGATAGAAACAAAAAGAAAAAAGAAAAAAATATCTTCACGCCATTCCCAACACTAGAGTAGATAGAGAGACAATTAAGTCATTTCGACTCACTTTCCACCATTTTTAGAAGACATTTTAGTGAAAACCTGACAGGTGGTGAGCCCGTCATATCGTTTGAATTTAATTTTCAATTTATTAAAAAAAAACTACACATTCACAATGGCTTGCTATATTATGTATATAATGCAGGATATAGATATCTACCTTCAGCAAGAGTTTTCCATATTTACCACGTGAATTGTCCAGTAGTACCAGAGACTATGACCTTAGACACTGCTGTGCTGGTGTACACGTTACTAATGTGTTGTATTTTTGTCTAATATTTTTTAAATATGGTTATCCCACCGTATATCGGTAGAAAGGCTTTTCTAAGTCTTAATTGCATCTTATTACTGACGGGAAAAAGCGACGGCGAAATTACGAATAATATTTATTTAACTTTGAGGTTATAACAAAAGCGCGCATCAAAACATTGTAGAGATGACATCGAACATCGTAGAGACAAACTGCTACTAACGTGAAACTACTATTGCGTTGTTATCCCCAAAGACTTAGGTGAAAGGCCTCATAGCCCGAACTAATTAAACTGGCTCCTATACCTTTTTAGCTCGAGTATATCTTTACTTTTGAACAGCTTTTACAGTGCTATTTGGTTTTAAATATGGGAAAGATAATGGTACCGACTCAGACGATTTCTAGACAAGGGAGAATTTTTACCAACTGTAAGACAGAAGGACTCTTAAGTAGAAGACAACTTTAAAACCTCACTTAATAAATCTTCGATGAACCGGTAGCTTAGTTCGTAGTGACCCTGGCTTCAAAGGTGGGCATTACGGTTTAGAATGATACTAACAGTACAGATTTGTTTGATTTATGGTATATAATTTTTTCTTATATTTGATAAAGCTGATAATCGAGAGTACTTGTTTATATGTATATATATAAATATTTATATTTGTAGTTACATATCTATGTAAATCTATTTTATTGTTGACTTGGACGCTAATACGGCGTCAGCCTTACCACCTGTCTCGTTTTCCGAAATAAGATCCGGCGTACTATCGGTTGAAAGGATCAAATTGTCTAGACCTCTGACTACCTCAGGACTGATCTTCCCAACCGCAGTGCGTGTAGATATAAAATAAAGGAATATTTTAATGCAGTCTTACAGTGATTGCAAAATACTGCTGACTGCGTAATTCTATTTGTTTAAAATGAATTGAAAAACTAAACGAATACACACATTCCAATAAATTGTGACTTCTCTGCAACATACGCGTCGTTCAAAAAATGTTTCATTCCCCTTTTATTAGCAAAGTTCTAGTCTGATTACTTTCAACGTATACTATTTATACAATTTTTTTATTTCACGCATTTTTAATGTTAGGGTAGACAGAGGTCGAAACGATTCAGTCATTACGGCCTACAGTTCACCGGACCTTATTTGGGATGACGTGACAGGCAGCCTTTCGTCGTTGCTACAACCTAACGCCTTCCACCTCCACTTGCCTTCCATGGTCATGTGTATGTATTACACCGTTAGCTTGGACATTTACACGACGATTAACTAATCGCCAGTCATATTGTCCCAAATAAGATTCGGTGAAAAATGGATTGAAAACTTAACTGTCTAGAACACTGCTTACCCCAGTAAAAATAAAACTACTTCGTTTGCGCAGTTTAAAGTGTAAACGCTTATTCCTCACTAAATAAGTAGTATTTATTGCGTTTATACGAAACACGCCCCTGGGAATGATTTGCCTAAAATCGCTGTTAAAACCCAAATTCCGGTAACTTCTAGAACTTCACTGCGGATAAATTGAATAATGGCTGTTTGGTAAGGACAAACTACCTATGAATTTATGAACTGATATTAAACAGTACTTAAGCTTTTATTAAGGATTGGGTATTTAATTGTTTATTGTTCAATTTTCATAAATATATGAACAGAATATTATCCAAAACGTAGGAATCGTTTCTAAGATGACAAAGTTATATTTAAAGTAGCTATCGTTTTCTAATTACGTTATGTATATTTATTATTCTTATTTTTAAAGCATTAATAATTTTTAAAGCAAGCAAAAAAGATTTAAATGGAAAATGAATATATTTTTACAGGAACGTAATAAAGTACAAAAAGTCGTTTTTTCCTTATTCTTTTTTAAATTCATTCATTTTTCTCAATACTGGGGTAAACAGGGATCTAGACAATTAAATACTTTCGATCAAACGTCCACAAAGCCTATTTGAGACAGTATTTAAAAAAATATAAACATTTTGTTGGTAGGAATGATAGTTTCACATTTTATATGATGATAAAAAAAACTACTAGTAAATTTGAAGTTGTTTATTGCACACCAAATGGTGTGCAATAAACGAGTGAATAGCGTTTTGAGCTGCAGGTGGTCCTCGCCTTCAAATGGAAGTAATTTCGTGGAAACTCGATACACTCGTCAGCAAAGATAAATTACTGTACGCAATAAATTTCTCTCCGGTGTCTTATTCAGTATACGTCGAGGAGCATATATACATTCTCTAAATATATTGTACTTACAAAAGGCTTAATAATTAAAAAAAAAAAAGTCCAACAATGCGATTGTTCAGGAGCAATCTACTATAGTTCGTATTGCAGAAGAAAGTCGGCATACAATATTTTCGCAATTGTCATTAAGCGCGCCAAAATCTAGTGGAATGGTAATGGCCAAGGTGAAAAGAAGAGAAAATTAAGAGTGAAAACAAGAAAGACACAAGAAAGGATAGAAGAAGACACGTGCATTCAATCACGCACGCGGTTTCAAGCAAAACAAATTTCAGAATCGTATCAAAAAGAAAGCGATTTAGAAACTATGCCTAAGATTAAAGAAGTTTTTAATAAAAACAAAATGAAAATTCTTCTTTATATCACCGTTTCATTCGAAAATAATTTTGTCTTTATAAGTACATTTTAATTCGAGTTTCGAATGAGTTTAATATTTTAAATTGCACATTTTGTAGCTAGTTTCATTCCAGTAACATAATATTAAAAAGAAAATTAAAGACAAACGTTTAAGAGAAATAATAAAGCTGACTAAAAATACAATCAAATCGCGCTTATGAGCTTGTACAGTAACGAGAATCTCATTAATTATATGAGAACTAACAACAGATTTTAATTCCTTCTCTTTTTGAATGTTTCAATTATAATATGCTTTCATTTTATTATATTTTAACTTAAGCATGCGTCTATTCTAATATAAAAAGTAAAAATATATTGCAGGGATGGCCTATCGGTAGTTTGCATAAAAATACATATATCTTCGCGTTATTCCCAATACTGGGGTAGATAGGGGTCCAGAGAAATAAATCCTTTCGATCCATCCTGCACCGAATAATTTTTTTTGTCGACAACGTGACAAAGGGGTCGAGGTAGACCGAGACTAACTTTCGAAGACAATGTGAGCGAAATGCTCGAAGAGGGGAGGGTCAAGAGTACTCGGATACCTCGACGTGCATGTATGAAGATGATGAATCTGAAAGAAGCGAAAGAAGTATGTAGGGATCGTGACACTTGGCGATCTGTTGTCTCTGGCTACCCCGTCAAGGATTGTGCGTGAAGATAAAAAAAAGTGACAGGTGGTGAGTCTGTCGCTGTGTTTATATCCAAGCCAGTCATTTGAATCATACATAAGTTTTGAAAAAAACTAATTGATACTAGCTTAACCACTCGGCTATCGTTACTACTTAATATAGCATGTAAGTGGTCTAGATAATGAAGGTTTTGCGATCCACTCTCCAACGAGGCTTATCCGAGAGAACGTCACCGACGTCTATCGCTGTATTAATGTCCAAGCTAACAGTGTAATGTACTTACATACATTTTTTATAGAATAATATTGACTCGAGTATATGTACTACATTCAACATTCATATTCATCACACAAATGTTTGTCCATAGATCAAAACAAATCTTTAAGAAAATTCCTCATTATACAATAAATACATCATTATTTATTAAATACTGGTACTGCTAAGAGTGCTATAAGAATTTTGAATCAATCGTTCATTAAAAAGGAAAAACAAAAGGAAGAATTACGAAACGTAATCTGGGCTTTGATTTTATACAAACGGGTTTAAGTTACATCACGTATTAATTTGTTTCTCTGACTTGCTCCTAATTGACTGTATGTTAAAGGACTGATCTTCCCAACCGCAGTGCGTGTAGATATAAAATAAAGGAATATTTTATTGCCGTCTTACAGTGATTGCAAAATACTGCTAACTGCGTAATTCTATTTGTTTAAAATTAATTGAAAAACAAAACGAATACACGCATTCCAATAAATTGTGACTTCTCTGCAACATACGCGTCGTTCAAAAAATGTTACATTCCCCTTTTATTAGCAAAGTTCTAGTCTGATTACTTTCAACGTAAACTATTTATACAATTTTTTTATTTCACGCATTTTTAATGTTAGGGTAGACAGAGGTCGAAACGATTCAGTCATTACGGCCTACATTTCACCGGACCTTATTTGGGATGACGTGACAGGCAGCCTTTCGTCGTTGCTACAACCTAACGCCTTCCACCTCCACTTGCCTTCCATGGTCTCTTGATTCGAATTTCGATTGCAAACTTTAGATTATTTTTTTATTATTCATTTTTTTTGTTATTTACTACTCGTTCAGAAACTCATATTTGTTTATAACATGAATTTCTGAATATAATACAGGTGTTATAAAGGCCAAAAGTATCCAGATCTGGATGTGCGTGTATAAAGGTGAATTTAAAAGAAACGTCGGACCTTAGACGCTAATAGGAATCTTAGAATATTGTATTTATTATTATTACTACTTATTATATGGTTTATATCTCGCCATCCGCAGAGAGGCGGACATATCGGGTTTTCTAGATGTCACCAAGTCCCGAATTCGATTTCCGTGCGGGTGAATGTAGAAAAACACTTTTACATCGCTGTCTCAGGTCTATATGTTTTGGTATATTCATTATTTCTGATTCCATAACACAAGTTATTTAGCTGTTTTACTTGGGATCAAAATAAAGTTCAATATATTTTATATATGGAATATACATTAAAAACATATTTTTTATTTATTTGTCTATCCAAAATATCTTAACCTATTCAAAGTCTAAAGTACGTCAGATCTGCTTATTATAGAAAAAGGAAAAAATAAAGGTACTTAACAGAGCGATCTAGGTTTTAATTAAAAAATACTATCTATGCCTTTATCCTTAATCTTTCAGTCCCGTGCTGTGACATATTTTATTCGGTCGGGATTAAGATTTGTTTCTGCGAAGATTATTTTCTCTTTTTTTTTTCAGTTGAGACGCGGCAATAAAACGAGACGAGCCTATTTATTACTCATTCGGCTAAGGAAATGAAACGGTGGATTGAGGAAGTTGTAACATTTTGGTACACGATCACAGTATCATACAATTTAAATAGCTTATTTACTTATCGATTCTAAACGTTTTCAAAGTAAATGGTTGGGAAGTTTTTTTTGATGTGTAGACGATGTAAAATTATATTGATGGAAGATGGAAGAAAGGAAGTGGCCTTTCTTCCCATGGGTTTGGTAAAAGGCGACTAAGCCTTGAAAATGTCATTGGCTATCGATAAATGGCGGAATAAACATCTCAGAACGAAAAATAAACTCTACAAGATGCTTCCACTTCACGATAGTGTGTCGCAAGGCAATTTACCGAGGCCAGTCTATCTAACCCATTGAAGCAACTCTGCTTGACTCTCATAGACATCGTTATAAGTAAATATTTTCACGCGCAGTCCTAGATGGGGTAGCCAGAAAGAGGGAACAGATCGCCAAGTGCACGATTCGTACATTCCTCTTTCGCTTGTTTCATATTCATCATTTTCTTAATACATGCACGTCTAGGTACCTTACCCTTGGTTGCATGATCTTCGAAAGTCTCTCTAGCGCGAACTATCGCACTATATTAACCTGTTATAATTTACATTCGCGCTATATATTTTCACACATTCGCCCAACGTGCCCAAATCTATCCGTTTTAGTGGTGAGATCATCTTTCAAACCTGCCATATTCCGAATCTTTTCGTTCTGTTTCCGTCGGCCAAAGTAACGCTGCACTTTTTACGAAGTGATCACATCAGCATTGCATTCAACTTGCTTTTTATGCTTCTTCTGGCAAACCCAGGATTGTTTGTTAGGATTGTTGGATTGTTAAATTAACTTGTGCCACGGAATCAAAAACTACGAAGATACCACAAACACCCAGGCACGAGACAATTCAAAAAACTTTTTTCTGCAGTTGCTCGTCCGGCACGGAATCGAACCCGAGACCCCAGAGCAAACGACACCTTAAAAATCACACAGTCCACGGAGGTCATCAAAGGAGTTACCTAACATGTTACGGAATCAAAAATTATACAAAGAATAATAAATAGTGTGAAATACATCTTGCCGTCTTATGGGGGACTATAAATTATTATTAATTAAAATTGCGAAATCATAATTATCTTTAAAATTTATATTATTAATTAAAATAAGAATTAAATAAACATTAATAAATAATGTGAAATACATCTTTTTTTATAGAAAAGGGAGGCAAACGAGCAGGTGGCTCACATGATGGTAAGTGATTACCGCCGCCCATGTACACCTGCAATACCAGAGGCATAGCAGATGCATTGCCGGCCTTTGAGAAAGGTGTGACTCCGGTGTGTCTCCGGTTACCTGCACAAACGCAGAAGTTTGTTAGACTTCTACTTCACGCCGGTATTCTGTGAGGTCGTGGTACTTCCCCGGTCGAGCCAGCCCATTCATGCAACAACAAAAGCTGGTGCGTGGCTCTACCACTATTATAATTATCTTTTAAATTTATATTATCTTGCCGTCTTATGGGGACTATTAATTATTATAATTAAAAATACGAAATTATAATTATCTTTAAAATTATTATAATTTACTAAAATAATTATATTGACTCGAAATTCCGACCACCCGTTGTAAATACATGTGTATGTATTATACCGTTAGCTTGGACATTTACACGACGATTAACTAATCGCCTGTCAAATTTTCCCAAATAAGATTCGGTGAAAAATGGATTGAAAACTTAACTGTCTAGAACACTGCTTACCCCAGTATAAATAAAACTACTTCGTTTGCGCAGTTTAAAGTGTAAACGCTTATTCCTCACTAAATAAGTAGTATTTATTGCGTTTATACGAAACACGCCCCTGGGAATGACTTGCCTAAAATCGCTGTTAAAACCCAAATTCCGTTAACTTCTAGAACTTCACTGCGGATAAATTGAATAATGGCTGTTTGGTATGGACAAACTACCTATGAATTTATGAACCGATATTAAACAGTACTTAAGCTTTTATTAAGGATTGGGTATTTAATTGTTTATTGTTCAATTTTCATAAATATATGAACAGAATATTATCCAAATCGTAGGAATGGTTTCTAAGATCACAAAGTAATATTTAAAGTAGCTATTGTTTTCTAATTACGTTATGTATATTTATTATTTTTATTTTTAAAGCATTATTATTTTTTAAAGCAAGCAAAAAAGATTTAAATGGAAATTGAATATATTTTTACACGAACGTAATAAAGTACAAAAAGTCGATTTTTCCTTATTCTTTTTTAAAATCATTAATTTTTCTCAATACTGGGGTAAACAGGGATCTAGACAATTAAATACTTTCGATCAAACGTCCACGACGCCTATTTGAGACATGTGTTCAACCTATCGCTGTCGTTCGTTCCGTTACTTACTTAACTTACTTATAAATCTATTTAAATAGATATATATTCTTGAAGTTCAGGTATCTTAAAATACCATGAAAATATCAAAAGACATCAAAAGATGGCCGTATAATCATCTCAAAAATTGTCAGCAAATAATTGAACAGACTTGCAAACGATAACACCGCCTAAGTTGCGAAGTATCTGGTACTATGATTGGTGTCGTTGCCGATATTTATAGTCTCTATGAATACTTAAAATGGTAGAAGGTTGAGTGTGGGTCTCAGATTACCTTGTTCAACAGACAAAAGGCACAGGCCTCGTCGACGCAAGGTAGTGGTCACACATACATACAGTCCCGGTCAAACTGCTCAATTCTATTATCTATAACTTTCATCTATAACTTTTTAGGAATTTCGAGATAATTTTCGAATCCATTCATAATGCTTCTATTCATAGCATAGCAGAGATACGTTTTATATATAAGAGTTAAGTTTTTCAAATAAGCAATTAACAAAAAGTACACACAGAAGTTTATTTCCACGCGAAATCGTGGGTATAAGCTTATATATACCTATAAATATCCAAAACCCCAGTACAAACATAAATATTCATCATAAAAAGTGTTTGCCTATAGCGGTATTCGAATCTCCAACCTTAGCTTCGAAGGCAGGGTTACTCCCTACTAGGCTATTAGATCATTTGAATTTTTATTACGAGTATTTAAAAAAATATAAACATTTTGTTGGTAGGAATGATAGTTTCACATTTTATATGATGATAAAAAAAAACTACTAGTAAATTTGAAGGGGGCCAAATGGTGTGCAATAAACGAGTGAATAGCGTTTTGAGCTGCAGGTGGTCTCGCCTTCAAATGGAAGTAATTTCGTGGAAACTCGATACACTCGTCAGCAAAGATAAATTACTGTACGCAATAAATTTCTCTCCGGTGTCTTATTCAGTATACGTCGAGGAGCATATATACATTCTCTAAATATATTGTACTTACAAAAGGCTTAATAATTAAAAAGTCCAACCATGCGATTGTTCAGGAGCAATCTACTATAGTTCGTATTGTAGAAGAAAGTCGGCATACAATGTTTTCTCAATTGTCATTAAGCGCGCCAAAATCGAGTGGAATGGTAATGGCCAAGGTGAAAAGAAGAGAAAATGAAGAATGAAAACAAGAGAGACACAAGAAAGGATAGAAGAAGACACGTGCATTCAATCACGCACGCGGTTTCAAGCAAAACAAATTTCAGAATCGTATCAAAAAGAAAGCGATTTAGAAACTATGCCTAAGATTAAATTAGTTTTTAATAAAAACAAAATGCAAATTCTCCTTTATATCATCGTTTCATTCGAAAATAATTTTATCTTTATAAGTACATTTTAATTCGAGTTTCGAATGAGTTTAATATTTTAAATTGCACATTTTGTAGCTAGTTTCATTCCAGTAACATAATATTAAAAAGAAAATTAAAGACAAACGTTTAAGAGAAATAACAAAGCTCACTAAAAATACAATCAAATCGCGCTTATGAGCTTGTACAGTAACGAGAATCTCTTTAATTATACGAGAACTAACAACAGATTTTATTTCCTTTTCTTTTTAAATGCTTCAATAATATGCTTTCTTTTAATCATATTTTATCTTAAGCACACATCTATTCTAATATAAAGAGTAAAAATCTATGGCAGGGGTGGCCTTTCGGTAGTTTGCATAAAAATACATATATCTTCGCGAAATTCCCAATACTGGGGTAGATAGGGGTCCAGAGAAATAAATCCTTTCGATCCATCCTGCACCGAATAATTTTTTTGTCGACAACATGACAAAGGGGTCGAGGTAGACCGAGACTAACTTGCTCGAAGAGGGGAGGGTCAAGAGTACTCGGATACCTCGACGTGCATGTATGAAGAAGATGATGAATCTGAAAGAAGCGAAAGAGGTATGTAGGGATCGTGACACTTCTCTCGTTCTGTTCTTTCTGGCTACCCCGTCAGGGATTTTGCGTGAAGATAAAAAAAAGTGACAGGTGATGAGTCTGTCGCTGTGTTTATATCCAAGCCAGTCATTTGAATCGTACATAAGTTTTGAAAAAACTAGTTGATGCTAGCCTAACCACTCGGCTATCGTTACTACTTAATATAGCATGTAAGTGGTCTAGATAATGAAGGTTTTGCGATCCACTCTCCAACGAGGCTTATCCGAGAGAACGTCACCGACGTCTATCGCTGAATTAATGTCCAAGCTAACAGTGTAATGTACTTACATACATTTTTTATAGAATAATATTGACTCGAGTATATGTAATACACATCCATGACTCGAGTACAAACATTCATATTCATCACACAAATGTTTGTCCATAGATCAAAACAAATCTTTAAGAAAATTCCTCATTATCCAATAAATACATCATTATTTATTAAATACTGGTACTGCTAAGAGTGCTATAAGAATTTTGAATCAATCGTTCATTAAAAAGGAAAAACAAAAGGAAGCGTTTCGTATCTTTATGGTTTTAATCTGGGCTTTGATTTTATACAAACGGGTTTAAGTTACATCACGTATTAATTTGTTTCTCTGACTTGCTCCTAATTAACTGTAAGTAAGTTAATGCTTGTATGAATACAAAAGTTTGCAACGGAGCTGATTTCAGGATTAAGAGGAGCCTAGAACGTCGTCACACTCATTAAAAGCGTTACAAGTTTCCTTTCAATATCCGCCGATACTAATAAAATATCGTCATCTGCCCCAAGAAATGATTTATAATGCTAAGTAATTTTATTAAACCATTATTTTCAAGTCACGATAGGCGAGTGGTTCAGTAGTCGGAATTTCGAGTCGAGAGACCCGAGTTCGATCGCCAAGTGGCAGGCTCGTAGTCGTCTTCGTGAGTTTTTCAAAAACTTATGTACGAATTATATCGTTGGCTTGGACATAAAGGCGGCGACGGGCTCACCACCTGTCACGTTGTCCCGAAAATATCTTCGGTGGAAGGTGGGTCAAAGGGGCTTAATTGTCTAGACTAGACCCCTGTATTGGGAATTGCATGAAGATATTTATACATTATTATTTATTTATTATTTTCAAGATAAGTCCGCGAATTTGTTCGTGTCAACTTTATAGGCAGCTATATATCCAATGCTCTATAGCATTGGATAGCGTGTCAATTTTCAATTTGATTGTGATTTTAAACACATTGAGATATTACGATTACAAAACAGGAAGCAAAAGTGATTTCAAAACATTATTCATATCTTCACCTTAATATTGAAATACTTATTTTTAATATTAATTGTCCTTATTTATTTATACATACTTATTTACTAAAAATTGGCAATTTCAATACAGTCTTACTCTTCGAAGAAGCGTTTTCATACAGAAATAGATTTAAACTTTATTTATTAAACATGTATTACAACGCCACCTGCTTTTCACAGAATGAAGTTTGGTCACCCAAGTACTAATCTTTAAAAGAAAATGTAGAAGACGGCAAGCAGAGCTAACAGCCAGGAAATAAAGTTTTATTCACCGGGCTGTTCAAATTTTTTTAAGTGTGTGTATGTGTGTGTGCGTGCGTGTGTGCATGCGTGTGTGCGTGTGTGTGTGCGTGCGTGTGCGTCTGTGTGTGTGTTTGTTTGTTTGTTTCTGTGTACATTTGAATAATGAATATGAATGTTTGTACTCAAGTCTTGGATATTTATATGTATATTTATAAAAATAAATAAATAAATATCTTGACGCCATTCCCAACACAGGGGTAGACAGAGGTCTAGTCTAGACAATTACGTCCCTTCGACTCACCTTCCACCGAAGATATTTTGGGACAACGTGACAGGTGGTGAGCCCGTCGCCGTCTTTGCGTCCAATCCAACGACATTAATCGTAAATAGGATTTGAAAAAACCCATTGGTACGAACCTGCCACCTGGTAATCGAACTCTGGTCTCTCGACTCGCATTCCGGTCACCAAACAACTCGCCCATCGTGACATCGTATGTATATGTATATATTTAAATGTGTACCTGTGTGAGTATATTATAGGCTTGGACAATTAGGCTTGGACACTTAGGCTTGGACAATTAGACGGCGTTAGGTTCAACTGGTAGTTCCAGATAGGCTTTGGTGAGGACTGGGTCGAAAGGACTCAAATGTGTTAACTTCTATCTACTTCAGTTTTTGGAAATTGCGTGAATATAAAATTAATAAAACACATAAGTAAAACAGTGCCATTTAAGGCAACTTTACGTTTAATTTAAATTAATTTTAAATTTAGATGATTAATTTAAACTTAGATTTAAATTAATTACACGATTAATTTAAATTTAGACTTCAGCCAATGGCTGAAATGCACCAAAACATTTTTATAACTGAAGATCTAGATTAACGATGTGCGAAAAAGTCGATGAAGAACGAATGCTACCGGAGATTTCTGTGTTGTTTCACAATGTTGAAAAATACGTTTATTTACTGTCTATATTTTTAAGAATTTGCTTAAAAGCAATGTTAAGACTTACTTATAGGTAGCTTATATAAATTCCGCTTGATTTAACGTCTCTACGTCAGCAATATCTGAAGTGACTTTTGCAAAATATTTTAATTTGTAACTGATGCAGATGTGAAAACTGTAAGTGCTCAAGTGTTTAAATCACTTCACGGTTCGGTAGCGCCTTCAAAGATCAGTTATTAGTTATTAGTTGACAATATAGGCGTCTACGTACATTATATTAGAGTATTTAAATAAAAACAATATAGGCCTAAAATTTACATGTCCAGGAAGCAATGTAGTGATAGTGACAATGACACTTCTTTTCAAATCGTGTGTGAATTGTAATGCGAATTAATTGATACTTAAAACTCATTGATGTGAGCCCTCCTCCTGAGGATCCTCGCGTCTTTTGACTCAAATTCCGATCATTCCACCACTTCTTCCTAAAACTATAGACAGATTGGTGCTGTCTGTATGGTACACATTTTTTAACATATATAGTCCCGCTGCTGGGCAAATATCTCTCCCATATATTTCAAAACAACTTGATCTTTCGCCAGTTCGAACCTTCTTCATCTGTCTTAACAGAATGCGTCTAACTCGCAACGCCATTATTTTTTTAGTCTTTCTTGGCGACATTGGTACACATACTAAATTTAGTATACACTTATAACGTGTCACACTTAGTTGATATTAACAACATTTCAAAGCATGACGTTATTAAATATTAAATTTGACTCTACCGTTTTCTGCGCCGTTATCTGTCACTTTTGACGTAGAATTATATTAAAGTCTAGTCTTTGAAATCGGCTTAGTAAATATTTAAATCTGTCAAAAAACAATAATTTTAGATAGTTAATTGACTCAGGCGTTACTTTGCGGAAATTCATTGTAAAGTTGTTATTGAAAAATTACTTCTCAACCCTCCGCATGCAAATATAAAAAGGTATATGTTACCTGGTCCAAAGAGAAGAAGAGCACCACCCTCCCTCCCACAGATGCATGCACTAATTCCACTGTATGCACCACCATCACCACTACACTCAAACCAGGTAACACACACCACCACCGAAAACGCGACACGTGTTTCGCCTCAAAACAAGGCATTCTCAAGCGAGTAGACTCTACGATGAGCGACCGCAAAGTCAAATAGTAATTTTAAATAACGTGACACTCATTATAACAAAATTCAAAAAAAAAGATTTAATTTCTTTTAATTTAAATTTACTTTAAGTGTGTGCCGCACAGGTCAGTCGACGAAAGTAACTTGGCTGGTTTGCCCAAGTTCGGAAATGTTCGTATACCTCAAAGCCTTGGGACAAAAGTGCGTCAAAAGTTACAACCATCTTGTCAGTGATTATATATGGATCTGAGAAGAGGTACTTCTCTGTCTACCGTATGAAGCCTCAAAATTGCTTGGCGTGCTATGTTGGGTGTTTCTCTGTGTGATAGTATCCGTAACGAAGACATGCGCAGCAGAACTAATGGGATAAGGATCAACGCGCTGAAGTGCCGATGTGCCGGCAACAGCTCAATGAACAACGCTCAACGATAATCGTTGGAGAAAGGAGGTTCTCGGACGGTAACCCCGCTTGTGCAAACGCAGTATTCCCCCACGAGATGGAGTTACGGCATGCAAAATTTTGCAGGAAGTCAATACATACTGGTGCTGGGGACTACTCTTGGTGAAAAACTTTGGAGGAGACCTTTGTACAGCAGTGCAACCTTGTTAAGTTGTAAAGAAGAAGAAGAATAATAATTGTGTCGCACAGAATGGAAGCCATTATATTTTTTAATATTTTTATCAAAATAACTACTAGTTCTCCAGATGACAAATAGCTAGTGATGTCGAGGAACGTGCAAAGAATTTCAATTAAATAAGGTTAAAATCACAGTCGGCTTAAAATTAAAAATAAATCTCATGTGTGAGACACGATATTTATTTTAATGATTATGATTTTTAAATTTAGATGAATGGGGTCGAGACATTCTCGTAGCTTTTAACAGTGGTAGAGCCACGTATCAGCTTTTTTTGTTGCATGAATGGGCCGGCTCGACCGCCGAAGTACCACGACCTCACAGAATACCCGCGTGAAGTAGAAGTTTAAGAAACTTCTGCGTTTTTCCTGGTGAGTGCGGGTAACCGGAGGCCCACACCCCCCCCCCCTCCCCCAAAACATTGTTGTGGCATTTCTCATGTAAAAAAAAACTGCTATGGATGGTAATCACTTACCATCACGTTGGCTACCTGCTCGTTTGCATCCCACTTCTATAAAAAAAGCTATCTGTTTTCTCTGGTTCCATCGTAACTTCTGCGTTTTGTCTGGTGAGTGCAGGTAGCAGGAGTCCCACACACCCCCTCCCCCAAAACATTCTTGGGGCATTTCTCAAATAAAAAAAAAACAGCTATGGATAGTAATCACTTACCATCACGTATGCTACCTGCTCATTTGCCTCCCAATTCTATAAAAAAGCTATCTGTTTTCTCTGGTTCCATCGTTAGGGAAAAACACAAAGAAACACTTATTATTGTTTTAATTTCTTTCAATTTCATTGTAATTTTGAGATACCGAGGAAGTTTATTAATAACCAGCTGAGCCCCACGGCTTTGCTCACGGTTTAACAGGTATCATGGAACCTCAATTCTTTCTCTATAATAAAATTAGCCTTAATTACTCCATACGAATCATCTATCTAGTAGTAAAAGTGTATCCAAATCGGTTCAGCTATTCAGCAGTGGAGACTTGCCGAAATAAACAAACTCACCAACAAATATTTTAAAAATTGCCTTTTTTAAATAAAACAATTTTTGAATTTTATCTCGTTTTTAATTAGTTTTTACAAACTATTTTTATTTCCTACGTTTCGGATGCATCAGCATCCGTGGTCACGGGGGGACAAAAAACTTGTAACTTGTGTTGTAAAAACTAATTATAAACGCGATAGAATCCGAAAATTGTTTTATTTAAAATGTGTACTATGCCTTTATGTTTTAAATATCATACATACTTTTATATACATTAAATTTAGTAAAATTCAACAATTTAAGTGTTAAATTTTGTTTAAATTGCATACAATTTAATTGGTATGGGCTAAAATTTTTAATTTTATATTCTAGATGACGGAAATAAAAAATAGTTGTGGTGTAGAGTTTATCCTTATCGAAAGTCTGCCATTTTCCAGTAGTTACTGTGTTTGAAATAGTTAAAATAGTTAAAAAGTGTTAAAACATTTTCACCTATTTAAAACATTAAAAAGTTGGTAAATACTTTCCCAAGCTTTCATTTTAATTCACGAAAAGGATTACCAAAAGATTATATAAGTCCACGAAGTATCCGAGTTTTGTCTCCGACATTAATTATCCCCACTGCGAATTATGTCTCAGCAGTTATTAAGGTTACATTTTTATCTGTATCAAATATTTGCTTTTTCTTTTTACTAAAGACATTATTAGGTACAAAAGAACAACAATTATTTGGTCGGGTCTCAGCTTTGATAAGATCACCGTTAATAATTCATACAGACAGAATTTTTATTCTTCTATTGATGTGAAAAAAAGCTAAAATGAACCTTTGGTGTAATTACTTACTGGCCTTACACACATCTCAAATAAAACGATTTTTGCAATTCGTTTTATTTAAGAAGTGGTTAATAATTAACAGTGAGGCTCAAACAAAACTGATTATAAGTTATATCGTTGTTTGAATTGGAGATCCGCAGCGCTTCACAATGCGGACATATCTCCCGGCTGCTTGAGACAAGCAACGGATGCAAACTGCGCTGTACTTTAATTAACCGGCTGACTACAGACCGACTAGCTCTTACAGATAACGATAAATATTAAAAAACTTCTTGATTAAATTTAAGTTTAAAAAGTGTAATGTTTTATCGTAATAATTTTATAAGTAAAATTTTAATAAGTTAGGCCTTCTCATGAATATTTGAAAGACTTTAAAGGAGAAACAGGTGAACGTTCGGAACTTCTCCTGCTGAATATTTATTTTTATTAAAATAATTGAATTCACGATTGCCGAGTGGTTTGGTGATCGGATTTCGAGTTAAGATCCGAGTATGATCACCAAGTGGGGATCATACTCATCATACTCATACCAATACCAAGGTTTTTCAGAAATTTATGTACGATTTATATCGTAGACTTGGGCATAAAAATTGCCACGGGCTCACCACCCGTCAACAAATATCATCGGTGGAAGATAAATGTATTGTCTAAACTGAAAACTGTCTGGCGTGAAAATATTTTGCCTTCCGATAGATGGCGGGATACTTGAAAAATACCAGATCATAATTTGGTAGATCACTGACGGGCAGCAGCGTCTTAGGTAGAGCGATTGCCAATCCGTTTGCCAAGTGTGGCGATCATGGTGAATCTATAAAGAGAGAGGCAAATGTCCTTCCGAGGACTGGTATAGAGCATTAAGTCAATAAAATATACGCCAAGCTACAAAAGACAATCTATAGAACTTAATTAAATCAATCTCGAGCATTGTGAGCCTACAACAAACGTTACGAGAAATTTGCCCGTAAGTCTCTTTTTATATAAACTGTTAAGACGATTACAATGCGCTCCCGAACTTGGCAAACACCCAATGACTGCTATCATAGCTGCCTATTTACTGACCACAGTTAAAATATTATTTAGCTACGATTCGACATAACCATAAATATTTTTTATCGTACAACTGTGTCATCTACAAATTACAACTTCACCATTCGGTGAAAATAGTAAACATAAGTTGATTGAATTTTGAAAGCTCTTGGTCACCCGTACCCGCGTACCGCGTTTGATTCCCGGACGGGTAAATGTAGTACTTTTTCTACATTTTCTCGGATATTACTTCCGTGCTTTCATTCCATATCAACATGTGCTTAAGCTCCTTACTTTGAGACCAAAGCAATGCTAAATGTATTTACAATATTTATAAGTTAAAAATAGTTTCGGCGGAAGGTGACTGTATTGTCTAAGCCTCTGCCTACCCCTGTATTGACGACATCTACGTGAAAAAACGCAGTCTGAGAAAGAATAATAATAAAATAAAATAATAAATATCTTTACGTTCTTCCCAATACAGGGGTCGACAGAGATGTAAACAATTAAGCCCTTTCGACCCACCATTCACCGAAGACATTTTTGGGACGTTGTGACAGATGGTAAGCCCGTAGCCGTCTTTATGTCCAAATCAACGATAAATCGTTCACAAGTTTTTGAAAAAGCCATTGTTACCTGCCTGCTACTTGTGGATCAAACTCGGGTCTTGACTGAAATTCCGATCACCCAACGACTCGGCAATGGTGACTTCAATAATAATAATAAAAATAAGTATTATTTCGAGATGTATGATGTCCGTAACACGCACCTAGAGAAGTTCTCCTGATCCAATTTCTTTCAAATATTTGAGAGAAGGCCTATACCTAGCTGTAGCATTTACATGCCTACTTTACTTTTTTCAGAGTTGAACATATTGCACACTTATTAAAATTTTACTTATACAATTATTACGATAAAACATTTTTCTTTTTAAACTTAAATTTAATATATAAAGTTTTTTAATATTTAACGTTATCTGTAAGAGCTGGTCGGTCTGTAGTCAGCTAGTTAATTAAAGCACAGCGCAGTTTGCATCCGTTGTTTGTCTCAAGCAGCCGGGAGATATGTTCGCATTGTGAAGCGCTGCTGATCTATTTAAACAACGATATAACTGATTGTCAGTTTTGTTTGAGCCTCATTTTTAATAATTTACTTATTAAACGAACTACTTATTTGACGAACACAAGTCATGATAGCAAAATGACTAGGTGATTGGAATTCGATACCCAGGATCGGATTTTTTATATTTTCTATATTGAGGTAAGCAGAGTCTTGTAATGGAATTCGTCCTCGCATTCGTGGAAAAACGGTACAGACGGTGAGCGTTTCGCTGTAAACGACCTACAAAAATGCATCGCGAATATGGAAGCTATACCCTATATATAAGCTATAAGAATATGGTTTCGCCAATATGGAAGCACTTGCTATAATACTAAGGTTGGCAAAGCGAATTGGTGATCACAGTTCCAGACATCTCGCACCTTAGACGCTGCTGCACGTCCATGGTTATTCCGTTATCAATTTGTAACCATTAACATTCTCAAGATTCACGACACCCATAGTGCCAGTGGAGAAGGAATGGTGAATTCTTAGGACAAAATTGTTATTTATTATAATTAAAACAAACGATATGTTTCGTTTGTTTGTTTGAAGGTGGGTCAAAGGGACTTAATTATATAAACTAGACCTCTGTCTACCCCTGCATAGGGAATTGCATGAAGATATTTTTTTTTATTATTGAAATAGCAGTGCGCACTGCAGGTACAAACATATATATTGTGAACAATAACTTAAAACATTTGTTTTGTTAACTATCAGTTTATACGACACTTCCCAGTACTTCACAAAGGAAACTTATTTATCGGTTCTTCGGAAACAAACGACTGATGCAAACTTTGTCTCGTTCCGAAGCAATTGGTTTACTTCAGAGCTAAGTCGACACTTCAGATCAAGAACGTTTGGGGCAGCTTACTAGGAAGCGGTATGCGAATAAGTTTTTGATACATTGAAATTGAAGTTCTAAACATAATGTACATTTATTTTTATGTGTCTCCTGTAGAGCTAAGACGGTATGTGTTTACTCTTGGTGAAGAATGTTAACAAATGATAGCAGCTCATAAACTCTACTAAAATGCACATGTACATATCTCCCGTGTCATGATATTCGTACGTAAAAATGTTTTAAACCTCTTCATGGATTTTAAGGGAATTTTGCACATACAAGTTGAACTTGGTTCAACTATAATAATATTTGGATTTTGAAATGGCTTGAAAATGCAGAAATATTAAAAATCACCTATTTTGTGTTAAATAAATGTGATTTTTAATTACACAGTTCACATATGTTGTGTACAAAACATGAGAAAAGATGATAGGATAAATATATTTTTAACTATGAGATTTTTATTGAATTTTAAAGCATATCATGGTGGAATTTATGTTATTAAACTAATGAGAAATTTAATATTTTTTACTTTTATTTTTGCCACTTTATTATTAAGCAAATGGTTTTGTCCAAGATTTCATTAAACTAAACCTAAAAAAATTTTACCTAAACCTAAACCTGGCCACGCTTTGCTCAAGTATATTGGTTGATTCTGTGGGAAATTTGAAGTGAACATCCAACAAAGCTTTGGGTCCTCTAGTTTACATTAATATCTAGACAAGTAACGGTAACTGTGTAAACCAACTAAAGCAAATTAGAGTAAAAAGGTTGTAAAGATACAGATGCTGATATTTTACATATAAAAATGGGATTACTTTCTTTACAACTGAATTTTAAGTTTTGTAACGTTCACAGAATTTTATAATAGAACAATTAACATAATGGTTGTAGCGGCTTGCAGTCAATTAGAGGTTTCTTGTACAAAGATCAGGGAAGAAAGCGAAGTCGCAATGTCAGAGTGTAGCTCATTGCGAAGCGCTGTTTGTTTTAATGTATTTTTGCAAGTTATAATAAGAAAAGTTGTTAAAGTGCCTCTTTTTAGACCGTTGACTTCGTAATACTCATGCGTCATATCGAATGCACGACAATTACTATACAAAGCACGAGTTCCCGTTTCACAAATAATTAATTATTTCAGTACAGTACAGTGTTGACTTTTTCCTTCAAAACGTCTTTGGGCGCATAAAGCTTTATTTTAATGGAAAACAATTGCACATTAAAATATGAAAGAAGCGAATGTCTTGTAAAGAACTATTTCATGCAAACTATTACAGCAAAACTCATTTTGTTACTAGCTCTAAAATTTTTCAAATAATGGGTATCTTAATATTAAATTCTAAATATAAATAAATTAAATTGTAAATATTAACTTTATAATTATAATTCACGAAATTATTTGCCTCCTCTTCAACCCACCTTTTTTCGAAGACAATTGGGACAACCAGACAGCTGGTGTAGCCGTGACTTTATAAATATTCATATACACCTTTAAATATCTACGAGTATGTCTCAAGTCAATATGCATCACATCAATGTTTGAACTAACAGGGTGCGAACCCCAAAATTTAGCTTTGTAGTCAGGTTCTCTACCAACTAGGCTCAAATCAGATCGGCAGATATTCAGTACTGTAAATTTTATTGTGAGTTTGTTTCTATAAAAAAGTAACATTATGCATCTGAAGCGATAACGAATAATTCTGTAGCTTTGACATGATATCTCTAAAAAACATCAATTTAAACTCAGAACTTTAATTAAACGTCCGTTACAAATGTCACGCGGCCGTGTGAAATTGGAAATTGTTCCAATTGCTTTAACTTTGAAACGAAATTGACGATGCGCAAACCTACCGTGGCCAGTTTCAAGTGCGACTGTTTAAATTCACGTATGTATATATAAGTGTACTATTATGAACTAACAATTTTTAATTCATAAAAAAATATCTTCACGCCATTTCCATTTCCATTCACGCCATTTCCCTTCCCGGTAGCTTAGTTGTTAGTCAGGGGTACTAACTTCGAACTAGGAATTGCGGTTTAGAATCATCCTAGGAATACAGATATGTTTGATTTATGTTACATTTTTATTTTTGTTATGTTTGACAATGTTTATACTCGAGAGTACTTATTTATATTTATAAATAAATATTTATGTTTGTATTTATATATCTATATAAGTATATTTTATCGTTAGATTGTACACTAATCCAGGCTTACCACCTGTCTCGTTTTCCAACATAAGATCCGGTGGAATATCGGTCGAAAGAACAAATTGTCCAGACCTCTGTCTACCCCAGGACTGATCTGCCTAATCGCAGTGCGTGAAGATATAAAATAAAAGTATATTTTATAGCCGTCTTACAGTGATTGCAAAATACTGCTTACTGCGTAATTCTAATTGTTTAAAATAAATTGAAAAACAAAACGAATACGCGCATTCCAATAACTTGTGGCTTCTCTGCAACATACGTTTCGTTCAAAAAATTATGTTTCGTTCCCCTGTTATTAGCAAAGCTCTGGTCTGATTACTTTCGACGTATACTATTTATACACTTTTTTTACTTCACGCATTTCTTAATGTTAGGGTAGACAGAGATAGAAACAATTCAGTCATTACGGCCTACATTTCACTGGACCTTATCCAAATAAGTCCCAAGACGACGTGACAGGCAGTGCTGCAACCTAACCCTAGGTATGAGCCTTCCACCTCCACTTGCTTTCCATGGTCTCCTGATTCCGATTTCGATCACCCGATTATTCGGTTTTGATGCAAACTTTACATTATTTTTTTATTATTTACTACTTATTACTCGTTCAGAAATTAATATTTGTATATAACATGAATTTCTGAATAGTTGTAATAAAGGCCAAAAGTATCCAGATCTATATATGCGTGTATGAAGGTGAATTTAAAAGAAACGTCGGACCTTAGACGCTAATAGAAATCTCAGAATATTGTATTTGTTATTATTACTATTAAATATAATACTTTATTTACAGAAAAAAATTATGTTAATATTTACAATACTTATTAACTAAAAAGTATTATAATCGTAGAGCCCTACTCCACGTGGCATGGTACCAAGAACGCTGGCTGCATTTCCACGTTGAATGGCTAGGCTTAACCGTTGAGCGAGAAAAGAACCAGCCCTCTTGTCACCAGCGGCAACGATAAGTCGCAGATACAATTCCTTTAGAAACTGCATCGCGCGGGGACCCCACGGACCGATTGTCTCTACGGCAAATGGAACAAATATATAGTCTTCTTTCAAAGACTCATATTTCCGCCATTTACCCGATTCAGCTGCCTCTGATGCCGCCCCGACCCTTATCGAAGTACCCTTGATATGAGAGGCCGCTAATGTATCGACGCAAGTTGCGTCCCACACAAGGGCTTTGCCTCTCTCCCAAGGGACTAAAGCCAAGCCGTCGGGTCTCTTACCATCCTCCCTAAATATTCCACAAGGCTCTAAAACCAATGGAATATTTATGGAAACAAGAGCCCTTCGGATGATTTCATTCAAGGAACCGTGACGAGATAGTCTGCCGGCACATTTTTGGCATGAAAGTCCGTGGAGGCCTAACTCGTCGACGTCGCTGCCACAAGGACATCGATGTGGTTGACAAATCGATGCTCTCAATCGTATTCCTACAGCTATACGTAAACTTTTGTTATCCAGTAATGTACCAAGGTTACATGATGGTAAAGCATGTAGCCAGTGACTATTCGATATGGTTTATATCTGGCCATCCGAAGAGAGGCGGACACATCGGTTTTTCTAGATATCGCCAAGTCCATAAGAATAATTAATTTAATTAATAAAATATATAATATATATAATAAATAACTGAAATATATTGCATAAAGTGCAATATATTATATTTATGGAATGTATATTAGAAAAATATTTTTTATTTATTTATCCTACATATCTTAACCTATTCAAAGTTAGATCTGCTTATTATAGAAAAAGGAGATAGAATTTCTTTTGATTTCACGGCAAAAATAAAGGTACGCTTAACAGAGCGATCTAGGTTTTAATTAAAAAATACTATCTAAGGCTTTATCCTCAATCTTACAGTCCTACGCTGTGACATATTTTATTCGGTCGGGATTTCTTTCTGCGAAGATTATTTTCTCTTTTTTTCAGTTGAGACGAGGCAATATAACGAGACTAGCCTATTTATTACTCATTCGGGTAAGGAAA
Source organism: Sericinus montela (assembly GCA_029286605.1). NCBI lineage: Eukaryota > Metazoa > Arthropoda > Insecta > Lepidoptera > Papilionidae > Sericinus > Sericinus montela. Next base: position 250,518 of record JAGSMR010000093.1, on the reverse strand, counting down.
TGAAACGGTGGATTGAGGAAGTTTTGGTACACGATCACAGTATCATACAATTCATGTAGCTTAATTGCTTATCGATTTTAAACTTTTTCAAAGTAAAGGGTTGGGAAGTTTCTTTTGATGTGTGGAAGATGTAAGATTATACTACTTCCTTTCTTCCCATGAGTGTGGTAAATGGTGACCAAGAGAAAAGCCTTGAATATGTCATTGGCTATCGATAAATGGCGGAATAAGCATCTTATTTATTTATTTTTTTTATTTATCTTCACGCACAATCCCTGACGGGGTAGCCAGAGAGAACAGATCGCCAAGTGTCACGATCCCTACATACTTCTTTCGCTTCTTTCAGATTCATCATCTTCTTCATACATGCACGTCTAGGTATCCGAGTACTCTTGACCCTCCTCTCTTCGAGCAATTTGCTCACATGGTCTTCGAAAGTTAATCTCGGTCTACCTCGACACCTTTTAATATTAACTTTCGCGCTATATATTTTCTTCACCATTCGGTCTTCACTCATTCGCTCAACGTGCCCAAACCATCGAAGCACGCCCTTATCCATTTTTGAGACAAGGTCATCTTTCAAACCTGCCATATTGCGAATCTCTTCGTTTCGCTTTCGGTCGGCCATGGTAAGGCCGCACATTTTACGAAGAGATCGCATCTCCACTGCATTCAACCTGCTTTTATGCTTCTTCTGGCATACCCAGGTTTCGCTGCCATATAACAAAGTCGGTACCAACACTGCGTTATGTATTGCAAGGCGTGCACTTTTCACAACGCCTTGCCTTTTGATTAACGCAGTCAGGGCACCATTGACTTTGTTCCCGGCAGCGACACGCCTGTCCACATCTAAATCACATCTTCCATCCGGAATACGCATCTCAGAACGAAAAAAAAGGAAACTCTAAAAGATGCTTCCACTTCGCGATAGTATTCCGCAAGGTAATTTACCGGGCCTCGTTGATCCAACCCATTCATGCAGCACCGCTTGGCTCTAATAGTCGATGTTATAAATAAATAAATACCTTCACGCGCAGTCCATGACGGGATAACAAGAGAGGGGCAACAGGTTCAACGATCCTTACATATCTCTTTCGCTTCTTTGAAATTCATCATTTTCTTTATACATGCACGTCTAGGTACCTTGCCCTTGGTAGCATGGTCTTCGAAAATCTGTCTAGTGCAAAATTTTGAGTTAGTGTTAGCCTACCTCGATACCTTTTATTATTAACATTCCCGCTAAATATTTTCTTCACCACTCGGTTTTCACTCTTTCACCCAACGTACCCAAACCATCGAAGCACGCCCTTATCCGTTTTAGTGGTGAGATCATCTTTCAAACCTGCCATATTCCGAACCTTTTCGTTTTGTTTCCATCGGCCTAAGTAACGCCGCACTTTGAATGCAATGCTGTCATCAGCATCAACTTGCTTTTATGCTCTCCTGGCAAACCTAGGATTGTTTGTTTTTTGGCTGTAACACGCGAAATTTAGAAACAAATAAGTAAATTAACTTGTGCTAAGGAATCAGAAACAACGAAGATACCACAATCACTCAGACAGGATTGTGGTATCTTGCACATGCACAAAACTGTTTTTCTAGAGTTACCCGACGGGGCGGAATCGAACCCGGGACCTCAGAGCAAACGATATTTTAAAAATCGAGGTGTGCGCCACTCGTCAACGGAGGTCGTGGACGAGTGGCGCACACCTCACACACCTCACAAAACTAGAATTATTTATAACAATTGAATTTATCACGTGATCTGTAGTCAAGGAAAACATTGTAATGAACATTCACTGACTCCTACTTTTACTACTACTACTGATACTGTCTCGAAGTAGTAGTTAAATTAGCAGTCCAGTAATTAACCACGAACATATTTTATTAACCGTTAAAAATTTGATACAGCCTTCGAAACTAAGTTCCAATCACGATAGGGGCAAATATTTGTGTTATGAATATGAACATTTGTACACGAGTCATAGATGTGTAGATGAATATGTAGATGAATATTTATCTCTGTGTTTATTATACCGTTAGCTTGGACATTTAGACGGTATTAACTAACCGCCTGTCATATTGTCCCGAATAAGATTCGGTTAAAATTTGATTGAAAACTTAATTGTCTAGAACACTGCTTACCCCAGTATAAATAAAACTACTTCGTTAGCACAGTTTAAAGTGTAAACGCATATTCCTCACTAAATGAATAGTATTTATTGCGTTTATACAAAACACGCCCCTTGGAATGACTTGCCTGAAATGGCTGTTAAAAGCCAAATTCCGTTAACATCCTGCGAATTAGGATTTCACTGGGGATAGATTGAATAATGGTTGTTTGGGATGGGCAAACTACCTATAAATTTATGAACGAATATTGTACAGTACTTAAGCATTTATTGAAGATTGCTTATTTAATAGTCTATTGTTTAATTTTCATAAATGTAAGTACAGAATATTATCCAAATCGCATGAATCGTTTCTGAGATGACAAAGTAATATTTAAAGTAGCTGTCGTTTTCTAATTACGTTATATATATTAATTATTTTTATTTTAAAAGCAAGCAAAAATTTTAATGGAAAAGGAATAAATTTTTACCGGAACATAAAGTACAAAAAGTCGTTTTTTCCTTTTTTTTTTGTTTTCATATTCATTAATTTTTCCCAATACTTTTAAATACTTTCAATTAACCGTTCACGAAGCCTATTTGAGACGAAGTGTCAGGTTCTTAACCTATTGCTATTGTCCGTTCCGTTATACTTAACTAACTTACTTATAAATCTAGTAAAATAGATATATTCTTGAAGTTCTGGCAACTTAAAATAACATAAAAATATCAATAGCCATCGAAAGATGACCGTATTATCAAAAAATATCAGACAATAATTGAACAGACTTGCAAACGATAACACCGCCTAAGTTGCGAAGTATCTGGTACTACGATTGGTTTCTTTGCAGACATTTATCGATCGGATTCAAAGATAGTTCTCAAAGTGAGAGAAGGTTGAGTGTGAGTCTCAGATTACCTTTTTTCTACGTAACTATAAACATGTATACTTTAAACATGTATTACAACGCCACCTGCTTTTCACAGAATGAAGTTTGGTCACACAAGTACTAATCTTTAAAAGAGGAAGTAGAAGACAGTAATCAGAACTAACGGACAGGAAAAAAAGTTTTATTCACTGGGCTGTTAATTTTTTTTAAGTGTGTGTATATGTGCGTGTGTGTGCGTGTGTGTGTGAGTGTGTGTGTGTGTGTGTGTGTGTGTGTGTGTGTGTGTGTGTGTGTGTGTGTGTGTGTGTGTGTGTGTGTGTGTGAGTGTGTGTGTGTGTGAGTGTGTGTGTGTGTACCAATTGTTCTGTAGCATAAATGGCAGGATTGATTTAAATACTTGACGTTTTGTTAGATTCGTCTTTATTCGGGTGGAAAATTGCTTATCATTTCTTTTTTGAAGCAAATACAAAATTAGAATAGATGAACATTTGTGAGTGCTATTTAATATGAAACGTGATGAACACTACCTTTTAAATGAGTATTCTTATTAGTTTAAAATATTTGCAACGTGAACATTTTTTTAATATTGAAAGCATTTTTGTTTGCCTGCAAACTACTAAATACATATTTTCAAAAGAATAGGCTCAAGGTATTATGTGATTCCCAGGAGAAATCTTAATCGGGTTTTACTTTTAAAATACTTCAGTATTTTTATTTCATTGAAGTACCGTACTCTGTCGAGTATTTATTTTTCAAAGTAAAGCCCAGGATTTCGTTTTAAATTCATTCATGGAACTGTCATATAGTAATTCATTCATTCAACATGGAATAGTTTTTCTACTTTATTATATGTCATATAGTACATAAATAAATAAAATAGCTTTTGCTGACACCATTTTCATTATTATTGGAATAAAATTTAGACAATTGATACTGTCAATAGCAGCTATTCCTACGACGAACGCCATACATCTCTATCTTTCGCTATCTTATCTCTTACATATACTCAACCGCTTGAGTAGAATATCAATAAAAAAACTACACGATAGTTTAGCTGGAAGTGACCATGCCTTTGAAGCTAAGGTTTGCGGGTTCCAATCTCGCTATTGGCAAACATTTGAATAATGAATATGAATGTTTGTACTCAAGTCTTGGATATTTATATGTATATTTATAAAAATAAATAAATAAATATCTTGACGCCATTCCCAACACAGGGGTAGACAGAGGTCTATTCTAGACAATTACTTCCCTTCGACTCACCTTCCACCGAAAATATTTTGGGACAACGTGACAGGTGGTGAGCCCGTCGTCGTCTTTGCGTCCAATCCAACGACATTAATCGTACATAGGATTTGAAAAAACCCATTGGAACGTACCTGCCACCTGGTAATCGAACTCTGGTCTCTCGACTCGCATTCCGGTCACCAAACAACTCGGCCATCGTGACATCGTATGTATATTTATATATTTAAATGTACCTGTGTGAGTTTATAGTATCGATGGCTTGGACAATTAGACGGCGGTAGGTTCAACTGGTAGTTCCAGATAGGCTTTAGTAAGGACTGGATCGAAAGGACTCAAATGTATGAACTTCTATCTTCTTCAGTATTTGAAAATTGCGTGAGGATAAAATTAATAAAATACATAAGTAAAACAGTGCCATTTAAGGTAACTTAACGTGTAAACACGATTAATTTAAATTTAGACTTCAGCCAATGGGTGAAATGCACCAAAGCATTTTTATAACGTAAACGCTACCGGAGATTTATGTGTTGTTTCACAATGTTGAAAAATACGTTTATTTACTGTCTATATTTTTGAGAATTTGCTTAAAAGCGATGTTAAGGCTTACTTATAGGTAGCTTATATAAATACCGCTTGATATTGCTGACGTAGAGACGTCAGGAATATCTGCAGTGACTTTTGCAAAATATTTTAATTCGTAATTGATGAAGATGTGAGAACTGTAAGTGCTCAAGTGTTTAAATCACTTCACGGTTCGGTAGCGCCTTCAAAGATCAGTTATTAGTTGACAATATACGCGTCTACGTACAATATATATAGTAGTAAAGTATTTAAATAAAAACAATATAGGCATATAATTTACATGTCCAGGAAACAATGTAGTGACAGTGACAATGACACTTCTTTCCAAATCGTGTGTGAATTGTAATGCGAATTAATTGATACTTAAAACTCATTGATACGAGCCCTCCTCCTGAGGATCCTCGCGTCTTTTCACTCAAATTCCGATCATTCAACCACTTCTTCCTAAAACTATAGACAGATTGCTGCTGACTATATGGTACACATTTTTTAACGCATATTGTCCCGCTGCTAGGCAAATATCTCTCCCATATATTTCAAAACAACTCGATCTGTCGTCAGTTCGAACCTTCGTCATCTGTCTTAACAGAATGCGTCTAACTCGTTACGCCATTATTTTTTAGTCTTTCTCGGCGACATTGGTACATATACTAAATTTAGTATACACTTATTTAGATTATGACGTGTCACACTTAGTTAATATTAAGAACATTTTAAAGCATGGCGTTATTTAATATTAAATTTGACTCTACCGTTTTCTGCGCCGTTATCTAACTGTCACTTTTGACGTAGAATTATATTAAAGTCTAGTCTTTAAACTCGGCTTAGTAAATATTTAAATCTGTCAAGAGATAATAATTTTAAATAACGTGACACTTATTATAACAAAATACAAAAAAAAGATTTAATTTCTTTTAATTTAAATTTAGTTTAAATGTGTGCCGCACAGATCAGTCAACGAAAGTAACTTGGCTGGTTTGCCCAAATTCAGAAATGTTCGTATACCTCAAAGCCTTGGGACAAAAGTGCGTCAAAAGTTACAACCAGTGCGTCTTATCACTGATGACATATGGATCTGAGAAGAGATCTTTAAGAAGTACCTCTTCTCAGATTTAAGAGGTATTTCTTCTACCGTATGAAGCCTCAAAATTGCTTGGCGTGCTATGTTGGATGTTTCTCTGTATGATAGAATCCGTAACGAAGACATCCGCAGCAGAACTAAGGTAACTGACCTAGCCATAAGGATCAGCGCGCTGAAGCGGCAGATGGCCGGCAACAGCTCAACGAACTGATAATCGTTCGAGAAAGGAGGTTCTCGGATGGTAACCCCGCTTGTGCAAATGCAGTATTCCCCCACGAGATGGAGTTACGGCATGCAAAACTTTGCAGGAAGTCAATAAATACTGGTGGCTGGGGACTAGTCTTGGTGAAAAACTTTGGAGGAGGCCTTTGTACAGCAGTGGACTCTTGTTAAGTTGTAAAGATAATTGTGTCGCACAGAATGGAAGCCATTATTTTGTAATATTTTTATCAAAATAACTACTAGTTCTGTACTGTGAACTAGTTGTTCTCCAGATGACAAATAGCTAGTGATGTCGAGGAACGTGCAAAGAATTTCAATTAAATAAGGTTAGTTACCAGTTACAATCACAGTCGACTTAAAATTAAAAATAAATCTCATGTGTGAGATACGATATTTATTTTAATTATTATGATTTTTTAAATTTTGATGAATGGGATCGTGACACCCTCGTAGCTTTTAACAGTATAGAGCCACGTAGCAGCTTCTATCTAGTAGTAAATGTATATCCAAATCAGTTCAGCTGTTCAGCAGTGGAGTATTGTCGAAATAAACAATGTCACCAACAAATATTTTAAAATTTGCCTTTTTTAAATAAAACAATTTTCGAATTTTATCTCGTTTTTAATTAGTTTTTACAAACTATTTTTATTTCCTAACGTTTCGCATGCATCAGCATCCGTGGTCACGGGGGGACAAAAACATGTAACTTGTGTTGTAAAAACTAATTATAAACGCGATAGAATCCTAAAATTGTTTTATTTTAAATGTGTAGTATTCGTGTAAATACAAGAAATCATCAATTGCCTTTATGTTTTAAATATCATACATACATTTAATATACATTAAATTTAGTAACATTCAACAATTTAAATGTTTAATTTTGTTTAAATTGCAAACACTAATTAGTTTGGGCTACAACTTTTAATTTTATATTCTAGATGACGGGAAACAAAAAAAGTTGTGATGTAGAGTTTATCCTTATCGAAAGTCTGCCATTTTCGAGTAGTTACTGTGTTTGAAATAGTAATCATTTTCACCTATTCAAAACATTAAATAAAGTTGGTAAATATTTTCCCAAGCTTACATTTTAATTCACGAAAAGCATTACCAAAAGATTATATAAGTCCACGAAGTAACCGAGTTTTGTCTCCGACATTAATTATCCCGAATTGCGACTGCAAATTATATCTCAGGAGTTACTAAGGTTATATTTTTATCTGTATCAAATATTTGCTTTTTCTTTTTAGTAAAGACATTATTAGGTACAATAGAACAACAATTATTTGGTGGTGTCTCAGCTTTGATAAGGTCGCCGTTAATAATTCATACTGACAGAATTTGTATTCTTCTATTTATGTGAAAACAAGCTAAAATCAACCTTTGGTGTAATTACTTACTGGCCTAACACACATCTCAAATAAAACGATTTTTGGAAATCGTTTTATTTAAGAAGTAGTTAATAATTAACAGTGAGGCTCAAACAAAACTGATGTTGAAGTGAAGTTATATCGTTGTTTGAATAGGAGATCCGCAGCGCTTCACAATGCGGACATATCTCCCGGTTGCTTGAGACAAACAACGAATGCAAACTGCGCTGTGCTTTAATTAACTGGCTGACTACAGACCGACTAGCTCTTACAGATAACGATAAATATTAAAAAACTTCTTGATTAAATTTAAATTTAAAAAGAGAAATGTTTTATCGTCATAATTTTATAAGTAAAATTTTAATAAGAAAAGCTGAAACTAGTAAGGTAGGCCTGTAAATGCCTCCTGCTACTGCTATAGGCCTACTCATAAATATTTGAAAGAAATTGGAGGAGAAATAGGAGATCGTCGTTCTTCTTCGTCTCCAAATAATGTTTATTTTTATTAAAATAATTGAAGTCACGATTGCCGTGTAGATGGGTGATCGGAATTCGAATCAACACCCGAGTATGATCCCCAAGTGGCAGGCCGTACCAATAGGTTTGGCAAAAATTTATGTACGATTTACATCGTTGGCTTGGGCATAGAGACGGCGTCGGGCTCACCACCCATCATGTTGTCTTAAAAATAGTTTCGGCGGAAGGTGACTGTATTGTCTAAGCCTCTGCCTACCCCTGTATTGACGACACAAACGGGAAAAAACGCAGTCTGAGAAAGAATAATAATAAAATTAAATAATAAATATCTTTACGCTCTTCCCAATACAGGGGTCGACAGAGGTGTAAACAATTAAGTCCTTTCGACCCACCATTCACCGAAGACATTTTTGGGACGTTGTGACAGATGGTAAGCCCGTCGGCGTCTTTATGTCCAAATCAACGATAAATCGTTCATAAGTTTTTGAAAAAGCCATTGTTGCCTGCGTGCTGCTTGTGGATCAAACTCGGGTCTTGACTGAAATTCCGATCACCCAACGGCAATGGTGACTTCAATAATAATAATAAAAACAAATATTATTTCGAGATGATCATACATCTCATACGTCCGTAACACGAACCTAGAGAAGTTCTCCTGATTCAATTTCTTTCAAATATTTGAGAGAAGGCCTATACCTATAGCATTTACATGCCTACTTTACTTTTTTCAGAGTTGAACATATTGCACACTTATTAAAATTTTACTTACACAATTATTACGATAAAACATTTTTCTTTTTAAACTTAAATTTAATCATGAAGTTTTTTAATATTTAACGTTATCTGTAAAATTAATAGCGCATTTTGCATCCGTTGTTTGTCTCAAGCACCAGACATCTCGCACCTTAGACGCTGCTGCACGTCCATGGTTATTCCGCTATCAATTTGTAACCATTAACATTCTCAAGATTCACGACACCCATAGTGCCAGTGGAGAAGGAATGGTGAATTCTTAGGACAAAATTGTTATTTATTATAATTAAAACAAACGATATGTTTCGTTTGTTTTCGATGGAGTGACGACCTGTACAAAATTACGGGGAGGCGACAAACGCAGGTGGTTCGAGAACGTTCTTTGAGTAATGCTTTGGGGGATGCCTACGCTCCACAGTGGAGTTTTGATAGGCTGTAAAGAAAAAGAAGAAGAAATTATTATAAATGAATAAAATATTTTAGCGCGGTCTATTTTTCACCAAGCAACCCTTGGTCCAACATAAAGGTATAATAGTATAAACTGATAATACTTGGTAATAAATAAACAATATATAATATATTTTTTTAAGTTAGTTCAAATAGCGTTCAAGTCACGATAGCCGAGTAGTTGGGTGGTCGGAATTTAGAGTCAAGAAACCCGAGTTCGATCCCCAGGAGACAGGCTCGTAGCAATGGGTTTTTCAAAAACGTACGAATTATATCGGTGGCTTGTACATAAAGACGGCAACGGGCTCACCACCCATCATGTTGTCTTAAAAATAGTTTCGGCGGAAGGTGACTGTATTGTCTAAGCCTCTGCCTACCCCTGTATTGACGACACAAACGGGAAAAACGCAGTCTGAGAAAGAATAATAATAAAATTAAATAATAAATATCTTTACGCTCTTCCCAATACAGGGACAGAGGTGTAAACAATTAAGTCCTTTCGACCCACCATTCACCGAAGACATTTTTGGGACGTTGTGACAGATGGTAAGCCCGTCGGCGTCTTTATGTCCAAATCAACGATAAATCGTTCAAAAGTTTTTGAAAAAGCCATTGTTGCCTGCGTGCTGCTTGTGGATCAAACTCGGGTCTTGACTGAAATTCCGATCACCCAACGGCAATGGTGACTTCAATAATAATAATAAAAACAAATATTATTTCGAGATGATCATACATCTCATACGTCCGTAACACGAACCTAGAGAAGTTCTCCTGATTCAATTTCTTTCAAATATTTGAGAGAAGGCCTATACCTATAGCATTTACATGCCTACTTTACTTTTTTCAGAGTTGAACATATTGCACACTTATTAAAATTTTACTTACACAATTATTACGATAAAACATTTTTCTTTTTAAACTTAAATTTAATAATGAAGTTTTTTAATATTTAACGTTATCTGTAAAATTAATAGCGCATTTTGCATCCGTTGTTTGTCTCAAGCACCAGACATCTCGCACCTTAGACGCTGCTGCACGTCCATGGTTATTCCGCTATCAATTTGTAACCATTAACATTCCCAAGATTCACGACACCCATAGTGCCAGTGGAGAAGGAATGGTGAATTCTTAGGACAAAATTGTTATTTATTATATTTAAAACAAACGATATGTTTCGTTTGTTTTCGATGGAGTGACGACCTGTACAAAATTACGGGGAGGCGACAAACGCAGGTGGTTCGAGAACGTTATTTGAGTAATGCTTTGGGGGATGCCTACGTTCCACAGTGGAGTTTTGATAGGCTGTAAAGAAAAAGAAGAAGAAATTATTATAAATGAATAAAATATTTTAGCGCGGTCTATTTTTCACCAAGCAACCCTTGGTCCAACATAAAGGTATAATAGTATAAACTGATAATACTTGGTAATAAATAAACAATATATAATATATTTTTTTAAGTTAGTTCAAATAGCGTTCAAGTCACGATAGCCGAGTGGTTGGCTGGTCGGAATTTAGAGTCAAGAAACCCGAGTTCGATCCCCAGGTGACAGGCTCGTAGCAATGAGTTTTTCAAAAACGTACGAATTATATCGGTGGCTTGTACATAAAGACGGCAACGGGCTTACCGTCTGGTTCAATGTACCGAAAAAATATCTTCGGTGGAAGGTGGGTCAAAGGGACTTAATTATATAAACTAGACCTCTGTCTACCCATGCATTGGGAATTGTATGAATATATTTATTTTTATTATTCAAATAGCAGTTCGCACTGCATGTAGAAACATATATATTGTGAACAATAATTTAAAACATTTGTTTTGTTAAATATCAGTTTATACGACACTTCCCAGTACTTCACAAAGGAAACTTAGTTATCGGTTCTTCGAAAACAAACGACTGCTGCAATCTTTGTCTCTTTCCTAAGCAATTGGTTTAGTTTAGAGCTAAGTCGACACTTCAGATCGAGAACGTTTGGGGCAGGTTACTAGGAAGCGGTATGCGAATAAGTTTTTGATACATTGAAATTGAAGTTCTAACTAAAAAAGTTTTTACCTAACCCTAAACCTGGTCACGCTTTGCTCAAGTATATAGGTTGATTCTGTGGGAACTTTGAGGTGAACATTCAACAAAGCTTTGGTTCCTCTAGCTTACATTAATATCTAGACAAGTAACGGTAACTGTGTAAACCAACTAAAACAAATTAGAGTAAAAAAGGTGGAAAAGATATGGATGTTGATATTTTACATATAAAAAATGGGATTACTTTCTTTACAACTGAATTTTAAGTTTTGTAACGTTCACACAATTTTATAATAGAACAATTAATATAATTGTTGTAGCAGCGAAAGAAAGCGAAGTGTAAAGAAAGCGAAATCGCAAAGTCAGAGTGTAGCTGTAGCTAAGCGCTGTTTGTTATAATGTATTTTTGCAAGTTTTAATAAGAAAAGTTGTTAAAGAAAAAGTTGTTTTAGACCGTTGACTAGGTAATGCTCATGTTGTTATGCGTCATATCTAATACACGGCAATTACTACACAGAGCACGGGTTCCCGTTTCACAAATAATTAATTATTTCATTACAGTACAGTGTTTACTTTTTCCTTGAAAACGAATAAGCGTTTTCAGGAATCGTATGGTTCAGTACCAACAATTTGTAGCCATAGCAGTAATACTACCGGTAATGTTTGTATTACTATACTGCTCCGGTTTGAAAGTAAAGAGAGCGATTCAGCGAGACACCTGTAATATATAATCTGATTCAGTTAGGAAGTGGGTTAGCTTTTCACATATTTTTTTATGGAAAAGGTAGGCAAACGAGCAGGTGGCTGACGTGATGGTGATTTCGGGGGGCTTAGTGCTCACGTAGACTTGGAGGCTAAGGAGTCCGCGTCCGTGTTCCGGCGTGACTAGTCAGGAGGGGCAGGATGCATTTTCCCGCACAAGAAGAGGCTGCCTAGGATGGACAGCGCGCGTGGGTCTATTGTATCTAGATTGTCTATTGTATCTTGGTGTACATTTGATATATACGTGTGTACTATTGTTATCCAACCAGTAATAAACGAGTGTTACAGGGCAGCGGTTCACCACACGTGGAAAACGGATTGGCAATCAAAGCACCTGAGATGCTGCTTTCCGTCAACGGTATACCAAATTGTGGTATTTTTCAAAGATTCCCGCCACCTGTCGGCAGGCAATGGAATTTACAAGATTTTTCCTTTAGTTGCCTCTTACGCCACCCACGGGAAATAATGCAGTGGTAAGAATATACCACTGCATTATTTCCCGTGGATGGCGTAAGAGGCAACAAAAGGAAAAATCTCATACGCCGTAGTCACATGGTAAACAAGTTGAAAAAGCTTTTTGCTTAAAACTTATCTTGTCGTAATCTGCAAAATGTACTATTCATTTTCTAGAAATTGACACCAAAAGAACCGACGTAGCTTTTAGTTCTTAAGAAGTTTTGTAACAACAAACCCGAATGTTCGTGTAGAGGATAACAGTAAATTCTTAATTTAAAATCTTAATAGCGTCAATAAATGAAAAGAGTACAAATGAAGAACCGACTTATTTCCGTTTCATATATTCATCTGATAGACGAATATATTTTTCAGACCTTTCAATAAGCTTTTGTATACCTTCATGAAAAAATGTTTAGTGTTTGTCTGAAAAAGAGGCTGAAATTGCGTCCTTAACGTTTTCATTGCCGTTAAAACCCCTCCCACGTAATTTCTTTTTAATTTATTTTGTTAATATTTTTATTTATTTGGGGTTACCTAAGGAAAGTACTCAATACTCTAATTTTTTTTTATCATTCAAGAATATTACCAATTACAGGCAATCACAGTTGTAGTATTGACAAATAATAAATGTTTTAATTAATTTGTACACATGAAAGTCACGATAGCCGAGTGGTTGGATGGTCGGAATTTTGTGTCAAGAGACCCGAGTTCGATCCCCAGGTGGCAGGCTCGTACCAATGAGTTTTTCAAAACTTATGTATGAATTATATCGTAGGCTTGGACGTTAAGACGGTGACGGGCTCACCACCGGTCATGTTGTCCCAAAAATTTCTTCGGTGGAAGGTGGGTCAAAGGGACTTAATTGTCTAGACCTCTGTCTACCCTTGTATTGGGAATTGCGAGAAGATATTTTTTAATTTGTACACATAATATGAAAACTACATCGATAGTTGCCGAGAGCTAGATCTGGACTGTAGGTGGGTGATATCTTGAATAGAAGCCGACCTTTTGTAAGACAGCCGCTCCATATCACAGCACGTCTCTTAGGACTCCCAGCGGCATTCTAACTATTAATATATTATCAAACGTTTTCAATATTAATTTCTTCAATGTATCAGTATCACAGTTCAGTCTTATCTTCACGCACAATCCCTGACGGGGTAGCCAGAGAGAACAGATCGCCAAGTGTCACGATCCTACTTCTTTCGCTTCTTTCAGATTCATCATCTTCTTCACACATGCACGTCTAGGTATCCGAGTAATCTTGACCCTTCCCTCTTCGAGCAATTTGCCCTCATGGTCTTCAAATGCTAGTCTCGGTCTACCTCGACACCTTTTTGTATTAACTTTCGCACTATATATTTTCTTCACCGTTCGGTATTCACTCATTCGCTCAACGTGCCCAAACCATCGAAGCACGCCCTTATCCATTTTTGTGACAAGGTCATCTTCCAAACCTGCCATATTGCGAATCTCTTTGTTTTGCTTTCGGTCGACCATGGTAAGGCCGCACATTTTACGAAGAGATCGCATCTCCACTGCATTCAACCTGCTTTTGAGCTTCTTCTGGCATAACCAGGTTTTGCTGCCTTATAACAAAGTTGATTCCAACACTACGTTATTTATTGCAAGGCGTGCACTTTTCACTACGCCTTGCCTTTTGACTAACGCAGTCAGGGCACCATTGACTTTGTTTATTGACTTTGTTCAGTTCAGTTCAACCGACAGTTCAGTACTTAGTATATAAGTAAGTATATAAGGTACAGATTATATATCTAATAAATCTTCATATTACATTTATGGCGAATTTGGGTGCATAAAGCTTTATTTTAATGGAAAACAATTACACATGAAAACATGAAACAAGTCAATGTCTTACAATTAACTATTTCAGGCAAACTATTACTGCAAAACTCATTTTGTTACTAGTTGTAACGTTTTTCAAATAATAGGGGAAATCCTAAATATCAGCTTTATTATTAAGATTTACGAAATTATATGCCGTTCACTATGTAGTTTAAACATCAGGTTAATGCGGGAATTACGAACAGCGCCAACGTTAATTTTGTACAAAACAAATGAAATGTTCGTAAACAAAATAAACACGGCTTGTTGGGCCATTCAGCTGTGAAATGCGTATAATACATGAAAATTCATGCCAACAATGTGTAAATGGAATAATGTAGTACAATTTTATTTCTCATGCGTCGAAATGAGTTAAATGATTTATTTTTAATTACAGTTGAGGATTTGATAAATAATATTGTATTAAATTGCCGTGTGGTAATAGCGTTATAATCTACTGCTCATTTTCTTCCCGTGTGTGTCGAAATAGGCGACTAAGGGTAAAGCTTTGTACATGCGATTAGCTACCGTCTCAATGATTATTTATTATTTCTTAATATACTATTTACTAAATGTTATTAGTAAAATCAATTAATTTCCCGTGGTCTAGGCAATTAAGTCTCTTCAACCCACCTTTTATCGAATACAATTGGGACAACGACACAGGTGGTGTAGCCGTGACTTTATAAATACCTATATACACCTTTGAATATGTCTCAAGTCAACATTCATCAAATCAACGTTTGAACTAACGGGGTGCGAACCCCAACTAGACTATCAGATTGGCTTGGAGATAATCCCAATGCTTAAGTATTCAGTACTGTAAATTTTATTGTGATTTTGTTTCTATAAAAAAAGTCACATTATGCATCTGAAGCGATGACGAATAATTCTCTAGCTTTTACATGATATATCTAAAAAAAACATCAATTTAAACTCAGAACTTTAATTAAACGTCCGTTACACATGTCCCGCGGCCGTGTGAAATTGGAAATTGTTCCAATTGCTTTAACTTTGCAACGAAATTGACGTCTGGGTCGATCGGCGAACGATGCGCAAAACCAATCGTGGCCAGTTTCATGTACTATGATGAACTAACAATTGTTAATTCCTAAAAAAATATCTTCACGCCATTTCCATTTCTATTCACGCCTTTTCCATTCCCGGTAGCTTAGTTGGTACTACCCCTGCCTTCGAACTAGCCTAGAAATGTTTGAAAATGTTTATACTCGAGAGTACTTATGTATGTTTGTAATTATATATCTATGTAAGTATATTTTATCGTTAGATTGGACACTAATACAGGTTTACCACCAGTCTTGTTTTCCGACATAAGATCCGGTTTAATATCGGTCGAAAGGAACAAATTGTCTAGACATCTGACTACACCAGGACTGATCTGCCCAATCGCAGTGCGTGAAGTCTTACAGTGATTGCAAAATACTGCTGACAGCGTAATTCTACTTGTTTAAAATGAATTTCAAAACAAAACTAACTTGTGGCTTCCTACAACGTACGCGTCGTTCAAAAAAATTATGTTAAATCCTATTTTATTAGCAAAGTTCTGGTCTAATTACTTTCAACGTATACTATTCATACACTTTATTTTCTTCACGCGTTTCTTAATTTTAGGGTAGACAGAGGTCGAAAGAATTCAGTCATTACGGCCTACATTTCACCGGGCCGGTAGCCTTTCGTCATTGCTGCAACCTAACGCCTAGGTATGAGCCTTCCACCTCCACTTGCCTTCCATGGTCTCCTGATTCCGATTTCGATCACCCGATCATTCGGTTTTCATGCAAACTTTACATTATTTTCGTAATATTCATTTTTTTTATTATTTAATACTTATTACTCGTCCAGAAATTGATATTTGTATATAACATGAATTTCTGAATAGGTGTAATAAAGACCAAAAGTATAGAAATCTCAGAATATTGTATTTGTTATTATTACTATTCGATATGGTTTATATCTCGCCATCCGCAGAGAGGCGGACATGTCGGTTTTTCTAGATGCCGTCAAGTCCGTACGGGTGAATGTAGAAAAACATTTTTATGTCATTGTCTCAGGTCTACATGTTTGTGATATCTTTGTTGCTTTAGCTACATTAATTTGGGTAATAATGAAGGTGACGTTGTCCATATAAGTATTATTTATTTATTTATCTATCCAAAGATCTTTCCTCCTATTCAAAGTCAAAAGTATGTCAGCTCTGTTTATTAAAGAAAAGGAATTTCTTTTGACGCTACCTCACTGCAAAAATAAAGGCACTTAACAGAGCGATCTATGTTTTAATTAAAAAATACTATCTAAGCCTTTATTCATTCCCACGCTGTGACATATTTTATTCGGTTGGGATTAAGATTTCTTTCTGGGAAGATAATTTTCTCTTTTTTTTCAGTTGAGAAGCAGCAATAGAACGAGACGAGCCCATTTATTACTCATTCGGGTAAGGAAATGAAACGGTGGATTGAGGAAGTTGTAACATTTTGGTATACGATCACATTATCACACAATTTATGTAGCTTATTTGCTTAAAAGTCACGATAGCCGAGTTGTTGGGTGGTCGGAATTTCGAGTCGAGAGACCCGAGTTCGATCCCCAGGTGGCAGTACCAATAAGTTTTTCTAAAACTAATGTACGAATTTCATCGTTGGCTTGGACATAAAGGCGGCGACGGGCTCACCACCTGTCACATTGTCCCGAAAATATCTTCGGTGGAAGGTGGGTCAAAGGGACTTAATTGTCTAGACTTGACCTCTGTCTACCCCTGTATTGGGAATTGCGTGAAGATATTTAATTTTTATTTTTTTCATTTGCTTATCGATTCTAAACGTTTTCAAAGTAAAGGGTGAGGTTATAAGTCTTCGCTGAAACGGGTCACATATTCTAGCAATACATTGAATTACCCTCTTCGTGTGGAGCCGTGAATGGACGTTCCCGTCCTCTAATCTCTTTTAAAGAATATTCGAGAAAAGACCTTGCCATGGAGTTGGCATTCTCAGACTGTATGAATGAAAGAATGATATACTTTTATTGGCCACCACAATTAGTAGGATACACAAAAGTGGCAAAGGATACAAAATTTTATGCAATGCACAATTTGGCGACCTTATCGCTTCATAGCGATCTATTCCAGGTAACCAATGGCGTGAAGGAAAAGTTTACTGCGTAGGTGGTGCAATAGTAAATATATATAAAACATAACTAAAAGAGATACATACATTAATATATACGTATATACACATAAACAACTGTAATTAACTAAATTGTAAATATAATTAATTTATTCATAGACTGTACTTAAATATAATTAAAATTTGAATGACGATGATCAAGTGACGAATATGAATGTTTGTATGTACTCGAATCATATGTACGTATATGAAGTGTATATGCAAAGATGGAAATTGATCGAAGTAAATACATATGTATATTAATATATTTTACCATTAGCTTGGACATTGAGACGGCTATAGGCTTATCACCTGTCATTTCCCAAATAAGTTTTGATGGGTCGAAATGACTACATTGTCAGGATATCTGTCTGTCCCAGTATGGGACATTCCGTGAAGAGATGAAAAAAACGTTTCGTTGGCGCAGTTTAAAGTGTAAACGGCTATTCCTCACTAAATGAGTAGTATTTATTACGTTTATACGAAACACACCCCTGGGAATGACTTGCCTGAAATCGCCGTTAAAACCCAAATTCCGTTAACTTCCTGCGAATTAGGGATTTCACTGGGGATAAATGGAATAATGGCTGTTTGGGATGGACATACTACCTATGAATTTAGTAACCGATATCAGTACTCAAGCTTTTATTAACGTTCGGTTATTTAATTGTTTATTGTTCAATTTTCATAAACATTAGTACAGAATATTATCCAAATCTAAGAAATGAATGTAATATTTTTTGTAGCTATCGTTTTCAATTAAGATTTGAATATTTATTATTTTTAAAGCATTAATTATTTTTAAAGCAATCAAAAAAGATGTTAATGTAAAATGAGAATATTTTTACACAAACATAACAAAGTACAAAAAGCGTTTTTTCCTGATTTTTTTCATATTCATTCTTTTTTCTCAATACTAGGATAAACAGGGGTCTAGACAATTAAATGCTTTTGAGTAACCGTTAACCGAATCCTATTTGAGACAAAGTGACAGGTGTTCAGCCTATCGCTGTCATTCGTTCCGTTCGCTGGGAAACAAAGTCCCACCGAACCGTATCGATACGATATCCTTACGTTCTTATTATAATGATATGTTTTCTTGAAATGTCATTCAGGTGACTAAAAATGCCATAAAATATCTATAGCCAAAAATCATCTCAAAAAATATCAGACAATAATTGAACAGACTTGCAAACGATAACGCCACCAAGTTGCCAGATATCTGGTACTGCGATTGGTTTTGTTGCCAACATTTGTACGTGGGATGAAAAAATAGTACTTAAAATGATAGAAATATGTGTGTGTTTCTCAGGATATCTTACTCACCAGACAAAAGGCAGAAATACTGGCCTTGTCGACGCAAGCTCGAGTCATACATACAGCCCCGGTCAAACCGACCGATTCAATCAAAAACAAGGGCGGCACTATTATCTGCTACTTAATAAATTTCATGATAATTTTTGAAATCCCTTCATAAAACTTCTCTTCACTAAGTACTTCGGTAAATAATAAGAAAACAACATAGATACGTTTTATATATAAAAGTTAGCTTCATCAAATGTGCAACTAACTAAAAGTACAGACAGAAGGTTATTTCCACGCGAATTCGTGGGTATAAGCTAATATATACATATAAACATCCAAAACCCCCAAGTACAAATGTAAATATTCATCACAAAAAGTGTTTTCCTCTAACGGGATTCGAATCTCAAACCTAAGCTTCGATGGCAGGGCCCTATTTTGTTGGTACACAGTTAGTAAACAGGAATGCTTGTTCCTTATTTTAAATAATGATAAAAAATATACTACTGGTAAATTTGATGGGGGCCAAATGGTGTGCAATAAACGAGTGAATATCGTTTTGATATGCAGGTGGTCTCGCCTTCAAATGAAAGTAATTTCGTGGAAACTCGATACACTCGTCAGCAAAGATAAATTACTGTAGGCAATAAAGTTCTCTCCGGTGACTGATACATACAGTATACGTCGAGGAGCATACATACATTCTCTAAATATATTGTACTTACAAAAGGCTTAATAATTACAAAAAAGTCCAACCTTGCGATTGTTTAAGAGTAATTTACTACAGTTCTTATTCTAGGAGAACGACGGCATACAATGTTCTCTAGTGTCATTCAGCGCGCCAGAATCGAGTGGAATGGTAACTTCCAAGGGGAAAGATGAGAAAATGAAGAATAAAAACAAGAGAGGCGCAAGAAACGAAAGAAAAGACACGTGTGTCATTTTGCATGAGGTTTCAAAGCAAAACAAGTTTCAGAATGATATCAAAAAGAAAAGGATTTAGAAATGATACCTAAGAATAAAGAAGTTTTTAATACAAAAATACTAATCGTTTCATTCGAAAATAATTTTGACTTTAGAAGTGCATTTTATTTCGAGTTTCGAATGAGTTTAATATTTTAAATTGCACATTTTGCAGCTAGTTTCATTCCAGTAACATAATATTAAAAAGAAAATTATAGACAAACGTTTAAGCGAAAATAACAACGCTGACTAAAAATACAATCAAATCGCGCTTATGAGCTTGTACAGTAACGAGAATATCGTTAATTATATGAGAACTAACAACAGGTTTTATTTTCTTTTATTTTTAATGGTTTAATTATAATATACTTTCTATTATACTATTCTTTATATTTTACACACCTACACTAATATAAAAAGGAAAAATCTATGACAAGGGTGGCCTGTCCGTAGTTCGGGGATAATAATTCAGGCGTTCAATCTAAGCAATGTAGCATATAATTTTAATGCAGTTTCCCATACTAGGCAAAGGTCCCTTCGACCTACTTTCCACCGAAACTTATTCGAGACATCGTGATATGTGGTGAACCTGTCGCCATCTCAATATCCAAGCTAACGGTACAGTGTACTTATGTACATTTTTCATAGATATATTCATATATTCATACGCATCCATGACATGAGTACAAACATTCATATTCATTACAAATATTTTCTCTTAGCGGGATACGAGATACTATTATCTATCTCCCTCTAAGAGCAAATTTGATCAAAATAAATCTTTGATGAAATTCCTTGTGATACAAAAAAAAATCATTATTTATTAAGTACTGATATTGTAGCGTGATCACCCAAGTGCTGCTAAGAATACTAAAAGCGATATGAATCATTTTTGTACAGAACCTTTGTATCTGATTAAGATAAATTATTATGTAAATAGTCGTTGATAAAATAGGAAAGGCAAAAGAATAGCGTTTTGTATCTTTATGATTTTAATCCTGGCTTTGATGTTATACAAAATGTTTTAAGTTAGATCACGTGTTAATTTGTTTCTCTGATTTTGCTCCTAATTGACTGTAAGTATGTCAATGCTTCTATGAATACAAAAGCTTGCAAGGGAGCTGATTGCAAGGATCAAGTAGAGCTTAGAACGTCGTCACAGTCATTAAAAGCGTTACAAGTTCCCTTTCAATATCAGGCGATATTAACAAAATATCGTTGTCTACCCCAAGAAATGATTTATAATAGTAAATAATGTAATTAAACCATTATTTTCAAGATGAGTCCGCGATTTTGTTCGTGTCAACTTTATAGGCAGATTAATGTATCAATTTTCAATTTGTTTTTGATTTTAAACCTATTGAGATATTACGAGTACAAACAGGATGCAATGTGCAAACAAGTGATTTCAAAACATTATTCATTTTTTTGAAAATTAAATACCTTTATACCGGAAATACTTTTCCGGTATAAAGGTTCCGGTATTACAACACCACCCTCTTATCACCGAATGAAGTTTGGTCACGCAGGTACTAATTATTTAAAGAGAAAGTAGAAGAATGCATGCAGAACAAAACAAACAGGAAATAAAGTTTTATTCACCGGGCTATTCAAATATTTTTGAATGTGTGTGTGTATGCCAATTGTTCTGAAGCATAAATGGCAGGATTGATTTCAATACTTGTCGTTTAGTTAGATTGATCTTTATTCGAGTGGAAAATTGCTTATAATTTCTTTTTTTCAATTGCTATTTTATAAGAGTTTTTGAGGTAAATACAAAATAAGTATTATGAGTGCTATTTCTTATATGAAACGTTCATCACGTTTCATATACGAAATAGCACTGCCTTTTAAATGAGTATTCTTATTAGTTTAAAATTATTTGCAACTTGAACATTGTTTTAATATTGAAAGCTTTTTGTTTTCCGACAAACTACTAAATACATATTTTCAAAAGAATAGGCTCAAGATATTATGTGATTCCCAGGAGAAATCTTCATCGGGTTTTACTTTTAAAGATATTTGAGTTTTTTTTATTATATTGAAAGGCCGTGCTCTGTGGAGTGTTTATTTCTCAAAGTAAAGCCCAGTATTTCGTTTTGCATTCATTCAATGGAATAGTTTTTATATTTTATTATGTCATATAGTATAAAAAATAGAGTTTTATTGTATATACCTTTCCAATTATTATTGGAATAAAATTTAGACAATTGATACTGTCAATAGCAGCAATTCCTTCCGCGAAAGCAATACATTAGAGATGTATGGCTTTTATCTTTCGCTACTTTGTCTCTTATCTTACATATTATACTTTAACCTCTTGAGTAGAATATCAATAAAAAAAACTACCCGATAGTTTGGCTGGAAGTGACCATAATTTCATAGCTAAGCGGGTGCGTGTTTATGAGTTCGAATCTATTTGCAAACATTTGAATAATGAATGTGAATGTTTGCACTAACGTCTTGGATTTTTATACGTATATTTATATATTTAAGTATGCGCCTATGTGAGTATATTGTACCGATGGCGTAACAATAAGACAGCGTTAGGTTCAACTGGTAGTCCCAGATATGCTTTCGTCACGTTAGCGTCGAATGAACTCAAATGTGTAAACCTCTGTCTAATTCAGTATTTGGAAATAGCGTGAGGATAAAATTAATAAAATACATAAGTAAAAATAGTGCCATTTAACGTTACTTTACGTGTCAGCACGATTCAAATTTAAATTGGAACCTCAGCCAATGGCTGAAATGCACTACAACATTTCTATAACGTAAGGTCTAGATTAACGATGTGAAAAAAAGTCGGTGAAGAACGAACGCTACCGGAGATTTATGTGTTGTCTCACAATGTTGAAAGGTACGTTTATTAACTGTCTATATATTTTTGAAAATTTGCTTATAAGCGATGTTAAGGCTTACTTATAGGTAGCTTATGTAAAACCCGATTGATGTTACTGACGTCTCTAAGTAACTTATGAAAAATATTTTAATTTGCAACTGATGCAGATGTAAAAACAGTAAGTGACGTCGACGCAAAGTCGTGGCATACATGCAGCCCCGGTCAAACCGCTTAATTATAGCAAAAAACAAAACAGCCACTATTATCTATAACCTTTTAGGAATTTTGTGATCATTTCCGAATCCCTTTATAATGCTTCTATTCATTCACTCACTAACTAACTCGGTACTCACTAAGTACTCGGTAAATAATAAGAAAATAACATAGATATGTTTTATATGTAAAAGTTAGCTTCTTCAAAAAGTACAGATAGAATATTATTTCCACGCGACGTCATGGATATAAGCTAATATATACATATAAACACATTCTTATAAAGAAGTTTTTAATACAAAAATACTAATTCTCCTTTATATCATCGTTTCATTAGAAAATAATTTTGTCTTTAGAAGTTAATTTCGAGTTTCGAATGAGTTTAATATTTTAAATTGCACAACTTGTAGCCAGTTTAATTCCAGTAACATAATATCAAAAAGAAAATTAAAGACAAACGTTTAAGAGAAAATAACAAAGCTGAATAAAAATACAATCAAATCGCGCTTATGAGCTTGTACAGTAACGAGAATCTCGTTAATTATATGAGAACTAACAACAGGTTTTATTTCCTTTTTTTTTAAATGGTTTAATTATAATATACTTTCTATTATACCATACTTTATATTTTACACACCTATACTAATATAAAAAGGAAAAATCTATGACAAGGGTGGCCTATCCGTAGTTCGGGGATAATAGTCAGTTCAATCTAAGCAATGCAGCAAATAAGTTTAATGCAGTTTCCCATACTAGGCAGAGGTCCCTTCGACCTACTTTCCACCGAAACTTATTCGTGACATCGTGATATGTGGTGAGCCTGTCGCCATCTCAATATCCAAGCTTACGGTACAGTGTACTTTACGTACATTTTTCATAGATAAATATTCATACGTACATACGCATCCATGACATTAGTACAAACGTTCATTTTTTTTATTTTTCCATTCATCACAAATATTTGCTCTTAGCGGGATACGAGATAGATAATAAACTTTGATCTTTGATAAAATTCTTTATGATACAAAAAAAGATTATTATTTATTACATACTGGTATTGTAACGTGATCACCCAAGTGCTGTTAAGAATACTAAAAGCGATATGAATCATTTTTGTACAGAACCTTTGTATCAGATTAAGATAAATTATTATGTAAAATAGTCATTAATAAAATAGGAAATTCAAAAGAAAAGCGTTTTGTATCTTTATGATTTTAATCCGGGCTTTGATGTTATACAAAAGGTTTTAAGTTAGATCACGTGTTATCTTGTTTCTCTGATTTTGTTCCTAATTGACTGTAAGTATGTTAATGCTTCTATGAATACAAAAGTTTGCAAGGGAGCTGATTGCAGGATTAAGAGGAGCTTAGAACGTCGTCACACTCATTAAAAGCGTTACAAGTTCCCTTTCAATATCGGCCGTTATTAATAAAATATCGTCATCTGCCCCAAGAAATGATTTATAATGCTAAATAATTTATAAAACCATTATTTTCAAGTAAGTAACGATAGCCGAGTGGTTGGGTGGTCGGAATTTCGAGTCAAGCGACCCGAGCTCGATCCTCAAGTGGGGGTAGTGGTACCAATGGGTTTTTCTAAAAACCTATGTACAAATTATATCGTTGGCTTGGATATAAAGACGGCGATGGGCTCACCACCTGTCTCGTTGTCCCGAAAACATCTTCGATGGAAGGTGGGTCGAAGGGACTTAAATGTCTAGACTAGACCTCTGTCTACCCCTGTATTGGGAATTGCGTGAAGATATTTTTTTATTATTTTCAAGATTTTTATACATATATTTATATATTTAAGTATGCGCCTATGTGAGTATATTGTACCGATGGCGTAACAATAAGACAGCGTTAGGTTCAACTGGTAGTCCCAGATAGGCTTTGGTCACGATTGCGTCAAAGGAACTCAAATGTGTAAACCTCTGTCTTCTTCAGTATTTGGAAATCGCGTGAGGATAAAACTAATAAAATACATAAGTAAAAATAGTGCCATTTAAAGTTACTTTACGTGTCAACACGATTCAAATTTAAATTGGAACCTCAGCCAATGGCTGAAATGCACCACAACATTTCTATAACGTAAGATCTAGATTAACGAAGTGAGAAAAAGTCGGTAAAGGACGAACGCTACCTGAGATTTATGTGTTATCTCACAATGTTGAAAAGTACGTATATTTACTGTCTATATATTTTTAAAAATTTGGTTATAAGCCATGTTAAGACTTACTTATAGGTAGCTGTTGTAAAACCCGATTGATGTTACTGACGTTTATAAGTGACTTATGAAAAAAAAATTTAATTTGCTACTGATGCAGATGTGAAAACTGTAGGTGCTCAAGTGCTAAGATTACTTCACGATTCGGAGTAGGTAGCGCCTTCAAAGTTCTATTCTCAATTGACAATACTGGCGTCTATCTACATTATATTAGAATAAATATACAAATATAAATATCGAGAGACCCGAGTTCGATCCCCAGGTGGCAGGCTCGTACCAATGGGTTTTTCAAAAACTTATGTACGAATTACATCGTTGGCTTGGACATAAAGACGGTGACGGGCTCACCACCTGTCACGATGTCCCGAAAATATCTTCGGTTGAAGGTGGGTCGAAGGGACTCAATTTGTCTAGGCTAGACCTCTGTCTACGCCTGTATTGGGGATTGCGTGAAGATATTTATTTATTTATTTATTATTTTCATATTTATAACATCATTTTTCATTGTTTCATATCTATACATATAAATAAAATTAGAGTGTCTGTTTTTAATATTGAAATAATAGTTTTTTACTACATCTATATGAATACGGTACATACACCAAAATATTTTTTTTACAATTTTTGTCTGCCTGTCTGTTTGTACCGGCTAATCTCTGAAATGACTGGACCGATTTTGACGGGTCTTTCACTGGCAGATAACTGGTGTTATAAGGAGCAAGTTAGGCTACTTTCAATTTAGAAAAACCATTAGGGGTTCACGTTAATTATTACACCGCGGGAAAAGCTGCGGGAGTCAGCCAATGTTATTATAAATTAATAAAATACATTTACTTTTATGGCTACAAAATAGATATTCAATTATCGCAGCAAATGAATTTATTTAGCAATATTACCCTTGCATCGAAACAATCACTCTTATTTAAAGTCCTCGGCGTCCTCTATTCTAACTCTATTCTGCAATTGAGCTCAATGGTTTTCAATTACTTTGGTAATCTGCAATGCAACATTTTAATGAGCTGGAGCTACAGCTCTTTTGTATTAAGAATTATCTTAATACAATAGAGCTGTGATATTATTTACATATTTATTAAAATATGTAAATAATATCCTATTAATTATGTAATTATGTAAAGGCATTTCTCAAAGTCTCAAGGTAACCGAGTTTTGTCTCCGACATTAATTATCCCCAATTGAGACTGCGAATTATAATATCTCAGGAGTTATTAAGGTTACATTTTTATTTGTGTCAAATATTTCCTTTTTCTTTTTAGGAAAGACATTATTCGGTACAAAAGAACAACAATTATTTGGTCGAGTCTCGTTGGTCGCTTTGATAAGGTCACCGTTAATAATTAATACAGACAGAATTTTGTATTCTTCTACTTACTGACTTAATTAAATGCTACTAATATTTAAATGCAAAGGTATACGTTTTAACGTTGAAAAGATTTTTTTTCGCATATTTTTTCTTCGTTAAAGGATCCTAAATAAGAAACGGTATAGATACAAAAAATTACTGTCGATTAACATATGAATGTTCTTATTTCGATGAATCAGAATTATTTTTTTGCATTTTATGAACTATTTATTTATAATCCTGTGCGAATCACACACATCCGCGACCCACCCGCGTTTACCACTATAGGGGGCCCCTTTTTAGGTGAGAAAATGCATCGTGTCCCTCCTGGCTAGTCACGCCGGAACACGGACACATCCTCCTTAGCCTCCAAGTCTACCTGAGCACTAAATCCCCCCCCCCCCAGGACCACCATCAGGAGGCTATAGGGCTCAGAGAGGCGGGTTTTTTAATGAGCAACAACCCACCCGACACCCCGCGGCAAATCTGGTATGTCTACAAAATTGTTGGTACTGAACCACACGGTTCCTGAAAACGAATAAATCTACAACAAAAATACTTTTATATAAGACAAGTAAAAACACCGTACTGTACTGAAATAATTAATTATTTGTGAAACGGGAACTCGTGCTCTGTATAGTAATTGTCGTGCATTAGATATGACGCATGACAACATGAGCATTACCAAGTCAACGGTCTAAGAAGTGGCACTTTAACAACTTTTCTTATTAAAACTTGCAAAAATACATTAAAACAAACAGCGCTTTGCATTTAGCTACACTGACATTGCGACTTCGCTTTCTTCGCTGATCTTTGTACAAGGAAACTAATTGTCTGCAAGCTGCAGCAACAATTATGTTAATTGTTCTATTATAAAATTCTGTGAACGTTACAAAACTTAAAATTCAGTTGTAAAGAAAGTAAACCCATTTTTATAAATGAAATTTCAACTTCCGTATGTTTACAACTTTTTTTTAGTTAGTTTGCACAGTAACCGTTGTTGTCTAATAATAAATGTATGCTAGAGGACCTTAGCTTAGTTGAATGTCCACCAAAAGCTTCTGTCCGAATCAACCAGTAAAAAAAAGTCAAGTGCATTGTTCCAATCGGTAGAGTTCTAACGCCGACAACTTATTTCAAACAAATCATGTGCCTTTCTTAAAACCGGAGATAAAGATAAAGAAAGCTAACACATCAAAAACTTGTGGGAAGAAATAACGTTTGAAGCTCCTTAATAAAACAAGTAAATGAACTGTATTTTTTCTCTCGTAATATCGGATTGAGTCCCCTTTAAGCGCGATCGGGTTTAAATTTTTAAAATATTTAGGTTTTCATTTAAGCTAAGCAGATTTAAAATTTTGCATGCGATTTATAACCAGGATGAACACATAGCAAAGCTTTTATCTCAGAATAATGCATGGTCCCTGTGGGAGAGATCAGGATCATAGTGCCTTGTGGATTTAGATTTGCTGTATCGAAGACTTAGTTTATTTTTTTATACTACTCGTGGAAATTAAAGGGGTCTTGGGATAATTTCCAGATAATGCGTTAATGTAGTTTCGGACATAAACATTTGGTTAATAATAAAGTAGCAAATATAAATAAAAAAAATTATTAAATTTCTTGTTAATTTAATAACAATAAGTCTAGCATAATATGCTTTAAAATCCAATAGAAAACTCATCGTAAAAATATATTTATTCTCTGATCTTTTTCATCTTTATTACTTTTAAACGGCTTAGTAAAAAACGAGTCTTTACTAACATAAAATTACATTATTCCTGCAGGTTCAAGCAATTTCTAAATACTATTATTGTTGTTGTTGATCTAAGTTCAACTTCTATGGTATTCTTCTATTCCGTTAAAATCCATAAATACATTTCTAAAATTTGTATGGACGAACATTATGACACGGGAAATATGTACATGTGTATTTTAGTAGACTTAATGAGCTGCTATTAATTGTTAACATTCTTCACCAAGAGTAAACAAATAACGTCTTAGGTCTACAGGAGACATATAAAACTACACATGTACACCATGTTTTAAACTCCATTTTCAATGTCTAAAAAAGTTATTCGCATACTGTTTCCCAGTAAGCTGCCCCAAATGTTCTTGATTCGACTTAGCTCTGAAGTAAACCAATTGCTTCGGAAAGAGACAAAGTTTGCTGCAGTCTTTTGTTACCGAAGAACCGATAAACAACTTTCCTTTGTGAAGTACTGAGAAGTGTCGTGTAAACTGATAGTTTACAAAACAAATGCTTTAAGTTATTGTCCACGATGTATGTTTGTACTTGCTGTAACACACTGCTATTTGAACGAACTAAAAAAATAATATAAATAATTGTAAATGTATTACCAAGTATTATAACTTTACATTATAATTTTTATTCATTAATAATGTTTCTTCCTCTTTTTCTTTACAGCCTATTAAAAGTCCACTCTGAATATAGGCCTCCCCCAATCGTTTCCACGAATAACGGCCTCGAGCCACCAGCGTCTATCAAAATATCCTTCCGGCAAGTCTATACAGGTGGTCAATCCTTACTCATGTTTGGTTTGTTTAAATTATAATAAGTATTTTCCAAATAATTCACGACTACATTCTTACTATGGGTGACGTAAATCTTGAAAATATGTATGACTACCATCAGATAGCGGAATAACCACAAACAGCGGTGTGAGGTGTGAACCTTAGTATTATAGTAAGAGCTTCCATATTGACGAGCCCTGTGTCTAGATGCATTGCATAAAAAAAATGTTTCCCCCGTACAAAATGTATCGAAAAATCTCCCTGGTACGACCGAAATTGAATCGAACCGAATTCCGATCACCCAGCCATTTCGCTATCATGACTTAAGTTCATTTAATAAGTAGTTAATAAATAACAATGAGGCTCAAACAAAACTGATAGTAAGTTATATCGTTGTTTGAATAGGAGATCCGCAGCGCTTCACAATGCGAACATATCTCCCGGCTGCTTGAGACAAACAACGGATGTAAACTGCGCTGTGCTTTAATTAACTGGCTGATTACAGATCGACTAGCTCTTACAAATAACCTTAAATATTAAAAAACTTCATGATTAAATTTAAGTTTAAAAAGAAAAATGTTTTATCGTAATAATTAAAATAGTTAAATTTTAATAAGCAATATTTTTGACTCTGAAAAAAGTAAAGTAGGCCTGTAAATGCCTACAGCTAGGCATGAGCCTTGTCGTTGTCGTTGTCGTTGTCCCAAAATATCTTCGGTGGAAAGTAATTGTCTAAACCTGTGTCTACCCCTGTATTGGAAGGAAAGTTTTTCTAATGCGAACGAATAAAAGTAAAATTATTTTCTTTCGCGTAGTGTGCTTGTAATTATAATAATTTGAAGAGTACCAGTAAACAAAAAAATTTAATTTAATACTTAGGTAGTAAAATTAAGAAGCCAGTGAATTATACATAAATATTATAAATACATAGCAGCTTAAGTACTTGTTTGGGATGGAATTAAACAACGGAGGTAATATAAACACCCAGATCCGAGAAAATATAGAAAAAGTGGTTATTTCACATTCACTCATCCGGGAATCAAACTCAGTACCTAATAGCTTTCACAATTCAATCAACTTTTATACCCTATTTACACCAAACGGTAAAGCTCTAATTTGTAGATAACACACTTGTACGTTAAATTAAAAAAAATCCGGTTACTACACTCGTAACTAAATAATATTTTATCTGTGGTCAGTAAATAGGCTGCTATGATAGCAGTCATTGGGTGTTTGCCAAGTTGGGGAGCGCATTGTGATCGTCTTAACAGTTTATATAAAGAGACTTACGGGCAAATGTCTCGTAACGTTTGTTGTAGGCCCACAATGCTCGAGATTGATTTTATTGAGTTCTATAGATTGTCTATTGTAGCTTGGCGTATATTTTATTGACTTAACGCTCTGTACTAGTCCTCTGCAGGACATTTGCCTCTCCCTTTGTAGTTTCACCATGATCGCCACACTTGGCAAACGGATTGGCAATCGCAGCACCTAAGACGCTGCTGCCCGTAAGTGATCTGCCAAACCCTGATCTGGCCGTCAGGCCGTCTTTATGTCCGAGCCAACGATATACGAAATAGTACTTAAGTTTTCAAAAAACACATTTGTACAACCTTAATTCTGGGATCGAACTTGGTTTTCTTGACTCGAATTACGATCACGCAACCATTCGGCTATCGTGACATACAAACGCAATAATGTTTTGCAAATAATCAACTTGTGTACATTATAAGAAAAATAAATTGATAATAATTGCCGAGAGCTAGGTCTGGACTCTAAGGACCTTAAGGACCTATGATGCTCTAAGGACCTTTGATGCTCTAAAGGCCCACCTTAGGGTGGGCCCTTAGAGCATCATAGGGGATCTCTGGAATCGTAGCCGACCTGTTGCGATTTAATCTATTATCGTGCAGAAACTACCGAGAGGTAGTTTTCCTCTTCTTTTTATTTAATGGGTTCTATTAAATAAAACTCGCTAATATGTAACACGCAAGCACGCTAAAGAAATATTCCACAATTATTAATCACGTAGTATTTATTCTTCGGTTGTACGACCACCTTGATCTTTACAATCGATTAAAAATACTGAGGCAATGCCGAATAACATTACTAGTATTCCTGCTAACCGCTGCAACAAAGCTGTAATGCTTGTGTCTGGAGTTGGTTTACGACAACAGTCAAATGGCGGACTCGAATCTGTTTCTGAAGACTGTATGTAATGATTTCTTGTATTTAGACGCAAAGGTCGAAAGTTAGTTTAGTTTATTCAATTTATGTCCCACCTCTGTTTATATGATGTTACTTTATGTGATTCCAGCCGGTATTTTTTTTATATTTCGCGACAAGACCAAAATCACCTTTATTTTTATTCTTATTATTTTTTAATTCTCGTGAATAAATACAAATCTCTTTGGTTTCAACTTTTAAGTAATCATTATTTATATCTTAATTTTATTACCTGCTTTAACTAGTTATGAATACTTAATAAATATAAATGTCTTCAGGCATAGATCATCAAGTGCCACGATTCATAGACGCCTCTTTTTAGTTTAGTTAAGGTAAAAATAAAGACCCGCGTATATTTGTGATTGTTATCTTTTAATGTTACTTAATTTCTCACATATATCGTTTGTATAGATTTATAAAAAACAATACTCGCTCTTGTACACCCTACGCGGTTCTTTAGTACAGACGGGTTTAAAGGAATCATCAAAGTCTTATATTTAGTGAACTAAATGAATGTCATGATTTTATATCCTACTGAAATTATAAATCAAGTAATATTATAATATATTTAAAAAAATGTGCAATAATCATGTAATTTTCCAACAAAACATTGAAGTTCTTTTGACTCACTTTTAATTAAAGCTTCTTAGGGACAGTGTGGTAGTGAGTTTGTCGCCATAAGAAGAGTTAATTAGCTACAATAACAACTCATCTCTTGTTCGTCCGGTTGTTTATAAACAATCTGTTAAATAACTATTATAAGACGTAGATTTAGACCCTTAAGTTGGATTCGCAATAATCGTCACGCTTGATGAGCTGATTTGCGACCTTAGCACCAGACATCCTATACTTCAGATGCCGTTCTATCTGATTGGTAGGCTTAGTTTTGGTCTACTTTTATATAACATGATGGTTTCTTGATGTGTAAGATATTCCAATATCAATCCGGAAAATATATAGTTTAATTATTGTTACTCAGTACATAGTTTAATTACAGTTACTTAAAATATTTTCTGTTACCTTTCAGAATGTTATAAAAATAAGATGTTATTTGTTTCGTAAAACGTAGCCTGTCCAATGATTAAATGTTAAATTGCGTGATATCGCAGAAGTCTGACCACACTAAGAATATATATTGTTACTCTGTCCAACACTGTAGATCACAGAGTACATATGTATATTAGTCACCATAGATAAACAGTCACGATAAACGAGTGGTTGCGTGATCGGAATTCCAGTCAAAAACCCGAAGTCGATTCCCAGGTGACAGATTCGTACTAATGGTTTTTTTTCTAAAAGTTTTGTAAGATTTATTTCGTTTTCTTGGATATAAAGACGGCGACAGGCACCACCTGTCACGTTATACCAAAAAAGATCTTCCGTGGAAGGTGAGTGGAACTGAATTGATCGTTTAGATCTCTGTCTACCCCTGTATCTTTCTATCTGGGGGTAGTGAAAAATCACCATGAAGCGCCTATCCACCGCTCCAGTAAACTTTTCTCTCACGCAAAAAAATTTAAAATACGACCACTCCACTACACAAAAATAAAACCACTTCGTCTTACATCATTAACCACACTGTCAGTTAATTTTATGAAATACTTTAATGAGTTAAAAAATCCCTAAACCGTGCCAATATAGAAGAAATAATTTTCTAAATTGTCCAGGCATCGAACCTAAGACTTCAGAGCTGGCAACACCTTGAAAATCGGTGTGTACACTACACGTCTATGGAGTCCTGTAGTAAATTAGTAAACTATAACCTGTTTTCTTATTTTATTTATAAGTATTTACCTTTGTTTGTATCCAATGGAATAAAAAAATAAACAGTACATAATACATTCATTAGAAAAGTCTTTAAAAGCACAAATACTTTATTAATTTAAAACGTCAGTCTACGCTTTAAAATCATAAGCCCAAACTTTTTATACGCCTTTCAAAAGCATTCATACGGAATAAAATGAAGTCCTGGTTTAATTGAAAACCGACGATTTCCTCCGCTGTAGCTAATTAGGGCATGCGGTATTCCACTGTGGAAACTTGTCTGTCAGCTCCCCATTGATAAGGATTGGAGGATTGCCCATTATATAGTTTACATGAAATCATCACATAAAATTTCTTCTAAAACTCAATGAAGTAACGTTTTTCCTTTCTTTAAAAGTCTTTCTTCTTTCTTAGTTGGGCCTCTTGTAAGAATTGTCTTGTAAGGACTCTTGTCGAGGACTTGACATCGGAAGATAGTACAAGACAAAATATAACCTATAGTTGTATAACTAACAACTATAAAGAAAACACAGCCCTATCTGACTTAGTTGTCTCACTCTTACTCGTTTTTGCCGCCAAGCAGTGTAAAAATGTATCGAGTGCCATTACAAGCTGAGAGTTATTCCATCTTAGGGGTGACAACACATCCTCCTTGTAACATTCTCCGATTGACGTTTTTTAAACATGAAGTGAATCGATGTTTCTTCTAATACGTCAATCCGATAAAAACATTACTTTATTGTTTTTATAATTTACGATAATTCCAACGATACGATAATTCCATCGTATACCTCTCAAGGAAATAAACTCGACTCAATCCGTCGTTTGAGAACAAAGCAAATCGGATTTATGGAATAAAGAAAACCCATAATCTTCGGAATTGTTGCTGAAAGTGGAGCTCGGCGTTGCTTAACAATGGAAACTTATTTATCGTCTCTCTGTAACTAACGACTGTAGAAAACTGCGTTCAGCTTTAAAGGAACTGGCGACGGCGAAACAAAACTTTGTTCCTCCAGTTAACGATTAAAACGTAATAAACAACTGTTGATGTTAGTGGTAAGTAGTTATAGATATGAATAAATAATCAAGAAATGAAACTCGCTATTGCCTAACATTACAGATTCCCTATGCATATGCTATATGTGTGTAAATATGCACTATATGTAATAATAGTAAAGTATGCACTAAGTTCGCCATTTTAGATGCATATCGCCTCTAAGAAATTACGTGAAAATATTTCTGTATAGCAATAAGTGGTACCATTATATAAATACTCTATTTTAATATTCCTGTGCTTTTATTGTGTGTAAATAAATAATAAAAAATACACTAATAAAAACATTCATAGATCGGGACAACATCACGACCACTGTTCTGATCCCAAACCAAGTAGCTAAAGCATTAGTGTTATGGAATCACGATAATCGAACCTGAGACCACAGAGCTTGCAACTCCTTGAAAACCAGTGAGTATGTCACTCGACCTCCGCGGCGGTCATCAAGGTCATACAAACTCTTTGATTTTGCTGTTCTAGTGGGTTTCGTAAATGGAGACTATGGTATAAGAACCCTTAAAATGGCGTTCCAAAATTGCACTGCTGAACATAGACCTCCCACAAACACTGCCGCATAGAATGGTCCTGTGCTTTTGCCATCCGTTGCCATTTTTCAATTCGTTACTCCATCTTCATTCATCTTCATCATCTTGTGAAAACATCTTTGTCAAACTTTCTTACTTAAACTTTCTCTCAAAGTGAAAAAGCGCTTAAATACGAAAATAGAGAAAATTATTAACGCTCCACGAATTAAACAAAGTGCAGTCCTGGCTTAAATGAATGACGATTTCCCGTAACATTGTTCGTAAGAGCGGTATTCCGTAGTATTTCAACAATGGAAACTTATCTGTCAGCTCTCCATTGATAAACGAGCACTGCTGCTGACTATCCGACACTTTTGAGAATAATCAACGAATTACAGAAGTCTGGCAACATAGAAAATAATTCATAGAATACACCACACAACACTAATTAATGCAATAATTTGGCCCAAAATAGAGAATAACAAACGTTTTCATTGCTTAAAGACCACAGTGTATTAGAAATAAAGGATGTTTTAATGGTAATAGTACTCGTATATCAACTCTCTTAGCTGTTGTAAATACTACAACTTTGTAAATACTCAATTGACGTCTTGTCTTAACAGTCTTTTTTATAGAATACTCTTGGATTCTTGTTTTTAATACGTGTTAAGCACATGTACTAACAGTGTTAAGTGATAGAGTAAAACAGCTAAGAAAGATGTAATACGAGTACTATTAGCTTAAGAATATACTTTATTTCTAATACACTGTGGTTTTTAAGTTCGTGGTTTTTCTTTGCGAAACTTCAGAGAATGAGGCTTATATTCCTTAATCCTTTCTTTTCGTGGGTACTTTTTGTGGGGAGGGAAAAGTCTTGATAATGTTATTGGCTTCCGATAGATGGCGGGAAAGTATATAGCACAAAATATGCTAACGCTGACTCAAAAGGTTTTCTTTTTACTTTCTTCCCTTCCTGTCCTTTTCAATCCTTTCGACCTACGACCTATATTTCATCGCATTTTATTTACGGTCAACAGTCACGATAGCCGAGTGGTTGAGTGGTCACTAGACGTCGGAGTTTCAAGTCGAGAGACCCCAATTCAATCCCCAGGTGGCAGGCTCGTACCAATGAGTTTTTAAAGAAACTTATGTATGAATTATATCATTGGCTTGGTCAAATAGACGGCTACGGGCTCACCACCTGTCACGTTGTCTGGAATATATCTTCGGTGGAAGGAGGGTTGAAGGGCCTTATTTGTCTAAACTAGACATCTGTCTACCCCTGTATTGGGAATTGCGTGAAGATATATATTTTTATTATTTACGGTAAAATATGACGAATGATAAGCCCGTCACAGGTGTTAGTGTGTCCTAACTGTGTGAAAAAACCCTTTGCTACGAGCATTCGATTCTTATTCCGATTCTGTAACCACGCTCTTTTAAAATTCATTAAACGTTTAAGCTACACAACTTGCTAAATAAATAAGTAAACATACACCCGTACACTCACCCGGTTTCTGCTGAATAATTTGCAAATAAATTAACAGAAAAATCTTTGTAAATTGTTGATTGCAAGGAACTCGATTAAAACTTCGACTGTATTAACAAAATGAATAATTGCGTTCTGTGAATAAATAAAATTTCTAGCGTTCGCTTCATTTCTATTTGATTGATTTGTTCTGTAATAGTCAGCGCGCTTACTTTTTTCTCTAGTGACCCTGGTTCGATCCTGATCCGGCAACTCTAAAATTGCCTTCCCGAATAAGCATAGGCAAAAAACGAAATCTAAAATAGGCAATATTTTTATCAACTAACCTCGATGCGTGAGGTTTTTTATCACCAAACAAATGAATAAATTTTGTTAATAACTACCTAAATACTCTGAAGTTTGGACAGTAAAAAAGTACCAAATTTAAAATTTAATGACAATCCCACAATACATTATCTTCGTGTAACTCCAATGGTTTAGACTGCGCACATTGAGATAGCTATCAGAGGACAGAAATTATATATGTTTATAGTAGTTTTTGGGTGAAAGAGTAACGAACATTCATCCTCACCAACTTTCGCTTTTATGTATTACCTGTGAATGAAATCTGACAACACGCACTTAGCGTGGGCGACGTTTTTCCGGCTCTCATATCTCTCTTAAATATTTGAAGGAAAGCTTTTACCTAGCAGTGGACATTATTTTTCATTTAATACATTTCTTTTCAGAAAGAATCTTACTTATTTGCCTGTGAAAGCCCATTGCAAGTCATATGCCCTTAGTTGGGTTTGCCTTACTCAATATGTTTGACAAGCGAATTGGCGGTACCAGTACCAGACACACCATGCCTTAGGCACTCCTGTCTGTCTCGGGTCTGCTTTAATTTGGCCTGATATTTTTCCCAATGAATGCTCATAATACATAAACAGAAGCTTTAGTGTATCGTTCTTTTATTTATTAATTTAATTGACGACTTTGGTAGACGAATGGTATGGTATATACACTAGTTTTTGCTAACTCTAGAGGATTCCCGGATTCGATTCCTGAACGACTCAATGTACAAAATCACTTTTGTATCATCATATTTAGTATTTGTGGCACCTTCATTGATTGACATTCCATAACACAAGTGCTTTAGCTACTTTTGTATCGGAGCATTATATGTGATGCTGTCCCTATCTATGATTTATTAATTTGTCTTTGCTGTGTTGCCATAAATTAATAATATTAACTACATCGCTCAATTTATTATCGTACGTTCCTCGCAGTTGTTCTAGTTTGTGTGCAATCAACTGTGCACAACAAATAGGTCGCCTATATCTATTTAATTAACGAAAGCGACTCGCTTAATGAAACAATTATTCCTTGTTTTGTTCACTTGGAGAAGTTATTCAGTATTTTTATATCCACAATATAAACGACCCGATAGCCTAATTGGTGGCCTTGTCATTGTTACTTATGGTTGCAGGTTTGAATCACGCTAGGGGCAAACATTTGTGTTGAATGTTTGTACGCAAATCATGGATGTTGTATGTATATATTAATATTTACTAATGTAAATATATACGCATGGTATTTTACTGTATCGTTAGCTTGAATATCAAGACGGCGATATGCTCCCCACCTGTTAAGTTTTTTCAAAAAAGCTGAGGTGGGAAGTGAGTCGTAAGGACTTCGTGGTCCTGATATGTGACTATCTCAGTATAAGAAATTGCGTGAAGATACTAATAGATAAATCTGGCTAAAATAAACATTTAGCCGTACACACAAAGTTTGTGACTATACCGAGTGGTAGGGTGGTCGGAATTTCGAGTGGAGATACCCGAGTTCGATACCCCAGGTGGCATTCTTGTACCAAAAGATTTTACAAAAATTTATGCATGAATTATATTGTTAGCTTCGCTAGCTATCGTAGCTTGGACATTGAGACGACAACGGGCTCACCACCTGTCACGTTGTCCCAAAATATCTTCGGTGAAAAGTGGGACGAAACGACTTAATTGTCTACATCTCTGTCTATTCCAAATACAGGGGGTATTTGGAATGGCGGGAAGAAATTTATATATTTATACATACACACAAAAAATATTACCCTCCCAGACAGTTTTCTTCTACCAGGTTCTTCTAATCGATACGAATATAACTTAAAGAATTGTTGATTGCAAGGAATTCGATTAAAACTTTGACTCTGAAAACACAAACAAATAAAAAATCTCATGCGTTAAATAAATTATTTATTTATAAAACAAATCATATGAGTATCAATGTGAGTTATTATCACAAAAAGTCAGAAATATCACAAGCGGTTCGAATAATTGTTTAGGTAATTAGTTCACTTGAATAAAACACAAACACAGCTTTAACACTTTGTAAATAGAAATCATCAAATCAAGAACAAGAAAGTCACGATAGGTTGGGTGGTCGGAATTTCGAGTCAAGAGACCCGAGTTCGATCCCCAGGTGGTAGGCTCGCACCAATGGGTTTTTCAAAAACTTATGTACGATTTATATTGTTGGCTTGGACATAAAGACGCCGACGAGCTCACCTGTTACCTCCTATATTGGGAATTGCGTAAAGATATTTATCTTATTTATAAGAACAAGAATCAATACATTGGGAAAATTCAAGGGGGTTATCGCATATGTCGAATTTGTTAATTTTAATATCTCAATTTATTTAAATATTTAATATATTTTTTTACAATATCGGATTATAGAAATTTTCGATAATGGTAATGATTTTTCATCATAATAATTGTATCCTTTTTGACGGCGTGTAAAGCCGCCGGGAATGACTAGTGTAGTCAATGATATGCTGAAGGAAAAGGGATAGCTACCCGCCAGGTAGACCTGGGGAGTCCGTCTCCTCCACCAGTCTGCTATTGGTACTCATATATGTGAGCATAACATGCTTTCCTGAATTGTCCGCCAATAGCGAGCATCTAATATAGATCTACCATATAAATCATCTAATACAGATGTCTAGCGACTAGTAACATCTAGCGATTTCTGTCATATAGATCATCTAATATAGATGATATATATGATAGACATCGCTAGATGTCACCAGGCAAGTTTTGGATACAAATTGTGGACGATTACAATTTCTTCTACTTTCACAATATTCTATTTATGTGTCGTCACACACGACACCATTAATAACAAGCTTCTAAAGACTAAGATCATACTATATTCTGTAACCTGCCTGTAACCCGTAGTCGAAGGTGTCGTAAGGTAAACTAAAGAGAAAGCCTTGGAAAACCCATTGGATCCCGATATATGGCGAGGTAACCATCTCCTAAAATACCATACCTAACTTTTACAGACCGGTGACTGGCAGCTGTATCTAAGGTGCAAAATTTCTAGCACTGTGATAAATAAATAATTTAAACATGAATTTTTAATTATGACTCTGTGTAAGAATAATTTAAAAATCAAGAACATTATTAACAAAATTTTTACTTTTGTTAATAATGTTCTTGATTTTAAGTCATTTTAATTATGTCCTTGCACTTTTTTTTAAAGAGGTTGGTTTATTTATTTTGATAGCTAAGTAGTTATAAAATTAGAAAAAAAATCTCAAATATTTTAGAAAAACAAAACTTAATTAGGAAGAATTAATGGCATTTGGGAGATAAACAGAAAGTCATCCAGCGCTTTTATTTCCAATTTTATTTGCAACGCAATTTAAGCTAGCATTAACTAACATTTTAATGGATATAATAATAAAATGTTGTTTTTGTGTAATAAATTGACGACGTGTAATAAAGATACTTACCTGCTAAAACTGTTTCATTAAGAATTTTAATTAAGCATTGTTACATAAAGAATGAAAACTGCGCAATCTGTGTCTTCACGAGTCAAGTAATTTACATTGTAAACGACAAAATGGTTGCATAAACTGCAACTAACCGAATAAAGCTATGGAATATTTTTTAACGATCTTAAACGACCTCTATGGCACACTGGTTTTCGTGGTGTCACAAGCTCTGTGGTCCCGAGTTCGATTCCCAGTCCGGTCAATGTTGAAAAGCTTTTTTATACATTTTCTCGGGACTGGATGACAAGTGCTTAAGCTATTACGTTAGGACCAGAGCAATGTGTGATATTGTCCCTATCTATCTATGTATCAATGTATATTAAAAATAACTTTTTAGTTTCTCGGATCGTGTTTATTAAGCTTCATAATCTATTTTCAAAAAAGTTACATATATCGTAATACTAGTAAAATATACAAGCTATTATCCACTACTAAGTTAAATCTCCGGTATTTGTACAAACTCAGCGTAATGACTCTATCCACTTGCAGCCGTGTGAAATCAAATTCGGTGTGTTATACTTTAACCTGTTGAATGCATTTATGGTATGATTCACATTTCCCTACGGTATTCAATGTTACTTCGTATGTTGTATGGTATTACGAAGTAATACATTTTAATTGCAATGTGGTTACGATGTATGAATAAAACACTCCTTCCCTTCCCGTGGGTGACGTTAGAGGCGGCTAGGAGCCTTTAAAATACAATTGGCTACTGACAGAGTAGGGGGAATCTTTAAATATGCTCGTACCATTTTAAAATCCAACAGACCGGTGACAGTCGGCGGCGTCTACAATGGGAGGAGCCTGATACTGCGATAGGCAATCCGCTTGCCAAGCGTGACGATTATAGCAAACCTCGCATGGGCCTCAGTGTCCTCGTAAGTGGATTTTGCAGGATGAGACTTTGATGATGATGACATTGAATAGTCTCGTTTTGTTAAAAAACATTCGCGCAAATGAGCTTTTCAATTAAAACTTTTGCCTGCATAAACTTATTGCATTGAGTCGGAAGAAAGCTTTACCTAAATTTTGTGTGTAAATTAAATTTACTTTCTATGCATCTTGGGAGCTCTAGCTACTATTAAAATATGTTACTTTTATTTTGAGATACATTTAATTGTGAACTGATTTTGACGGTTCTTGTTTTGTATACACTCCCTGTGTGCTTGATAAATCTTACCCCAGTTATAAGTGTTGAAATAAGGGTTACAAACTGTTTGTCATGTAAATTTTAGTAAATAAATTTATTAAAATTTTCATGACGATACGATAAAGTCGGCTATACGTCGTCATTAGATTAAAAAAAAAAGACAATAGTAATAGATTGCTTTCAAACGTACGGTATTTGAACACAGATTAGGATTATCAGACAAACATTACTACACTACATACTAACATACATTACATACTAACTAATCATATTTATTATATTCTAGGTATATATGTATGTATGTGCTATTTATTTATATCTATGTATATGTAAAAAATGTATATTTGTATGCTATACGTTTGTATATGTACATATACTCTTATTTATATACAAATAAATAAGTTTAATTAATCTATCTTATTATCTTATATTAATTATATATAATTAGTCACGATATTTATATATAATTAGTTATTAATTTAATTTATAATTAGTTAATAATTTATTATAATTGTATATAATTAGTCACGATAGCCGAGTGGTTGGGTGGTCGGAATTTCGAGTCAATAGACCCGAGTTCAATCCCCAGTTGGTAGGCTCGTACCAATGGGTTTTTCAAAAACTTATGTACGAATATCGTTGGCTTGGACATAAAGGCGGCGACGGGCTCACCACCTGTCACGTTGTCCCGAAAATATCTTCGGTGAAAGGTGGATCGAAGGGACTTAATTGTCTAGACTCGGCCTCTGTCTACCCCTGTATTGGGAATTGCGTGAAGATATTTATTTTATTATTTTTTATCTTATTATCGATATTATTTATGCATTATACTACTATATTTCTCCACGCCCTGGGATTGATTGCCAGAGAATGCCAAAGGGCATTAAGTCCGCCCATTGTTATCCATGTGGTGTAACAATAAAGTATAAATAAATAAATAGTAAAAAATAAAACAACCAGCGAACAACTGAAAATTAATTCTAAAAAGAGGATAATCGAAATCTTATATCTTATATCTTAATCGTTAATCTTATATCGAGTACTTAGCAATTACATTCTTTAATTACGTAACTTATAATGAACTTAATTTTCCTCATATATCATTTATAATAATATAAAAATCTTACAGCTATTGTAATAAGAATGAGTTCTGCAATTTGTTCCACTTTACTAAGCGCTGCAGTGTTACAATTGCCAGAGAACTAACCAATTAGAGTTTTCATTGCACAAACAACGACCCTTAAGGAAATTAGAGCCAGGATTCAACAGTTTTATGGAGTAATTTAGCATTCCGTTGCCTGTTACATTGTGTTTCTATAATTTCAAAGAAACAAAGTTTTCGTATTATGTCGTTTCCTCCTCATTTCAATGTTAGTTTTGAATTTTTTTTATACTTTTACTGTTTTTAACAAATTCTTTCTTACTTACTTAGAGTTTTACTAATTTTCTTGATTTTAAACAAGAATGAACACAATCATCCTTATCTTCAGAAGGCACTATTTTTTAGTCCTCATGGGGTAATATGCATTTTAATTCTTCAACGAATAAAGTTTTTGCAAGTGTACTAAGTAAGAGGCAGCTACTTGTAACCGGGTTAATAATTGACTCGTTATCTCTCCAGTGTAATAAACTGCCGTGGAGCCTTCATTATTTCCCTCCATCATTATTCCTCCATTCATTATTTCCCTCCATCAATAATTAAATAAATATAAATATAAATATCTTCACGCAATTACCAATACAGTGGTAGACAGAGGTCGGTTTAGTCTAGACAATTAAGTCTCCTTGACCCACCTTCCACCGAAAATATTTTCGGAACAACGTTTCAGGTGGTGAGCCCGTCGCCGTCTTTATGTCCAAGCCAACAATATAATTCGTACATAAGTTTTAAAAATCTATTGGTACGAGCTTGCCACCTGAGGATCGAACGCGGGTCTCTTTGTCTCAAAACTCGGCTATCGTGATCAATAATTAACATACAAATAATGTAAGAAATGCGTGTTGGCGTATTATTACGCTCCCTAAGTAAAGCTTTTAGCTATCAATGGATTTTGTATTTAAATTTAGACACAAAAAGTCTCGATAGACGAGAGGTTGGATGATAGAATTTTGGTCAATCCTCAGATGGAAAGGTCGTAACAATGGATTTTTTCAAACCTATATACGATTTATATCGTTGGTTTGGACATAGGTACGGCGACAGGCTATCCACCTTTTTTTTATAGAAAAAGGGAGGCAAACGAGCAGGTAAGTGATTACCGCCGCCCATGAACACGCGCAATACCAGACGCTTAGCAGATACGTTGCCTCCTTAGAATGCCCCCTATAATTGGGGCGGAGGGTGTGTGGGCCACCGGTTACCTGCACTCACCAGACGAAACCAGCAGAAGTTTGTTAGACTTCTATTTTACGCCGGTATTCTGTGAGGTCGTGGTACTTCCCCGGTCGAGCCGGCCCATTCATGCAACAACAAAATTTGATGCGTGGCTCTACCACTCTAAATGTCACGTTGTCCCAAAAATGTCTTTCGTAAAAGGTGTGTAGAAAGGACTTAACGTGACTTTTGTAAATAAAAATAAATAAATGTCATCTCGCAATTCCCAAAACAGGGGTAGACAGAGGTCTAGTCTAGACAACTAAGTCCCTTCGACCCACCTTCCACCGAAGATATTTTCGTGTCAACGTGACAGGTCCGTCGCCGTCTCTACGTCCAAGCCAATAATAAATTCGTACATAAGTTTTAAAAAAACCCATTGTTACGAGCCTGCCCCCAAACCCGAACTCGGGTCTCTTGACTCGAAATTCCCACCAACCAACCACTCGGTTATCGTGACTTAAAGACTGATAAGAGACTGATAAATAATAAAGACTGATGAGAATAATGATTAATATAAAGTATTATGATTTCACAAATTATTAACAAACTAAGGCCATCTTAATTTGTATT
Source organism: Sericinus montela (assembly GCA_029286605.1). Lineage (NCBI taxonomy): Eukaryota > Metazoa > Arthropoda > Insecta > Lepidoptera > Papilionidae > Sericinus > Sericinus montela. The sequence goes on along the minus strand of JAGSMR010000093.1, from coordinate 206,664 downwards.
ATTATTGATTTGCAATTATGTACATGACATATTTATTAATTATCATATATATTCATTTTTGTTATAATTTTTTTATTATCATATATATGCTCGTCCAATTGATTATACACTAAAGTGGCTATTGAAATGCTTAATAAAATACAAAAGTGGGTTGAAACAACCTGATTTTCTAGATCTCTATATATATCTTACGCTGACGTGAAGTTTATCTAACACCTCTGCCTGTATAAATTAGACAATCAGCATGTTATTTCACTGACGCGTAAAGCAACAGCATGGCGGACATTCTAATTGCTCTATAATAAATAAATATCTTCACGCATTTCCCAATACAGGGGTAGACAGAGGTCTAGTCTAGACAATTATGTACCTCCGACCCACCTTTTACCGAAGATATTTTTTGGAACAACGTGACTGGTGATGAGCCCGTCGCCGTCTTTATGTCCAAGCCAACAATTTAATTCGTACATAACTTTTTTGAAAACTCATTAATATTTTAGCCTGGAGATCGAACTCGGGTCGCTTGACTCGAAATTCCGACCAACCAACCACTCGGCTATCGTGACTTCTCTTATCGCTCTCTATTTAAAAACGTATTTTACCATTAGCTTGGACACAGACGGCGATGAGTTCACCTTCTTTCACGTTGACGCAAATAAGGTGCGGTGAAAAGTGGGTAAAAAAGGACTTCATTGTCTAGACCCCTGTATCTCTAACCCAGTATGAAAAAACGAGATGATGTAAAAAAGATACAGATTGTCATGGTAACCATTGTTAAATTAAACGCGTTGTTGTTGATGTTGCCTGACAAATGATATCCTTTCCGTTGTTATCATAAAAGATTATTATATTTAGTAATTCCGTTTAAAGGCTGAACCACCATCGAAGCATGGACTGCTTTAGCTGGTTATTAATAAAAATAGTAGTAAAGATATACGACATAATTACAATCAATGAGTTAACAATTAGCAAAACATTTAGTTCTCGAAATGAATTTTCATTCCTGTGCGTTTATGTTAAAGCAGATGGCTTTAACCATCAGTGCTAATTACTGTACATATTAATTATTCCATTAGAATTCCTGGCATTGTGATTTATTATTTTGTATTCGATATAAAATTAGCACTTCATTGTTCATACCAAAGTGTATTTAATGCAGTCAAAGGCTTTTGAACCGTGTGGTATATAATAATATACTACGACCTTCCATCTCGTGAGTGTCGTAAGAGTTACCGTTAGATGACCCTAACCCCCGGCCATCTGATCTCCCCTGTCAAGGTATTTATTTATCATATTAATGTATTGCTATTTATTAAGGTGGTAATGCTTCGGTGGAAGGTGGGTCAAAGGGACTTAATTGTCTAGACTAGACCTCTGTCTACCCCTGTATTGGGAATTGCGTGAAGATATTTATATTTATTTATTTATTTTATTTATTATGTATGTACAAGTCACGATAGCCGAGTTGTTGGGTGGTCGGAATTTCGAGTCGAGAGACCCGAGTTCGATCCCCAGGTGGCAGTACCAAAGAGTTTTTCAAAACCACCTATCACGTTGTCTCGAAAATATCTTCGGTGGAAGGTGGGTCAAAGGGACTTAATTGTCTAGACTTGACCTCTGTCTACCCCTGTATTGGGAATTGCGTGAAGATATTTATTTTATTTATTATGTATGTATTTTTTGATATTTTATTTTATTGTATTTTATGTATTTTTATATTTATAAGTATATAAACCCAACCAGACGAAAACATATAACAAATACTCCAATGTAATAATAAATAAGTTTTTGTGCATGACAGTAATTGTAAAAAAAAATTGAGCAAGCTCTCACGATTTTATCTTTCAATTTTTTTAACAGTTAACACCTGGGCACTGGCCTTCACAAATATTTCATAGATTTAATAAACAAAGAAACTAACTAATGGCTCCGTCCGATGTTGATTATTCATTCACAGACTAATTAATCTAAACAAAAAATTGGGTCATCGTTTCTTAATGTCGGACCGTTCACCTACATAAAAAATAATATGCCTGAAAGAACACCTAAGGATCCTTCTGAATACTTTTCTAAATTATTTTTGTTAATTATTATAATTTTTCAAAAGTAAACCAATTATTTATGCCTTAAAACTACCCGTGGAAATATACTAACTCTTTCTATCCTCTATTAAATTTGCAAGATAGTTTTAGTGCTAGTGGTAAAAACGAAAAAAAAATAGTATTATACTTATTCAGTGCTTCTAAGGCTTAGGGTAGTGCGCTTTTCCTACATAGCTTTACGTTTATGTTACCGTCGTAAAGAGTTACAGAACTTCATGATCATATTATTTTATAGAGAGGTCAAATCTTAATATCGTAAATCTCAACCGAACTTTGTTTTTATGAAAAATATTTTATAGTTATTACAATCATCACTAAAGGACTCGTCAAGTTTAAAGACTATAGTATTGCTTTTCTTAATTTTATTGCTTTTTATCTTCACGCAATTTCACATACTAGGATAACCAGAAGTCCAATGGAGTCCATTGGTCCCACTTTTTACTGAAAAACTTTTTTAAGACAACGTCACAGTTCATCAAAGTAACACATTTCCCCTAGAGATATTCGAACCTACAACCCTTAGCTTCCAAAGTAGTGTCTCGAAATCGGTTACAATGAATTTGACGGCTCAGTAGAGCCGTCAATTTCATTGTTAACTAAAATATATTAATAACACAATTTTTATTGTATTTTTAAGCTTGCAAGTCATTACTTGCACGCTTTAAAAATGGACCTTATTTTTAAATCAAAGAGAAAAGAAATCTCAACATCCCGCCCGTGTCAGTTTATTGTTGAATTTCTCTTTAATTTAATAATGTAATAATTTTAATGATAATTATTTTAATGATTCATATGAGTCGCTAGATGTAGCTGCAAAGTATCAAGAATTGAGAGCAATCTTAATAATTGTGAGCAAGAAATGCTTTTAACTGATCTGGAAATCGTAGGTCTTGATGAACACGACAGCGAGAACCCTGCTCATATGGTTACAATAGTTGCACAAAAGATAGACGTGTCTCTTGACGAGCGAGAAATTATGTTTGCACAGCGGAGAGGCAAACGCCGCAGTGACGGTGGCACAAGTGCTACCACCCGTCCACGACCCCTTGTCGTCCGTCTAGCGTGTAAAACGCTCCTGACCAGCTGATCCGCGCCGCTCGGGCTAGTCGTGAGGTGATTGGTACTGGGATGGTCAAACTAGCTGAACCTGACCCCGTCTATATTAAAGAACGACTAACCTTTTTCAACGGGAAACTTTTTCACAAGTCTCGTAAACAGGGACGGTGCAACGGCTGGAAATATATGTGGACACGAGATGAGAGACGATACAAATTCACAGATTTTTAGTATTCGTTCAGAGTCAGATATTACATTTTATTTTTTCATAAACAAAACTTTTATAAATCACTTGTAGGATACAATCTATACATAGTTTTATAACTTTATTTTTCGTTTTACAAAAATTTGGAATAATTATTGAGTTAGTAACATTAAGCATTTTATGCAGGTATGCCTACATGCTATTACCTGCTTTATTCTTATGTAACCTACGTAATATGATTTACTTAATAAAGCATACTGTAGTTAGCCATTTATATTTGACTTTGACTACACAATAAATTTATATAAACTTTAATTTTATAAATGCCTTGTATTAAAATTCTACTCACAAATCAAATATTATAAATCCACCTTACCTAATGGTTTACATAAGAATTTTTCTTTTAAATAGATACATAAATCAAAATATTAAAGTTTAAAATTCCAAAAACATACATGAGTGCAACAAAAGTATAAGTTTATATCTAAATTGATTTTGAGTTACTGTTACGTATACTTTAATAATACTATTTATTAACTATCATCATTTTAGATATGTTCAGTGTGAGATTTGTCAATTGTCTAATTTCACATGTTTGAGGTTATGTATGACACGGGAAAAGACATTAATTTACTGCAAATGTTAAAGGAAATTTCGTAATAATCAGTCTAATTGCTTATAAATTTATATAATAGAGAGAGAGAGAGAGTACACTTTATTGCACACCATAAAAAAGAAATATAATATGACAAACAGTGTAAACATAAATGGTAGCACAATGGGCGGCCTTATCGCTCAAAGCGATTTCTTCCAGACAACCTTTGGATGGACAGGATTTAGAAGAAAGAAATCTGGTGTAGGTAAGTAACAAATGAAAAGAAATATACACCAATACAAGTATTACGCAAAAGATAGATATGTAGTCAATTAAAGATAAAGATAAATTTCGAGTCAAAAGAGCCGAGTTCGATTCTCAAGTGACAGACTCATGTCAATGGTTTTGTTTTCTAAAAATCTTGTACGATTTATTTCGTTCTCTTGGACATAAGGACGGCGACAGGCACCACCTGCCACGTTGTCCCAAAACATGTCTTCGGTGGACGGTGAGTGAAACTGTTTTAATCGTTTAGACCTCTGTCTGCCCCTGTATTGAGGGGTAGTGAAAACTCACCATAGAGCGCTTATCCGCCGCTCCTGTGACGTTTTCATTCACGGAAAAAGAAATTCACTTCGTCTTACATCATTAACGACACTGCCAGTTAATTTTATAAAATTATTTAATCATTTACAGAACCACTAACCCGAGCCAATATAGAAGAAATAGTTTTCTAAATTGACCAGTCCAGGAATCGAACCCGAGATGTCAGAGCTGGAAACACCTTGAAAATCGGTGTGTACACTACACGTCCACGGACTCCTTTTGTAAATTATAACCAGTTTGTACACGAGTTTCCTTTATGTGTGTCCAATGAAATAAATAAATAAACAGTACATAATACATTCATTACAAAGGTCCTTCAAAAGTACAAATACTTTATTAATTTCAAACGTCTGTCTACGCTTTAAAATCATAAGCCCCAACTTTTTATACGCCTTTCAAAAGCATTCATACGGAATAAAATGAAGTCCTGGTTTAATTGAAAACCGACGATTTCCTCCGCTGTAGCTAATTAGGGCATGCGGTATTCCACTGTGGAAACTTGTCTGTCAGCTCCCCATTGATAATTTAGGACTGCTACAAACTGCTCCCGTTTTGGCCATAGATTAAGTTTACATTTTTTACTTGATGAAGGCATAGAGAATTTTGCTGAATGTGAAAAAGATAAGGCATGAAAAATATCTTGTACATGGAGGCTTTTACTGAGATAAATGTTGAAGTGAACACGAAATTCACATTCGGGCCTAATCCCCTTTCTTTCCTCCTTCCTTTCCTTAATATTTTCTTAAAAACCGGTCCTTGCAGCTCAAAAGTTACCTCTTCGACAATCGCTTATTACCAGGATAGCCCATTACATAGTTTTACATAAAATCTTCACATAAAATTTCTTCTAAATTCCTAAGTAACGTTTCTACTTTTTCTCTTTCTTAGGTGAAGGTGGTCTTTCTTCTTTCTTAGGTGAGTCTCTTATAAGAATTCTTACAATGTCAAGTCCTCGACATAGGAAGATGGTACAAGTCAAAACATGCCCTATAGTTGTAACTAACAACTACTACAACTAAAGTAAACACAGCCCTATCAGACTTAGTAGTTTCACTCTTACTCGGTTTCGCCGCCAAATAGTGTCAAACGGTGTCGAGTGACATTACAAACTGAGAGTTATTCCATCTTAGGGGTGACAACACAACAGTTACTTTCTCCGATTGAAGTTTTTTAAGTATGAAGTGAATCGATGTTTCTTCTGATACGTCAATCCGAAAATAAATCATGCTCAAAAAAACCTTTCCGCCTTAATATTACATTTAAGTTCCATACAAAGGTTTTTTGAATCACGATAGCCGAGTGGTTAGGTAGTTAAAATTTCGAGACAAAAGTCCCGAGTTCGATCCCCAGGTAACAGGCTCATACCAAAGTGTTTTTCAAAAACTTTTATACGAATTATAACGTTGTCTTGGACATAAAGACGGCGACGGGCTTCCCACCTGTCACATTCTTCCAAAAATGTCTTCGGTGGAAGGTGGGTCGAAGGGACTTAATTGTCTAGACTAGACCTCTGTCTACCCCTGTATTGGGAATTGCGTGATATATTTATTTATTTATTTTATCCAAAAGTTGCCTGTAAGAGATCACTTTTGGTGATAATGTTGCCCATTGTACCTTATAATTTTGTCTATTTTGTATTTCTCTTTCTTTAATTTTTATTTGTGATAAAATAAAATATAAATGTAGTGTTTTCACATTTTACTATTAACATGTTACCTAAAGTTAAAGATAATTCCATCGTATACCTCTCAAGGAAATAAACTCGACTCAATCCGTCGTTTGAGAACAAAGCAAATCGGATTTATGGAATAAAGAAAACCCATAATCTTCGGAATTGTTGCGGAAAGTGGAGCTCGGCGTTGCTTAATAATGGAAACTTATTTATCGGCTCTAACTAACGACTAAGTAACTAACGACTGTAGCAAACTGCGTTCAGTATTAAGTAACTAGCGACGGCGAAACAAAACTTTGTTCCTCCAGTTAACGATTAAAACGTAATAAACATCTGTTGATATGAGTGGTGAGTTGTTATAGATATGAATAAATAATTAAGAAAAGAAACTCGCTATTGCCTAACATTACAGATTCCCTATGTATATGCTATATGTGTGTCTATGTATTGTAATGTACGCAATAAGTTTGCCATTTAAGATACATATCGTTTCTTCGGAATTACGTGAAAATATTTTAGTATAGCAATAAGTATAAATAAATATCTTTACGCAATTCTCAATACTGGAGTAGACAGAGGTCTTGTCTAGACATTTAAGTCCCTTTGACCCACCTTCCACCGAAGGTATTTTCAGGACAACGTGACAGGTGGTGAGCCTACAAGGGTCATACAAACTCTTTGATTTTGCTGTTCTAGTGGCTTTCGTAAATGGAGACTATGGTATAAGAACCCTTAAAATGGCGTTCCAAAACTGCACTGCTGAACATAGGCCTCCCACAAAGACTGCCGCATAGAATGGTCCTGTGCCTTTAATTAAAAACATCTTTGTCAAACTTTCTTACTAAAACTTTCTCTCAAAGTGAACAAGCACTTAAATACGAAAATAGAGAAAATTATTAACGCTCCACGAATTAAACAAAGTGCAGTCCTGGCTTAAATGAATGACGATTTCCCGTAACATTGTTCGTAAGAGCGGTATTCCGTAGTATTTCAACAATGGAAACTTATCTGTCAGCTCTCCATTGATAAACGAGCACTGCTGCAGGCTATCCGACACTTTTGAGAATAATCAACGAATTACAGAAGTCTGGCAATATAGAAAATAATTCATAGAATACAAAACACAACACTAATTAATGTAAAAATTTGGTCCCAAATTGAGAATAACAAACGTTTTCATTGCTTAAAGACCACAGTGTATTAGAAATAAAGGATGTTTTTACGGTAATAATACTCGTGTATCTACTTTCTTAGCTGTTGTAAATACTACAACTTTGTAAATACTCAATTGACGTCTTGTCTTAACAGTCTTTTTTATAGAATACTCTTGGATTCTTGTTTTTAATACGTGTTAAGCACATGTACTAACAGTGTTATGTGATAGAGTAAAACAGCTAAGAAAGATGAAATACGAGTACTATTAGCTTAAGAATATACATTATTTCTAATACACTGTGGTTTTTAAGTTCGTGGTTTTTCTTTGCAAAACCTCAGAGAATGGCATTGGTTTAAGAATAGAGGCTTATATTCCTTAATCCTTTCTTTTCGTGGGTACTTTTTGTGGGGAGGGATAAGTCTTGATAATGTCATTGGCATCCAATAGATGGCGGGAATGTATATAGCACAAAATATGCTTACGCTGGCTCCAAAGGTTTTCTTTTTACTTTCTTCCCTTCCTGTCCTTTTTCAATCCTTTCGACCTACGACCTATATTTCATCGCATTTTATTTACGGTCAACAGTCACGATAGCCGAGTGGTTGAGTGGTCACTAGACGTCGGAGTTTCAAGTCGAGAGACCCCAATTCAATCCCCAGGTGGCAGGCTCGTACCAATGAGTTTAAAGAAACTTATGTATGAATTATATCGTTGGCTTGGTCAAATAGACCGCTACGGGCTCACCACCTGTCGCGTTGTCTGGAATATATCTTCGGTGGAAGGAGGGTCGCAGTAGTTTTTGCGTGAAAGAGTTACGAACATTCATCCTCACCAACTTTCGCTTTTATGTATTTATTACCTGTCAATGAAATCTGACAACACGCACTTAGCGTGGGCGACGTTTTTCCGGCTCTCATATCTCTCTTAAATATTTGAAGGAAAGCTTTTACCTAGCAGTGGACATTATTTTTCATTTAATACATTTCTTTTCAGAAAGAATCTTACTTATTTGCCTGTGAAAGCCCATTGCAAGTCATATGCCCTTAAGTTGGATTTGCCTTACTCAATATGTTTGACAAGCGAATTGGCGGTACCAGTACCTGACACACCGTACCTTAGACACTCCTGTCTGTCTCGGGTCTGCTTAAATTTGGTCTGATATTTTTCCCAATGAATGCTCATAATACATAAACAGAAGCTTTAGTGTATCGTTCTTTTATTTATTAATTTAATTGACGACTTTCGTAGACGAATGGTATGGTATATACACTAGTTTTCGCTAACTCTAGAGGATTCCCGGATTCGATTCCTGAACGACTCAATTTACAAAATCACTTTTGTATCATTATATCGGGTATTTGTGGCACCTTCGTTGATTGACATTCCATAACACAAGTGCTTCAGCTACTTTTGTATCGAAGCATTATATGTGATGCTGTCCCTATCTATGATTTATTAATTTATCTTTGCTGTGTTGCCATAAATTAATAATATTAACTACATCGGTCAATTTATTATCGTACGTTCCTCGCAGTTGGTCTAGTTTGTGTGCAATCAACTGTGCACAACAAATAGGTCGCCTATATCTATTTAATTAACGAAAGCGACTCGCTTAGTGAAACAATTATTCCTTGTTTTGTTCACTTGGAGAAGTTATTCAGTATTTTTATGTCCACAATATAAACGACTCGATAGCCTAGTTGGTGGCCTTGTCATTGTTACTTATGGTTGCAGGTTTGAATCACGCTAGGGACAAACATTTGTGTTGAATGTTTGTACTCAAATCATGGATGTTTTGTGTATATACGAATATTTACTATTTATATTTTATTTATTTATCTTCACGCACAATCCCTGACGGGGTAGCCAGAGAGAACAGATCGCCAAGTGGCACGATCCCTACATACTTCTTTCGCTTCTTTCAGATTCATCATCTTCTTCATACATGCACGTCTAGGTATCCGAGTACTCTTGACCCTCCTCTCTTCGAGCAATTTGCTCACATGGTCTTCGAAAGTTAATCTCGGTCTACCTCGACACCTTTTAATATTAACTTTCGCGCTATATATTTTCTTCACCATTCGGTCTTCACTCATTCGCTCAACGTGCCCAAACCATCGAAGCACGCCCTTATCCATTTTTGAGACAAGGTCATCTTTCAAACCTGCCATATTGCGAATCTCTTCGTTTCGCTTTCGCCATGGTAAGGCCGCACATTTTACGAAGAGATCGCATCTCCACTGCATTCAACCTGCTTTTATGCTTCTTCTGGCATACCCAGGTTTCGCTGCCATATAACAAAGTCGGTACCAACACTGCGTTATGTATTGCAAGGCGTGCACTTTTCACAACGCCTTGCCTTTTGATTAACGCAGTCAGGGCACCATTGACTTTGTTCCCGGCAGCGACACGCCTGTCCACATCTAAATCACATCTTCCATCCCGGCTAAACGCACTCCCCAAGTATACAATTTCATTCACCTGTTCTAGACATTCCTGATTTACCCAAATTTCGCACTTCGTTCTTTCTTCGTCCCTTTCAAATACCAGAACCTTAGTTTTATTAGCATTCAAACGGAGACCATTAATTTCGCATTCTTCTTTCATACACGTGACTAATGCCTGCAGTTCTGCCTCTGATGGTGCTATAAGCACTGCATCATCAGCATAAAGCAGACAATTTACTTTTATGTCACCCAATTTCACACCCAAACAGCTATCTTTCAGCTTCTGTAAACAGCTGTCGAGATACAGTATGAATAGCCAGGAAGACATGACACAACCCTGTTTTACGCCCGTTTGACGCTAAACATGGGTGACAGGTCATGCCCTACCCGCACACAGGCTTTACAGTCACAGTAAAGTGACTGCACAGCCCTTAGCAATCGACCATCCACACCATACCCCGGCAACAGTTCCCACATTTTCTTCCTTACAACCTTATCAAATGCTTTCTCAAGATCCACAAAAGCACAGAAAATCTTCTGGTTAGCAGCCAGAAGCTTCTCCGTGATCATGCGGAGAAAACATTTGATCCGTGCATCCTCTTCCAGGTCTAAATCCGCATTGTGCCTCCCATAGAAATCTTTCCGATTTCTCTTGCATCCTATGTGTCAAAACCTTCGAGTAACTTTACTTGCTAAACTGGTCAAGCTGATCGCCCGATAGCACCCGCAGTCATAATGTGAACCTTTACCTTTATATAAAGGCACAATGACCGCGGATCGCCAATCATCCGGAACAGCCCCCGTTCGCCAGCACAAATTGCACAGCAGATGAAAGCTGTCCCAGACGCGTGGCCCACCATACTTGACCATTTCAGCAGTAACTCTGTCTAGTCCCGCAGCCTTACCACATTTCAAACTTCTAATCGCACATTCAATCTCTTTCATACTGATGACCTCAGTGTCATCGAGGTCCGAGTCTGGCGTACCAGTCACGGCGTCACCCCCGGATCCCTCACTAAGATCATCACACGCATACATCTCTCTATAAAATTCGCTCCATCGCTGCATGACGTCCGATTTTTCTGAGAGGACGTCATTGGTTCCCGAAAGCACTTTATTCATTCTTAACCCCTCTCCTCTTTCCAGAAGAGTTTGGAGTTCTCCTTGAAGTTGTGCGACAACCTTTCGTCCGCTTCCATTCTACTCCTTTCACGCACTTCCTCAGTCAATGCTTTCGTGTGAACTTTCTGGAGCTTATATCTTTCTTTCCTCTTCTCTCTCATATCCTTATCATTACTAGAGGCCAAGTAGTCTAACCATGCTTTCTTCTTCTTATTTACACCTTCTTTCACTTCGTCATTCCACCATGCATCACCCTTTTTACTACTACCTCTTTTCACATTTCCACACACGTCTTCCGCTGCACTAACCATTCCATCTCTAAGGCTCTGCCATATTTCTTCCACATTCTTTCCTAACACCAATGCTGTCCAGCTTTTCGGCTACCCTTGCTTGATATTTATTCCTAGTGTCCGCTTCCTGAAGCTTCCAGCTTCGATGCTACCGACCGACTGTGGTTCTGGTATCGCCGTCCGGTGGCGCCAACCCGCGAACAGACCCTAAATCTAGTAATCACTAGGTAGTGATCCGTTCCCAGGTCAGCACCTCGGAACACCCGCGTATCCATCACCTGTTTTCGCAGTCGGTCATCCACCAGGAATAAATCGATCATACTTCTCTCATTCTCTCTTGTTCTAGTATACATATGGATTTTCTTGTGACTAAACATAGTGTTTGTCACAAGAAGTCCCTTCCTTGCATACAGCCAGTATAAGCTTGCCAGCATCGTCAACCCTTTATCGCCAACATTCCAAGCACCGACTCGTACCCTGGCCGAGCGGCACCAACCCATCCATTCAAATCACCACATACAACAATTCTTTCGTTTCCTCTAACCAAGTCTAGAACTTCTCTTACATTCTCCCAAAACTCCTCCAGCTCAGCTCTGGACGACGAAGCCACCGGCGCATAAACTGCCAAAAGGAATAACTTCGTCAGTCCCAATTTAAAGCGAACCCAGAGAAGTCTCGAGTTCACAACCTTATATTCAGTCATAACATCGACCAACCGAGACGACAGCAGCACCCCCACTCCCTGGCAGGCGCTCTCGCTCTCCGGGACACCGGACCATAGAGCTAACGCCCCGCCAGGGAGCTCTTCAGTACCACTGCCCTTCCGCTTGGTCTCCGACAAACACACGACATCTAATTCTCTTTCTTTCATTATTTCAATCAACTCATTCGTCTTATCTCTCATGCCTCCTCTAACATTCCACGTGCCAACTCTGCACTCCGTCCTCCACCTTCCGCCGTGTCGGGCTGTGCGTGACGGGTGGCGGTCCCCATCGCCGCTTTGCGCGCTGCATTTCACACCAACGGGGACGAACTGGTGTGCGTCGCCTTGGGGGGACGCCCTAACCCTCGTTGGCATGGGTGCGCAGCTGTGTAGAATTGCAGCCCTGAAAAGGGCTGGCAGGGGTCGCGACGAGCACGCTTCTACAATGACCCCCATACCTATATATTTACTAATGTAAATATATACGCATGGCAGTATACTGTATCGTTAGCTTGAATATTAAGACGGCGATATGCTCCCCACCTGTTAAGTTCTTTCAAAAAAGCTGAGGTGGGAGGTGCGTCGTAAGGACTTCGTGGTCCTGATATGTGACTATCCCAGTATAAGAAATTGCGTGAAGGTCCTAATAAATAAATCTTGCTAAAATAAACATTTACCCGTACACACAAAGTTTGTGACTATACCGAGTGGTAGGGTGGTCGGAATTTCGAGTGGAGATACCCGAGTTCGATACCCAAGGTGGCATTCTTGTACCAAAAGATTTTTCAAAAATTTATACATGAATTATATTGTTAGCTTCGCTAGCTATCGTAGCTTGGACATTGAGACGACAACGGGCTCACCACCTGTCACGTTGTCCCAAAATATCTTCGGTGAAAGGTGGGACGAAACGACTTAATTGACTACATCTCTGTCTACCCCTGTATTTGGAATGGCGGGAAGAAATTTATATATTTATACATACACACAAAAAATATTACCCTCCAAGAGAGTTTTCTTCTACCAGGCTCTTCTAATCGATACGAATATAACTTAAAGAATTGTTGATTGCAAGGAATTCGATTAAAACTTTGACTCTGTAAACACAAACAAACCCTTCATTGGTACAGGGAATAAAAAATTTCATGCGTTAAATAAATTATTTATTTATACAACAAATCATATGAGTATCAATGTGAGTTATTATCACAAAAAGTCAGAAATATCACAAGCGGTTTGAATAATTGTTTAGGTAATTAGTTCACTTGAATAAATCACAGACACAGCTTTAACACTTTGTAAATAGAAATCATCAAATCAAGAACAAGAAAGTCACGATAGCCGAGTGGTTGGGTGGTCGGAATTTCGAGTCAAGAGACCCAAGTTCGATCCCCAGGTGGCAGGCTCGTACCAATGGGTTTTTCAAAAACTTATGTACGAATTATATTGTTGGCTTGGACATAAACGTCACCAAAGCCGAGTTGTTGGGTGGTCGGAATGTCGAGTCGAGAGACCCGAGTTCGATCCCCAGGTGGCAGTACCAATGAGTTTTTCAAAACTTATGTACGAATTTCAACGATGCTTGGACATAAAGGCGGCGACGGCTCACCACCTGTCACGTTGTCCCGAAAATATCTTCGGTGGAAGGTGGGTCAAAGGGACTTAATTGTCTTGACTTGACCTCTGTCTACCCCTGTATTGGGAATTGCGTGAAGATATTTATATTTATTTATTTATTTATTTGGACATAAAGACGCCGACGAGCTCACCTGTTTACCCCTATATTGGGAATTGCGTAAAGATATTTATATTATTTTTAAGAACAAGAATCAAGACATTTGGAAAATTCAAGGGGGTTATCGCATATGTCGAATTTGTTAATTTTAATATCTCAATTTATTTAAATATTTAAAATATTTTTTTACAATATCGGAATATAGAAATTTTCGAAAATGGTAATGATTTTTCATCATAATAATTGTATCCTTTTTAACGGCGTGTAAAGCCGCCGGGAATGACTAGTGTAGTCAATGATATGCTGAAGGAAAAGGGGTAGCTACCCGCCAGGTAGACCTGGGGAGTACGTCTCCTCCACCAGTCTGCTATTGGTACTCACATAAGTGAGCATAACATGCTTTCCTGAATTATCCGCCAATAGCGAGCATCTAATATAGATCTACCATATAAATCATCTAATACAGATGTCTAGCGACTAGTAACATCTAGCGATTTCTGTCATATAGATCATCTAATATAGATGATATATATGATAGACGTCGCTAGATGTCACCAGGCAAGTTTTGGATACAAATTGTGGACGATTACAATTTCTTCTACTTTCACTATATTCTATTTATGTGTCGTCACACACGACACCACTAATAACAAGCTTCTAAAGACAAAGATAGTATGACTCATTCTGTAACCTGCCTGTAACCCGTAGTCGAAGGTGTCGTAAGGTAAACTAAAGAGAAAGCCTTGGAAAACCCATTGGATCCCGATATATGGCGAGGTAACCATCTTCTAAAATACCATACCTAACTTTTACAGACCGGTGACTGGCAGCACAATCTAAGGTGCGCACTGTGATCAATAAATAATTTAAACATGAATTTTTAATTATGACTCTGTGTAAGAATAATTTAAAAATCAAGAACATTATTAACAAAATTTTTACTTTTGTTAATAATGTTCTTGATTTTAAGTCATTTTAATTATGTACTTGCACTTTTTTTAAAGAGGTTGGTTTATTTATTTTGATAGCTATGTAGTTATAAAATTAAAAAAAAAATATTTTATATTAATTAGGAAAAACAAAACTTAATTAGGAAGAATTAATGGCATTTGGGAGATAAACAGAAAGTCATCCAGCGCTTTTATTTCCAATTTTATTTGCAACGCAATTTAAGCTAGCATTAACTAACATTTTAATGGATATAATAATAAAATGTTGTTTTTGTGTAATAAATTGACGACGTGTAATAAAGATACTTACCTGCTAAAACTGTTTCATTAAGAATTTTAATTAAGCATTGTTACATAAAGAATGAAAACTGCGCAATCTGTGTCTTCACGAGTCAAGTAATGTACATTGTAAACGACAAAATGGTTGCATAAACTGCAACTAACCGAATAAAGCTATGGAATATTTTTTAACGATCTTAAACGACCTCTATGGCACACTGGTTTTCGTGGTGTCACAAGCTCTGTGGTCCCGAGTTCGATTCCCAGTCCGGTCAATGTTGAAAACCTTTTTTATACATTTTCTCGGGACTGGATGACAAGTGCTTAAGCTATTACGTTAGGACCAGAGCAATGTGTGATATTGTCCCTATCTATCTATGTATCAATGTATATTAAAAATAACTTTTCAGTTTCTCGGATCGTGTTTATTAAGCTTCATAATCCATTTTCAAAAAAGTTACATGTATCGTAATACTAGTAAAATATACAAGCTATTATCCACTAATAAGTTAAATCTCCGGTATTTGTTCAAACTCAGCGTCATGACTCTATCCACTTGCAGCCGTGTGAAATCAAATTCGGTGTGTTATACTTTAACCTGTTGAATGCATTTATCGTATGATTCACATTTCCCTACGGTATTCAATGTTACTTCGTATGTTGTATGGTATTACGAAGTAATACATTTTAATTGCAATGTGGTTACGATGTATGAATAAAACACTCCTTCCCTTCCCGTGGGTGACGTTAGAGGCGACTAGGAGCCTTTAAAATACAATTGGCTACTGACAGAGTCGGGGGAATCTTTAAATATGCTCGTACCATTTTAAAATCCAACAGACCGGTGACAGTCGGCGGCGTCTACAATGGGAGGAGTCTGATACTGCGATAGGCAATCCGCTTGCCAAGCGTGACGATTATAGCAAACCTCGCATGGGCCTCAGTGTCCTCGTAAGTGGATTTTGCAGGATGATACTTTGATGATGATGACATTGAATAGTCTCGTTTTGTTAAAAAACATTCGCGCAAATGAGCTTTTTAATTAAAACTTTTGCCTGCATAAACTTATTGCATTGAGTCGGAAGAAAGCTTTACCTAAATTTTGTGTGTAAATTAAATTTACTTTCTATGCATCTTGGGAGCTCTAGCTACTATTAAAATATGTTACTTTTATTATGAGATATATTTAATTGTGAACTGATTTTGACGGTTCTTGTTTTGTATACACTCCCTGTGTGCTTGATAAATCTTACCCCAGTTATAAGTGTTGAAACAAGGGTTACAAACTGTTTGTCATGTAAATTTTAGTAAATAAATTTATTAAAATGTTCATGACGATACGATAAAGTCGGCTATACGTCGTCATTAGATTAAAAAAAAAAGACAATAGTAATAGATTGCTTTCAAACGTACGGTATTTGAACACAGATTAGGATTATCAGACAAACATTACTACACTACATACTAACATACATTACATACTAACTAATCATATTTATTATATTCTAGGTATATATGTACGTATGTGCTATTTATTTATATCTATGTATATGTAGAAAATGTATATATATATATATATATATATATATATATATATATATATATATATATATATATATATATATATATATATATATATATATATATATATATATATATATATATATATATATATATATATATATATATATATATATATATATATATATATATATATATATATATATATATATATATATGCTATACGTTTGTATATGTACATATACTCTTATTTATATACAAATAAATAAGTTTAATTAATCTATCTTATTATCCATATTATTTATGCATTATACTACTATATTTCTCCACGCCCTGGGTTGATTGCCAGAGAATGCCAAAGGGCATTAAGTCCGCCAATTGTTATCCATGTGGATTAACAATAAAGTATAAATAAATAAATAGTAAAAAATAAAACAACCAGCGAACAACTGAAAATTAATTCTAAAAAAGAGGATAATCGAAATCTTATATCTTATATCTTAATCGTTAATCTTATATCGAGTACTTAGCAATTACATTCTTTAATTACGTAACTTATAATGAACTTAATTTTCCTCATATTTATTATAAAAATCTTACAGCTATTATAATAAGAATGAGTTCTGCAATTTGTTCCACTTTACTAAGCGCTGCAGTGTTACAATTGCCAGAGAATGCCAAAGGGCATTAAGTCCGCCCATTGTTATCCATGTGGTGTAACAATAAAGTATAAATAAATAAATAATAAAAAATAAACAACCAGCGAACAACTGAAAATTAATTCTAAAAAGAGGATAATCGAAATCTTGTATCTTATATCTTAATCGTTAATCTTATATCGAGTACTTAGCAATTACATTCTTTAATTACGTAACTTATAATGAACTTAATTTTCTCATATTTATTATAAAAATCTTACAGCTATTATAATAAGAATGAGTTCTGCAATTTGTTCCACTTTACTAAGCGCTGCAGTGTTACAATTGCCAGAGAATGCCAAAGGGCATTAAGTCCGCCCATTGTTATCCATGTGGTGTAACAATAAAGTATAAATAAATAAATAATAAAAAATAAACAACCAGCGAACAACTGAAAATTAATTCTAAAAAGAGGATAATCGAAATCTTGTATCTTATATCTTAATCGTTAATCTTATATCGAGTACTTAGCAATTACATTCTTTAATTACGTAACTTATAATGAACTTAATTTTCCTCATATTTATTATATTCTAGGTATATATGTACGTATGTGCTATTTATTTATATCTATGTATATGTAGAAAATGTATATATATATATACATATATATATATATACATATATATATATATATGCTATACGTTTGTATATGTATATATATATATGCTATACGTTTGTATATGTATATATATATATGCTATACGTTTGTATATGTATATATATATATGCTATACGTTTGTATATGTACATATACTCTTATTTATATACAAATAAATAAGTTTAATTAATCTATCTTATTATCCATATTATTTATGCATTATACTACTATATTTCTCCACGCCCTGGGTTGATTGCCAGAGAATGCCAAAGGGCATTAAGTCCGCCCATTGTTATCCATGTGGATTAACAATAAAGTATAAATAAATAAATAATAAAAAATAAACAACCAGCGAACAACTGAAAATTAATTCTAAAAAAGAGGATAATCGAAATCTTGTATCTTATATCTTAATCGTTAATCTTATATCGAGTACTTAGCAATTACATTCTTTAATTACGTAACTTATAATGAACTTAATTTTCCTCATATTTATTATATTCTAGGTATATATGTACGTATGTGCTATTTATTTATATCTATGTATATGTAGAAAATGTATATATATATATATACATATATATATATATATATGCTATACGTTTGTATATGTATATATATATATGCTATACGTTTGTATATGTATATATATATATGCTATACGTTTGTATATGTATATATATATATATATATATATACATATATATATATATATGCTATACGTTTGTATATGTATATATATATATGCTATACGTTTGTATATGTACATATACTCTTATTTATATACAAATAAATAAGTTTAATTAATCTATCTTATTATCCATATTATTTATGCATTATACTACTATATTTCTCCACGCCCTGGGTTGATTGCCAGAGAACTAACCAATTAGAGTTTTCATTGCACAAACAACGACCCTTAAGGAAATTAGAGCCAGGATTCAACAGTTTTATGGAGTAATTTAGCATTCCGTTGCCTGTTACATTGTGTTTCTATAATTTCAAAAAACAAAGTTTTCGTATTATGTCGTTGGCTCCTCATTTCAATGTTAGTTTTGAATTTTTTTTATACTTTTACTGTTTTTAACAAATTCTTTCTTACTTACTTAGAGTTTTACTAATTTTCTTGATTTTAAACAAGAATGAACACAATCATCCTTATCTTCAGAAGGCACTATTTTTTAGTCCTCATGGGGTAATATGCATTTTAATTCTTCAACGAATAAAGTTTTTGCAAGTGTACTAAGTAAGAGGCAGTTACTTGTAACCGGGTTAATAATTGACTCGTTATCTCTCCAGTGTAATAAACTGCCGTGGAGCCTTCATTATTTCCCTCCATCCATAATTAAATAAATATAAATATAAATATCTTCACGCAATTACCAATACAGTGGTAGACAGAGGTCGGTTTAGTCTAGACAATTAAGTCTCCTTGACCCACCTTCCACCGAAAATATTTTCGGAACAACGTTTCAGGTGGTGAGCCCTTCGCCGTCTTTATGTCCACGCCAACGATATAGTTCGTACATAAGTTTTTAAAAAATCTATTGGTACGAGCTTGCCACCTGAGGATCGAACGCGGGTCTCTTGACTCAAAACTCGGCTATCGTGATCAATAATTAACATACAAATAATGTAAGAAATGCGTGTTGGCGTATTATTACGCTCCCTAAGTAAAGCTTTTAGCTAGCAATGGATTTTGTATTTAAATTTAGACACAAAAAAGTCTCGATAGACGAGAGGTTGGATGATAGAATTTTGGTCAATCCTCAGATGGAAAGGTCGTAACAATGGATTTTTTCAAACCTATATACGATTTATATCGTTGGTTTGGACATAGGTACGGCGACAGGCTAACCACCTTTTTTTTATAGAAAAAGGGAGGCAAACGAGCAGGTAAGTGATTACCGCCGCCCATGAACACGCGCAATACCAGACGCTTAGCAGATACGTTGCCTCCCTTAGAATGCCCCCCTCCCCCATAATTGGGGGCGGAGGGTGTGTGGGCCACCGGTTACCTGCATTCACCAGACGAAACCAGCAGAAGTTTGTTAGACTTCTATTTTACGCCGGTATTCTGTGAGGTCGTGGTACTTCCCCGGTCGAGCCGGCCCATTCATGCAACAACAAAATTTGATGCGTGGCTCTACCACTCTAAATGTCATGTTGTCCCAAAAATGTCTTTCGTAAAAGGTGTGTAGAAAGGACTTAACGTGACTTTTGTAAATAAAAATAAATAAATGTCATCTCGCAATTCCCAAAACAGGGGTAGACAGAGGTCTAGTCTAGACAACTAAGTCCCTTCGACCCACCTTCCACCGAAGATATTTTCGTGTCAACGTGACAGGTCCGTCGCCGTCTCTACGTCCAAGCCAAAAATAAATTCGTACATAAGTTTTAAAAATCTATTGGTACGAGCTTGCCACCTGAGGATCGAACTCGGGTCTCTTGACTCGAAATTCCCACCAACCAACCACTCGGTTATCGTGACTTAAAGACTGATAAGAGACTGATAAATAACAAAGACTGATGAGAATAATGATTAATATAAATAAATAAATAATAAATACGCAATTCCCAATACAGGGGTAGACAGAGGTCAAGTCTAGACAATTAAGTCCATTTGACCCACCTTCCACCGAAGATATTTTCGGGACAACGTGACAGGTGGTGAGCCTGTCGCCGCCTTCATGTCCAAGCCAACGATGAAATTAGTACATAAGTTTTAAAAATCTATTGGTACGAGCTTGCCACCTGAGGATCGAACGCGGGTCTCTTGACTCGAAATTCCGACCACCCAACAACTCGGCTATCGTGACTTCTAATTAATATAAAGTATTATGATTTCACAAATTATTAACAAACTAAGGCCATCTTAATTTGTATTATTATTGATTTGCAATTATGTACATGACATATTTATTAATTATCATATATATTCATTTTTGTTATAATTTTTTTATTATCATATATATTCTCGTCCAATTGATTATACACTAAAGTGGCTATTGAAATGCTTAATAAAATACAAAAGTGGGTTGAAACAACCTAATTTTCTAGATCTCTATATATATCTTACGCTGACGTGAAGTTTATCTAACACCTCTGCCTGTATAAATTAGACAATCAGCATGTTATTTCACTGACGCGTAAAGCAACAGCATGGCGGACGTTCTAATTGCTCTATAATAAATAAATATCTTCACGCAATTCCCAATACAGGGGTAGACAGAGGTCAAGTCTAGACAATTAAGTCCCTTTGACCCACCTTCCACCGAAGATATTTTCGGGACAACGTGACAGGTGGTGAGCCCGTCGCCGCGTTTTATGTCTAAGCCAACGATGAAATTCGTACATAAGTTTTTGAAAAACTCATTAATATTTTAGCCTGGAGATCGAACTCGGGTCTCTTGACTCGAAATCCCGACCACCCAACAATTCGGCTATCGTGACTTGTACATACGTAATAAATAAAATAAATAACTAAATATAAATATCTTCACGCAATTCCCAATACAGGGGTAGACAGAGATCAAGTCTAGACAATTAAGTCCTTTTGACCCACCTTCCACCGAAGATATTTTCGGGACAACGTGACAGGTGGTGAGCCCGTCGCCGCCTTCATGTCCAAGCCAACGATGAAATTAGTACATAAGTTTTTTTTGAAAAACTCATTGGTACTGCCACCTGGGGATCGAACTCAGGTCTCACGACTTGAAATTCCGACCACCCAACAACTCGGCTAACGTGACTTCTAATTAATATAAAGTATTATGATTTCACAAATTATTAACAAACTAAGGCCATCTTAATTTGTATTATTATTGATTTGCAATTATGTACATGACATATTTATTAATTATCATATATATTCATTTTTGTTATAATTTTTTTATTATCATATATATTCTCGTCCAATTGATTATACACTAAAGTGGCTATTGAAATGCTTAATAAAATACAAAAGTGGGTTGAAACAACCTAATTTTCTAGATCTCTATATATATCTTACGCTGACGTGAAGTTTATCTAACACCTCTGCCTGTATAAATTAGACAATCAGCATGTTATTTCACTGACGCGTAAAGCAACAGCATGGCGGACGTTCTAATTGCTCTATAATAAATAAATATCTTCACGCAATTCCCAATAGAGGGGTAGACAGAGGTCTAGTCTAGACAATTAAGTACCTTCGACCCACCTTCCACCGAAGATATTATCGAAACAACGTGACAGGTGGTGAGACCGTCGCCGTCTTTATGTCCAAGCCAACAATATAATTCGTACATAACTTTTTGAAAACTCATTAATATTTTAGCCTGAGTCGAACTCGGGTCTCTTGACTCGAAATTCCGACCAACCAACCACTCGGCTATCGTGACTTCTAATTAATATAAAGTATTATGATTTCACAAATTATTAACAAACTAAGGCCATCTTAATTTGTATTATTATTGATTTGCAATTATGTACATGACATATTTATTAATTATCATATATATTCATTTTTGTTATAATTTTTTTTATTATCATATGTATTCTCGTCCAATTGATTATACACTAAAGTGGCTATTGAAATGCTTAATAAAATACAAAAGTGGGTTGAAACAACCTAATTTTCTAGATCTCTATATATATCTTACGCTGACGTGAAGTTTATCTAACACCTCTGCCTGTATAAATTAGACAATCAGCATATTATTTCACTGACGCGTAAAGCAACAGCATGGCGGACGTTCTAATTGCTCTATAATAAATAAATATCTTCACGCAATTCCCAATACAGGGGTAGACAGAGGTCAAGTCTAGACAATTAAGTCCCTTTGACCCACCTTCCACCGAAGATATTTTCGGGACAACGTGACAGGTGGTGAGCCCGTCGCCGCGTTTTATGTCTAAGCCAACGATGAAATTCGTACATAAGTTTTTGAAAAACTCATTAATATTTTAGCCTGGAGATCGAACTCGGGTCTCTTGACTCGAAATCCCGACCACCCAACAATTCGGCTATCGTGACTTGTACATACATAATAAATAAAATAAATAAATAAATATAAATATCTTCACGCAATTCCCAATACAGGGGTAGACAGAGGTCTAGTCTAGACAATTATGTACCTACGACCCACCTTCTACCGAAGATATTTTTTGGAACAACGTGACTGGTGATGAGCCCGTCGCCGTCTTTATGTCCAAGCCAACAATATAATTCGTACATAACTTTTTTGAAAACTCATTAATATTTTAGCCTGGAGTCGAACTCGGGTCTCTTGACTCGAAATTCCGACCAACCAACCACTCGGCTATCGTGACTTCTCTTATCGCTCTCTATTAAAAATCGTATTTTACCATTAGCTTGGACACAGACGGCGTTGAGTTCACCTTCTTTCACGTTGACGCAAATAAGGTGCGGTGAAAAGTGGGTAAAAAAGGACTTCATTGTCTAGACCCCTGTATCTCTAACCCAGTATGAAAAAAAAACCGTTTCCGTTGTTATCATAAAAGATTATTGTATTTAGTAATTCCGTTTAAAGGCTGAACCACCATCGAAGCATGGACTGCTTTAGCTGGTTATTAATAAAAATAGTAGTAAAGATATACGACATAATTACAATCAATGAGTTAACAATTAGCAAAACATTTAGTTCTCGAAATGAATTTTCATTCCTGTGCGTTTATGTTAAAGCAGATGGCTTTAACCATCAGTGCTAATTACTGTACATATTAATTATTCCATTAGAATTCCTGGCATTGTGATTTATTATTTTGTATTCGATATAAAATTAGCACTTCATTGTTCATACCAAAGTGTATTTAATGCAGTCAAAGGCTTTTGAACCGTGTGGTATATAATAATATACTACGACCTTCCATCTCGTGAGTGTCGTAAGAGTTACCGTTAGATGACCCTAACCCCCGGCCATCTGATCTCCCCTGTCAAGGTATTTATTTATCGTATTAATCTATTTATTAAGGTGGTAATGCTTCGGTGGAAGGTGGGTCAAAGGGACTTAATTGTCTAGACTAGACCTCTGTATACCCCTGTATTGGGAATTGCGTGAAGATATTTATATTTATTTATTTATTTTATTTATTATGTATGTACAAGTCACGATAGCCGAGTTGTTGGGTGATCGGAATTTCGAGTCGAGAGACCCGAGTTCGATCCCCAGGTGGCAGTACCAAAGAGTTTTTCAAAACCACCTATCACGTTGTCCCGAAAATATCTTCGGTGGAAGGTGGGTCAAAGGGACTTAATTGTCTAGACTTGACCTCTGTCTACCCCTGTATTGGGAATTGCGTGAAGATATTTATTTTATTTATTATGTATGTATTTTTTGATATTTTATTTTATTGTATTTTATGTATTTTTATATTTATAAGTATATAAACCCAACCGGACGAAAACATATAACAAATACTCCAATGTAATAATAAATATTGTGCATGACAGTAATTGTAAAAAAAAAATTGAGCAAGCTCTCACGATTTTATCTTTCAATTTTTTTAACAGTTAACACCTGGGCACTAGCCTTCACAAATATTTCATAGATTTAATAAACAAAGAAACTAACTAATGGCTCCGTCCGATGTTGATTATTCATTCACAGACTAATTAATCTAAACAAAAAATTGGGTCATAGTTTCTTAATGTCGGACCGTACACCTACATAAAAAATAATATGCCTGAAAGAACACCTAAGGATCCTTCTGAATACTTTTCTAAATTATTTTTGTTAATTGTTATAATTTTTCAAAAGTAAACCAATTATTTATGCCTTAAAACTACCCGTGGAAATATACTAACTCTTTCTATCCTCTATTAAATTTGCAAGATAGTTTTAGTGCTAGTGGTAAAAACGAAAAAAAATAGTATTATACTTATTCAGTGCTTCTAAGGCTTAGGGTAGTTCGCTTTTCCTACATAGCTTTACGTTTATGTTACCGTCGTAAAGAGTTACAGAACTTCATGATCATATTATTTTATAGAGAGGTCAAATCTTAATATCGTAAATCTCAACCGAACTTTGTTTTTATGAAAAATATTTTATAGTTATTACAATCATCACTAAAGGACTCGTCAAGTATAAAGACTATAGTATTGCTTTTCCTAATTTTATTGCTTTTTATCTTCACGCAATTTCACATACTAGGATAACCAGAAGTCCAATGGAGTCCTTTGGTCCCACTTTTTACTGAAAAACTTTTTTAAGACAACGTCACAGTTCATCACAGTAACACATTTCCCCTAGAGATATTCGAACCTACAACCCTTAGCTTCCAAAGTAGTGTCTCGAAATCGGTTACTGAGCCGTCAATTTCATTGTTAACTAAAATATATGAATAACACAATTTTTATTGTATTTTTAAAGCGTGCAAGTCAATACTTGTACGCTTTAAAAATGGACTTCTTATTTTTAAATCAAAGAGAAAAGAAATCTCAACACCCTGCCCGTGTCAGTTTATTGTTGAATTTCTCTTTAATTTAATAATGTAATAATTTTAATGATAATTATTTTAATGATTCATATGAGTCGCTAGATATAGCTGCAAAGTATCAAGAATTGAGAGCAATCTCAATAATTGTGAGCAAGAAATGCTTTTAACTGATCTGGAAATCGTAGGTCTTGATGAACACAACAGCGAGAACCCTGCTCATATGGTTACAATAGTTGCACAAAAGATAGGGCACACAGTGACGGTGGCACAAGTGCCACCACCCGTCCGCGACCCCTTGTCGTCCGTCTAGCGTGTAAAACGCTCCGTGACCAGCTCCGTGAGCAGCCGCTCGGGCTAGTCGTGGCGATTGGTCCGGATGGTCAAACTAGCTGGTCAAACAAACTGGATGGTCAAACTAGCTGAACCTGACCGCATCTATATTAATGAACGACTAACCTTTTTCAACAGGCAACTTTTTCACAAGTCTCGTAAACAGTGACGGTGCAAAGGCTGGAAATATATGTGGACACGAGATGGGCGTATCTATGCTAGACACGATACAAATTCACTGAATTTTAGTATTCGTTCAGAGTCAGATATTACATTTTATTTTTTCATAAACAAAACTTTTATAAATCACTTGTAGGATGCAATCTATACATAGTTTCATAACTTTATTTTTCGTTTTACAAAAATTTGGAATAATTATTGAGTTAGTAACATTAAGCATTTTATGCAGGTATGCCTACATGCTATTACCTGTTTTATTCTTATGTAACCTACGTAATATAATTTACTTAATAAAGCATATAAAAATACTCTGACTATACAATAAATTTATATAAACTTTAATTTTATAAATGCCTTGTATTAAAATTCTACTCACAAATGAAATATTATAAATCCACCTTACCTAATGGTTTACATAAGAGTTTTTCTTTTAAATAGATACATAAATCAAAATATTAAAGTTTAAAATTCCAAAAACATACTTGAGTGCAACAAAAGTATAAGTTTATATCTGCATTGATTTTGAGTTACTGTTATGTCTACTTTAATAATACTATTTATTAATTATCATCATTTCAGTGTGAGATTTGTCAATTGTCTAATTTCACATGTTTGAGGTTATGTATGACACGGGAAAAGACATTTATTTACTGTAAATGTTAAAGGCAATTTTGTAATAATCAGTCTAATTGCTTAATAAATTTATATAATATATAATAATGTTTTTATAAATATTGTTATTTAACTGGCTCGTCCTGCTAGACCGAACTACTCGGAAATAATGGAATAGGCCACACTGAAAATCAGCGGCTGTGGTTTTCCTCGCCATATGCTGAGTGCACGCATTTTCGTGTCATAATGCAGCGTCATATTTGCTTAGTCTTGAGTAATACATTTGTCTGTAATTGAAGATGTTGTTTTATGTACCGAAATAAATATTCCTTTCTTTCTTTCTTTCAAATTATAGATCAATTAATATTATAATTTATTTAAAAAATGTGCAATATTCATGTAATTTCCCATATTAAGGTAGGCACAAATCATTGAAGTCCTTTCGACTCACTTTTAACTAAAGTTTCATTGGGACAGTGTGGTAGTGAGTTTGTCGCCGTAAGAAGAGTTAATTAGCTACAATAACAACTCATCTCATGTTCGTCCGTTTGTTTATAAACAATCTGTTAAATAACTATTATAACACGTAGATTTAGACCCATAAGTTGGATTCGCAATAATCGCCACGCTTGATGAGCGGATTTGCGACCTCAGCACCAGACATCCTATACATCAGATGCTGTTCTGTCTGATTGGTAGGCTTACTTTTGGTCTACTCTTATATGATATGATGGTTTCATATGTAAGATATTCCAATATCAATCCGGAAAATATGTAGTTTAATTGCTGTTACTCGCAACTTTACTTAAATTATGAAAGATATTTTCTATTACCTTTCAGAATGTTATAAGAAAATGATGTTATTTTTTTCGTTAAACGTAGCCTACCCAATGATTAAATGTTAAATTGCGTGTTATCGCAGAAGTCTGACCTCGCTAAGAATACATGTTGTTTCTTTGTCCAACCCAATCCTGTAGATCACAGCGTACATATGTATATTAGTCACCATAGGTAAACAGTCACGATATACGAGTGGTTGCGTGATCGGAATTCGAGTCAAAAGACCCGAGTTCGATTCTCAAGTGACAGACTCATATTAATGGTTTTGTTTTCTAAAAATCTTGTACGATTTATTTCGTTCTCTTGGACATAAGGACGGCGACAGGCACCACCTGCCACGTTGTCCCAAAACATGTCTTCGGTGGACGGTGAGTGAAACTGATTTAATCGTTTAGACCTCTGTCTGCCCCTGTATTGAGGGGTAGTGAAAACTCACCATAGAGCGCTTATCCGCCGCTCCTGTGACGTTTTCATTCACGGAAAAAGAATTCACTTCGTCTTACATCATTAACGACACTGCCAGTTAAAATTATAAAATTATTTAATCATTTACAGAACCACTAACCCGAGCCAATATAGAAGAAATAGTTTTCTAAATTGACCAGTCCAGGAATCGAACCCGAGATGTCAGAGCTGGAAACACCTTGAAAATCGGTGTGTACACTACACGTCCACGAACTCCTTTTGTAAATTAGTAAATTATAACCAGTTTGTACACGAGTTTCCTTTATGTGTGTCCAATGAAATAAATAAATAAACAGTACATAATACATTCATTACAAAGGTCCTTTAAAAGTACAAATACTTTATTAATTTCAAACGTCTGTCTACGCTTTAAAATCATAAGCCCCAACTTTTTATACGCCTTTCAAAAGCATTCATACGGAATAAAATGAAGTCCTGGTTTAATTGAAAAGCGACGATTTCCTCCGCTGTAGCTAATTAGGGCATGCGGTATTCCACTGTGGAAACTTGTCTGTCAGCTCCCATTGATAATTTAGGACTGCTACAAACTGCTCCTGTTTTGGCCATAGATTAAATTTACATTTTTACTTGATGAAGGCATAGAGAATTTTGCTGAATGTGAAAAGATAAGGCATGAACTGCTGAGATAAATGTTGAAGTGAACACGAAATTCACATTCGGGCCTAATCCCCTTTCTTTCCTCCTTCCTTTCCTTAATATTTTTCTTAAAAACCGGTCCTTGCAGCTCAAAAGTTACCTCTTCGACAATCGCTTATTACCAGGATAGCCCATTACATAGTTTTACATAAAATCTTCACATAAAATTTCTTCTAAATTCCTAAGTAACGTTTCTACTTTTTCTCTTTCTTAGGTGAAGGTGGTCTTTCTTCTTTCTTAGGTGAGCCTCTTATAAGAATTCTTACAATGTCAAGTCCTCGACATAGGAAGATGGTACAAGTCAAAACATGCCCTATAGTTGTAACTAACAACTACTACAACTAAAGTAAACACAGCCCTATCAGACTTAGTAGTTTCACTCTTACTCGGTTTCGCCGCCAAATAGTGTCAAACGGTGTCGAGTGATATTACAAACTGAGAGTTATTCCATCTTAGGGGTGACAACACAACAGTTACTTTCTCCGATTGAAGTTTTTTAAGTATGAAGTGAATCGATGTTTCTTCTGATACGTCAATCCGAAAATAAATCATGCTCAAAAAAACCTTTCCGCCTTAATATTACATTTAAGTTCCATACAAAGGTTTTTTGAATCACGATAGCCGAGTGGTTAGGTAGTCAGAATTTCGAGACAAAAGTCCCGAGTTCGATCCCCAGGTAACAGGCTCATACCAAAGTGTTTTTCAAAAACTTTTATACGAATTATAACGTTGGCTTGGACATAAAGACGGCGACGGGCTTCCCACCTGTCACATTCTTCCAAAAATGTCTTCGGTGGAAGGTGGGTCGAAGGGACTTAATTGTCTAGACTAGACCTCTGTCTACCCCTGTATTGGGAATTGCGTGAATATATTTATTTATTTATTTTATCCAAAAGTTGCCTGTAAGAGATCACTTTTGGTGATAATGTTGCCCATTGTACCCTATAATTTTGTCTATTTTGTATTCCTCTTTCTTTAATTTTTATTTGTGATAAAATAAAATATAAATGTAGTGTTTTCACATTTTACTATTAACATGTTACCTAAAGTTAAAGATAATTCCATCGTATACCTCTCAAGGAAAAAAAACTCGACTCAATCCGTCGTTTGAGAACAAAGCAAATCGGATTTATGGAATAAAGAAAACCCATAATCTTAGGAATTGTTGCTGAAAGTGGAGCTCGACGTTGCTTAACAATGGAAACTTATTTATCGGCTCTAACTAACGACTAAGTAACTAACGACTGTAGCAAACTGCGTTCAGTTTTAAGTAACTAGCGACGGCGAAACAAAACTTTGTTCCTCCAGTTAACGATTAAAACGTAATAAACATCTGTTGATGTGAGTGGTAAGTTGT
The DNA here is from genome assembly GCA_029286605.1 of Sericinus montela. NCBI lineage: Eukaryota > Metazoa > Arthropoda > Insecta > Lepidoptera > Papilionidae > Sericinus > Sericinus montela. Next base: position 177,045 of record JAGSMR010000093.1, on the reverse strand, counting down.
TATAGATATGAATAAATAATTAAGAAAAGAAACTCGCTATTGCCTAACATTACAGATTCCCTATGTATATGCTATATGTGTGTCTATGTATTGTAATGTACGCAATAAGTTTGCCATTTAAGATACATATCGTTTCTTCGGAATTACGTGAAAATATTTTAGTATAGCAATAAGTATAAATAAATATGTTTACGCAATTCCCAATACTGGAGTAGACAGAGGTCTTGTCTAGACATTTAAGTCCCTTTGACCCACCTTCCACCGAAGGTATTTTCAGGACAACGTGACAGGTGGTGAGCCTAAAAGGGTCATATAAACTCTTTGATTTTGCTGTTCTAGTGGCTTTCGTAAATGGAGACTATGGTATAAGAACCCTTAAAATGGCGTTCCAAAACTGCACTGCTGAACATAGGCCTCCCACAAAGACTGCCGCATAGAATGGTCCTGTGCCTTTAATTAAAAACATCTTTGTCAAACTTTCTTACTAAAACTTTCTCTCAAAGTGAACAAGCACTTAAATACGAAAATAGAGAAAATTATTAACGCTCCACGAATTAAACAAAGTGCAGTCCTGGCTTAAATGAATGACGATTTCACGTAATATTGTTCGTAAGAGCGGTATTCCGTAGTATTTCAACAATGAAAACTTATCTGTCAGCTCTCCATTGATAAACGAGCACTGCTGCAGGCTATCCGACACTTTTGAGAATAATCAACGAATTACAGAAGTCTGGCAATATAGAAAATAATTCAAAGAATACAAAACACAACACTAATTAATGTAAAAATTTGGTCCCAAATTGAGAATAACAAACGTTTTCATTGCTTAAAGACCACAGTGTATTAGAAATAAAGGATGTTTTTACGGTAATAATACTCGTGTATCTACTTTCTTAGCTGTTGTAAATACTACAACTTTGTAAATACTCAATTGACGTCTTGTCTTAACAGTCTTTTTTATAGAATACTCTTGGATTCTTGTTTTTAATACGTGTTAAGCACATGTACTAACAGTGTTATGTGATAGAGTAAAACAGCTAAGAAAGATGAAATACGAGTACTATTAGCTTAAGAATATACTTTATTTCTAATACACTGTGGTTTTTAAGTTTGTGGTTTTTCTTTGCGAAACTTCAGAGAATGAGGCTTATATTCCTTAATCCTTTATTTTCGTGGGTACTTTTTGTGGGGAGGGAAAAGTCTAGATAATGTTATTGGCTTCCAATAGATGGCGGGAAAGTATATAGCACAAAATATGCTTACGCAACTCAAAAGGTTTTCTTTTTACTTTCTTCCCTTCCTGTCCTTTTTCAGTCCTTTCGACCTACGACCTATATTTCATCGCATTTTATTTACGGTCAACAGTCACGATAGCCGAGTGGTTGAGTGGTCACTAGACGTCGGAGTTTCAAGTCGAGAGACCCCAATTCAATCCCCAGGTGGCAGGCTCGTACCAATGAGTTTTTAAAGAAACTTATGTATCAATTATATCGTTGGCTTGGTCAAATAGACCGCTACGGGCTCACCACCTGTCACGTTGTCTGGTATATATCTTCGGTGGAAGGAGGGTTGAAGGGCCTTATTTGTCTAGACATCTGTCTACCCCTGTATTGGGAATTGCGTGAAGATATATATTTTTATTGTTTACGGTAAAATATGACGAATGATAAGCCCGTCACAGGTGTTAGTGTGTCCTAACTGTGTGAAAAAACCCATTGCTACGAACATTCGATTCTAATTCCGATTCTGTAACCACGCTCTTTTAAAATTCATTAAACGTTTAAGCTACATAACTTGCTAAATAAATAAGTAAACATACACCCGTACACTCACCCGGTTTCTGCTGAATAATTTGCAAATAAATTAACAGAAAAATCTTTGTAAATTGTTGATTGCAAGGAACTCGATTAAAACTTCGACTGTATAAACAAAATGAATAATGGCGTTCTGTGAATAAATAAAATTTCTAGCGTTCGCTTCATTTCTTGTTGATTGATTTGTACTGTAATGTAAGTCAGCGCGCTTACTTTTTTCTCGAGTGACCCTGGTTCGATCCTGATCCGGCAACTCTAAAATTGCCTTCCCGAATAAGCATAGGCAAAAAACGAAATCTAAAATAGGCAATATTTTTATCAACTAATCTCGATGCGTGAGGTTTTTTTATCACCAAACAAATGAATAAATTTTGTTAATAACTACTTAAATACTCTGAAGTTTGGACAGTTAAAAGTACCAAATTTAAAATTTAATGACAATCCCACAATACATTATCTTCGTGTAACTCCAATGGTTTAGGCTGCGCACATTGAGATAGTTATCAGAGGACAGAAATTATATATGTTTATATATATATATATATATATATATATATATATATATATATATATATATATATATATATATATATATATATATATATATATATATATATATATATATATATATATATATTTATATATATATATATATATATATATATATATATATATATATATATATATATATATATATATACGGGCGACGTTTTTCCGGCTCTCATATCTCTCTTAAATATTTGAATCAGTGGACATTATTTTTTCATTTAATACATTTCTTTTCAGAAAGAATCTCACTTACTTGCCTGTGAAAGCCCATTGCAAGTCATATGCCCTTAAGTTGGGTTTGCCTTAGTCAATATGTTTGACAAGCGAATTGGCGGTACCAGTACCAGACACACCGTACCTTAGACACTCCTGTCTGTCTCGGGTCTGCTTAAATTTGGTCTGATATTTTTCCCAATGAATGCCCATAATACATAAACAGAAGCTTTAGTGTATCGTTCTTTTATTTATTAATTTTATTGACGACTTTTGTAGACGAATGGTATGGTATATACACTAGTTTTCGCTAACTCTAGAGGATTCCCGGATTCGATTTCTGAACGACTCAATGTACAAAATCACTTTTATATCATTATCTCGGGTATTTGTGGCACCTTCATTGATTGACATTCCATAACACAAGTGCTTTAGCTATCTATAATTTATTAATTTATCTTTGCTGTGTTGCCATAAATTAATAATATTAACTACATCGGTCAATTTATTATCGTACGTTCCTCGCAGTTGTTCTAGTTTGTGTGCAATCAACTGTGCTCAACAAATAGGTCGCCTATGTCTATTTAATTAACGAAAACGACTCGCTTAGTGAAACAATTATTCCTTGTTTTGTTCACTTGGAGAAGTTATTCAGTATTTTTATGTACACAATATAAACGACCCGATAGCCTAGTTGGTGGCCTTGTCATTGTTACTTATGGTTGCAGGTTTGAATCACGCTAGGGGCAAACATTTGTGTTGAATGTTTGTACGCAAATCATGGATGTTTTATGTATATATGAATATTTACTAAGGTAAATATATACGCATGGTAGTATACTGTATCGTTAGCTTGAATATCAAGACGGCGATATGCTCCCCACCTGTTAAGTTTTTTCAAAAAAGCTGAGATGGGAAGTGAGTCGTAAGGACTTCGTGGTCCTGATATGTGACTATCCCAGTATAAGAAATTGTTTGAAGATACTAATAAATAAATCTTGCTTAAATAAACATTTACCCGTACACACTAAGTTTGTGACTATACCGAGTGGTAGGGTGGTCGGAATTTCGAGTGGAGATACCCGAGTTCGATACCCCAGGTGGCATTCTTGTACCAAAAGATTTTACAAAAATTTATGCATGAATTATATTGTTAGCTTCGCTAGCTATCGTAGCTTGGACATTGAGACGACAACGGGCTCTCCACCTGTCACGTTGTCCCAAAATATCTTCGGTGAAAGGTGGGTCGAAACGACTTAATTGTCTACATCTCTGTCTACCCCTGTATTTGGAACGGCGGGAAGAAATTTATATATTTATACATACACACAAAAAATATTACCCTCCAAAAGAGTTTTCTTCTACCAGGCTCTTCTAATCGATACGAATATAACTTAAAGAATTGTTGATTGCAAGGAATTCGATTAAATGACTAGTGTAGTCAATGATATGCTGAAGGAAAAGGGATAGCTACTCGCCAGGTAGACCTGGGGAGTCCGTCTCCTCCACCAGTCTGCTATTGGTACTCATATATGTGAGCATAACATGCTTTCCTGAATTGTCCGCCAATAGCGAGCATCTAATATAGATCTATCATATAAATTATCTAATATAGATCTATCATATAAATTATCTAATATAGATCTATCATATAGATCATCTAATATAGATGATATATATGATAGACATCGCTAGATGTCACCAGGCAAATTTTGGATACAAATTGATAACGATTACAATTTCTTCTACTTTGACTATATTCTATTTATGTATCGTCACACACGACACCATTAATAACAAGCTTCTAAAGACTAAGAAGTATGACTCATTCTGTAACCTGCCGTCGAAGGTGTCGTAAGGTAAAGTAAAGAGAAAACCTTGGAAAGCCCATTGGATCCCGATAGATGGCGAGGAAACCATCTCCTAAAATACCATACCTAACTATTACAGACCGGTGACTGGCAGCACAATCTAAGGTGCGATATTTCTAGCTGTTATTTTATAAACTGTAATCAATAAATAATTTAAACATGAATTTTTAATTATGCCTCTGTGTAAGAATAATTTAAAAATCAAGAACATTATTAACAAAATTTTTACTAAGTCATTTTAATTATGTCCTTGCACTTTTTTAAATAGGTTGGTTTATTTATTTTGATAGCTAAGTAGTTATAAAATTTAAAAAAAAATCCCAAATATTTTATATTAATTAGGAAAAACAAAACTTTATTAGGAAGAATTAATGGCATTTGGGAGATAAACAGAAAGTCATCCAGCGCTTTTATTTACAATTTTATTTGCAATGCAATTTAAGCTAAATAACAATTAATGAATATAATAATAACATGTTGTTTTTGTGTAATAAATTGACTACGTGTAATAAAGATACTTACCAGCTAAAACTGTTTCATTAAGAATTTTAATTAAGCATTGTTACATAAAGAATGAAAACTGCGCAATCTGTGTCTTCACGAGTCAAGTAATTTACATTGTAAACGACAAAATGGCTGCATAAACTGCAACTAACCGAATAAAGCTATGGAATATTTTTTAACGATCTTAAACGACCTCTATGGCACACTGGTTTTCGTGGTGTCACAAGCTCTGTGGTCCCGAGTTCGATTCCCAGTCCGGTCAATGTTGAAAAGCTTTTTTATACATTTTCTCGGGACTGGATGACAAGTGCTTAAGCTATTACGTTAGGACCAGAGCAATGTGTGATATTGTCCCTATCTATCTATGTATCAATGTATATTAAAAATAACGTTTTAGTTTCTCGGATCGTGTTTATTAAGCTTCATAATCTATTTTCAAAAGTTACATATATCGTAATACTAGTAAAATATACAAGCTATTATCCACTACTTAGTTAAATCTCCGGTATTTGTACAAACTCAGCGTAATGACTCTATCCACTTGCAGCCGTGTGAAATCAAATTCGGTGTGTTATAATTACTTTAACCTGTTGAATGCATTTATCGTATGATTCACATTTCACTACGATATGCAATGTTACTCCGAATATTGTATGGTATTACGAAGTTATGCACTTTAATTGTAGTGTGGTTACGACGTAAGGATATACCACCCCCTCCCTTCCCGTGGATGACGTAAGAGCCTTTAAAATGAAATTGGCTCCTGACGGAGTCGGGGGTATCTTTAAATATACTCGTACTAATTTAAAATCCAACAGACCGGTGACAGGCGGCAGCGTCTATAGTGCGAGGAGTCTGATACTGCGATAGGCAATCCGCTTGCCAAGCGTGACGATTATAATCGTCACGCTTTGCTATAGCAAACTTCGCAGGAGCCTCTGTGTCCTCTTAAGTGGATTTTGCAGGATGATACTTTGATGATGATGACATTGAATAGTCTCGTTTTGTTAAAGAACACACGCGCAAATGAGCTTTTTAATTAAAACTTTTGCCTGCATAAACTTATTGCATTGAGTCGGAAGAAAGCTTAACCTAAATTTTGTGTGTAAATTAAATTTACTTTCTAAGCAGCATGGGAGCTCTAGCTACTATTAAAATATGTTACTTTTATTATGAGATATATTTAATTGTGAACTGATTTTGACGGTTCTTGTTTTGTATACACTCCCTGTGTGCTTGATAAATCTTACCCCAGTTATAAGTGTTGAAATAAGGGTTACAGACTGTTTGTAACGTAAATCTTAGTAAATAAATTTATTTCAATTTTCATGATAAAGCCGGCTATACCTCATCATTAGATTAAAAAAAGACAATAGTAATAGATTGCTTTCAAACGTATGGTATTTGAACACAGATTAGGATTATCAGACAAACATTACTTATATCTATGTATATGTCACGATAGCCGTGTTGTTGGGTGGTCAAAATTTCGAGTCGAGAGACCCGAGTTCGATCCCCAGGTGGCAGAGCCAATGAGTTTTTCAAAAAACTTATGTACGAATTTCATCGTTGGCTTGGACATAAAGGCGGCGACGGGCTCACCATCTGTCACGTTGTCCTGAAAATATCTTCGGTGGAAGGTGGTCAAAGGGACTTAATTGTCTAGACTTGACCTCTGTCTACCCCTGTATTGGGAATTGCGTGAAGATATTTTTATGTATATGTACAAATGAATATATGTATGCTCTACGTTTGTCTATGTACATATACTCTTATTTATATACAAATAAATAAGTTTAATTAATCTATCCTATTATTCATATTATTTATGCATCTTACTACAATATTTCTCCACGCCCTGGGTTGATTGCCAGAGAATGCCAAAGGGCATTAAGTCCGCCCATTATTATCCATGTGGTGTAACAATAAAGTATAAATAAATAAATAGTAAAATATACAAGCTATTATCCACTACTTAGTTAAATCTCCGGTATTTGTACAAACTCAGCGTAATGACTCTATCCACTTGCAGCCGTGTGAAATCAAATTCGGTGTGTTATAATTACTTTAACCTGTTGAATGCATTTATCGTATGATTCACATTTCACTACGATATGCAATGTTACTCCGAATATTGTATGGTATTACGAAGTTATGCACTTTAATTGTAGTGTGGTTACGACGTAAGGATATACCACCCCCTCCCTTCCCGTGGATGACGTAAGAGCCTTTAAAATGAAATTGGCTCCTGACGGAGTCGGGGGTATCTTTAAATATACTCGTACTAATTTAAAATCCAACAGACCGGTGACAGGCGGCAGCGTCTATAGTGCGAGGAGTCTGATACTGCGATAGGCAATCCGCTTGCCAAGCGTGACGATTATAATCGTCACGCTTTGCTATAGCAAACTTCGCAGGAGCCTCTGTGTCCTCTTAAGTGGATTTTGCAGGATGATACTTTGATGATGATGACATTGAATAGTCTCGTTTTGTTAAAGAACACACGCGCAAATGAGCTTTTTAATTAAAACTTTTGCCTGCATAAACTTATTGCATTGAGTCGGAAGAAAGCTTAACCTAAATTTTGTGTGTAAATTAAATTTACTTTCTAAGCAGCATGGGAGCTCTAGCTACTATTAAAATATGTTACTTTTATTATGAGATATATTTAATTGTGAACTGATTTTGACGGTTCTTGTTTTGTATACACTCCCTGTGTGCTTGATAAATCTTACCCCAGTTATAAGTGTTGAAATAAGGGTTACAGACTGTTTGTAACGTAAATCTTAGTAAATAAATTTATTTCAATTTTCATGATAAAGCCGGCTATACCTCATCATTAGATTAAAAAAAGACAATAGTAATAGATTGCTTTCAAACGTATGGTATTTGAACACAGATTAGGATTATCAGACAAACATTACTTATATCTATGTATATGTCACGATAGCCGTGTTGTTGGGTGGTCAAAATTTCGAGTCGAGAGACCCGAGTTCGATCCCCAGGTGGCAGAGCCAATGAGTTTTTCAAAAACTTATGTACGAATTTCATCGTTGGCTTGGACATAAAGGCGGCGACGGGCTCACCATCTGTCACGTTGTCCCGAAAATATCTTCGGTGGAAGGTGGGTCAAAGGGACTTAATTGTCTAGACTTGACCTCTGTCTACCCCTGTATTGGGAATTGCGTGAAGATATTTTTTTATGTATATGTACAAATGAATATATGTATGCTCTACGTTTGTCTATGTACATATACTCTTATTTATATACAAATAAATAAGTTTAATTAATCTATCCTATTATTCATATTATTTATGCATCTTACTACAATATTTCTCCACACCCTGGGTTGATTGCCAGAGAATGCCAAAGGGCATTAAGTCCGCCCATTATTATCCATGTGGTGTAACAATAAAGTATAAATAAATAAATAGTAAAATAAAACAACCAGCGAAGAACTGAAAATTAATTTAAAAAGAGGGTAATCGAAATGTACGTAGCAATTACATTCTTTAATTACGTAACTTATTATGAACTTAATTTTCCTCATATTTATTATAAAAATCTTACAGCTATTATAATAAGAATGAGTTCTGCAGTTTGTTCCACTTTACTAAGCGCTGCAGTGTTACAATTGCCAGAGAACTAACCAATTAGAGTTTTCATTGCACAAACAACGACCCTTAAGGAAATTAGAGCCAGGATTCAACAGTTTTATGGAGTAATTTAGCATTCCGTTGCCTATTACATTGTGTTTCTATAATTTCAAAGAAACAAAGTTTTCGTATTTTGTCGTTTCCTCCTCATTTCAATGTTAGTTTTGAATTTTATTATACTTTTACTGTTTTTAACAAATTCTTTCTTACTTACTTAGAGTTTTACTAATTTTCTTGATTTTAAACAAGAATAAACACAGTCATCCTTATCTTCAGAAGGCACTATTTTTAGTCCTCATGGGGTAATATGCATTTTAATTCTTCATTGAATCTGTTTTAGTAAGTCTGTTAGCACTTCATTTCAGTACAGTAAGAGGCAGCTACTTGTAAATCAAGTTAATAATTGACTCGTTATCACTCCAGTATAATAAACTGCCGTGGAGCCATTCATTACTTCCTCCGTCAATAATTAAATAAATATAAACATAAATATCTTCACGCAATTACCAATACAGTGGTAGACAGAGGTCGGTTTAGTCTAGACAATTAAGTCCTGTTGACCCACCTTCCACCGAAAATATTTTCGGGACAACGTTTCAAGTGGTGAGCTCCTTCGCCGTCTTTATGTCCACGCCAACGATTTAGTTTGTACATAAGTTTTAAAACCCGTCCGTACGAGCTTGCCACCTGAGGATCGAACGCGGGTCTCTTGACTCGAAACTCGGATATCGTAATCAATAATTAACATACAAATAATGTAAGAAATGCTTGTTATGTATTATTACGCTCCCTAAGTAAAGCTTTTAGCTAGCAATGGATTTTGTACTTAAATTTAGACACAAAAAGTCTCGATAGACGAGAGGTTGGATGATAGAATTTTGGTCGATCCTCAGATGGAAGGGTCGTAACAATGGATTTTTTCAAACCTATATACGATTCATATCGTTGGTTTGGATAGATAGATACGGCGACAGGCTAACCACCTGTCACGTTGTCCCAAAAATATCTTCCGTAAAAGGTGTGTTGAAAGGACTTAACGTGACTTCTGTAAATAAAAATAAATAAATGTCATCACGCAATTCCCAAAACGGGGGTAGACAGAGGTCGGTTTAGTCTAGACAATTAAGTCCTGTTGACCCACCTTCCACCGAAAATATTTTCGGGACAACGTTTCAAGTGGTGAGCTCCTTCGCCGTCTTTATGTCCACGCCAACGATTTAGTTTGTACATAAGTTTTAAAACCCGTCCGTACGAGCTTGCCACCTGAGGATCGAACGCGGGTCTCTTGACTCGAAACTCGGATATCGTAATCAATAATTAACATACAAATAATGTAAGAAATGCTTGTTGGCGTATTATTACGCTCCCTAAGTAAAGCTTTTAGCTAGCAATGGATTTTGTACTTAAATTTAGACACAAAAAGTCTCGATAGACGAGAGGTTGGATGATAGAATTTTGGTCGATCCTCAGATGGAAGGGTCGTAACAATGGATTTTTTTCAAACCTATATACGATTCATATCGTTGGTTTGGACATAAAGGCGGCGACGGGCTCACCATCTGTCACGTTGTCCCGAAAATATCTTCGGTGGAAGGTGGGTCAAAGGGACTTAATTGTCTAGACTTGACCTCTGTCTACCCCTGTATTGGGAATTGCGTGAAGATATTTTTTATGTATATGTACAAATGAATATATGTATGCTCTACGTTTGTCTATGTACATATACTCTTATTTATATACAAATAAATAAGTTTAATTAATCTATCCTATTATTCATATTATTTATGCATCTTACTACAATATTTCTCCACACCCTGGGTTGATTGCCAGAGAATGCCAAAGGGCATTAAGTCCGCCCATTATTATCCATGTGGTGTAACAATAAAGTATAAATAAATAAATAGTAAAATAAAACAACCAGCGAAGAACTGAAAATTAATTCTAAAAAAGAGGGTAATCGAAATGTACGTAGCAATTACATTCTTTAATTACGTAACTTATAATGAACTTAATTTTCCTCATATTTATTATAAAAATCTTACAGCTATTATAATAAGAATGAGTTCTGCAATTTGTTCCACTTTACTAAGCGCTGCAGTGTTACAATTGCCAGAGAACTAACCAATTAGAGTTTTCATTGCACAAACAACGACCTTTAAGGAAATTAGAGCCAGGATTCAACAGTTTTATGGAGTAATTTAGCATTCCGTTGCCTGTTACATTGTGTTTCTATAATTTCAAAGAAACAAAGTTTTCGTATTATGTCGTTTCCTCCTTATTTCAATGTTAGTTTTGAATTTTATTATACTTTTACCGTTTTTAATAAATTCTTTCTTACTTACTTAGAACTTTACTAATTTTCTTGATTTTAAACAAGAATAAACACAGTCATCCTTATCTTCAGAAGGCACTATTTTTAGTCCTCATGGGGTAATATGCATTTTAATTCTTCTACGAATTCAGTTTTTGCAAGCCCGGTTAAAAGTAGCTGCCTCTTACTTAGTACAGTAAGAGGCAGCTACTTGTAACCGGGTTAATAGTTGACTCGTTATCACTCCAGTATAATAAACTGCCGTGGAGCCATTCATTACTTCCCTCCGTCAATAATTAAATAAATATAAACATAAATATCTTCACGCAATTACCAATACAGTGGTAGACATAGGTCGGTTTAGCCTAGACAATTAAGTCCCGTTGACCCACCTTCCACCGAAAATATTTTCGGGACAACGTTTCAAGTGGTGAGCCCTTCGCCGTCTTTATGTCCACGCCAACGATTTAGTTTGTACATAAGTTTTTAAAAAACCCGTCCGTACGAGCTTGCCACCTGAGGATCGAACGCGGGTCTCTTGACTCGAAACTCGGATATCGTAATCAATAATTAACATACAAATAATGTAAGAAATGCTTGTTGGCGTATTATTACGCTCCCTAAGTAAAGCTTTTAGCTAGCAATGGATTTTGTACTTAAATTTAGACACAAAAAAGTCTCGATAGACGAGAGGTTGGATGATAGAATTTTGGTCGATCCTCAGATGGAAGGGTCGTAACAATGGATTTTTTCAAACCTATATACGATTCATATCGTTGGTTTGGATAGATAGATACGGCGACAGGCTAACCACCTGTCACGTTGTCCCAAAAATATCTTCCGTAAAAGGTGTGTTGAAAGGACTTAACGTGACTTCTGTAAATAAAAATAAATAAATGTCATCACGCAATTCCCAAAACGGGGGTAGACAGAGGTCTAGTCTAGACAATTAAGTCCCTTCGACCCATATTCCAACGAAGATATTTTCGGGTCAACGTGATAGGTAGTGAGTCCGTCGCCGCCTCAACATCCGAGCCAATAATAAATTCGTACATAAGTTTTAAAAAAACCCATTGTTACGAGCCTGCCATCGATCTCGAACTCGGGTCTCTTGACTCGAAATTCCCACCAACCAACCACTCCGCTATCGTGACTTAAAGACTGATAAATAATAAAGACTGATGAGAATAATGATTAATATAAAGTATTATGATTTCATAAATTATTAACAAACTAAGGTCATCTTAATTTGTATTATTATTGATTTGCAATTATGTACATGACATATTTTTTAATTATCATATATATTCATTTTTGTTATTATTTTTTTAATTATCATCATATATATTCGCGTCTAAATGATTAGACACTAAAGTAGCTATTGAAATGCTTAAAAAAATGCAAAAGTGGGTCGAAACAACCTAATTTTCTAGATCTCTGTATATATCTTACGCTGACGAGAAGTTTATCTAACACCTCTGCCTGTATAAATTATACAATCAGCATGTTATTTCGCGTCAGTGAAGCCTGCAGAACCACATAGCAACAGCATGGCGGACGTTCTCCTGTTCTAATTGCTCTATAATAAATAAATATCTTCATGCTTTTCCCAATACAGGGGTAGACAGAGGTCTAGTCTAGACAATTAAGTACCTTCGACCCACCTTCTACCGAAGATATTTTCGAAACATAACTTTTTTGAATTTGAATTCGTACATAACTTTTTTGAAAACCTCATTGGTACGAGCCTGGGGATCGAACTCGGGTCTCTTGACACGAAATTCCGACCAACCAACCACTCGGCTATCGTGACTTCTCTTATCGCTCTCTATTTAAAAATGTATTGTAACATTAGCTTGGACATTAAGACGGCGATGAGTTCACCTCCTTTCACGTTGACGCAAATAAGCTGCGGTGTAAAGTAGGTAAAAAGGACTTCATTGTCTAGACCCCTGTATCTCTAACCCAGTATGGAAAATAACGAGATGATATAAAAAAGATATAGATTGCCATGGTAACCATTGTTAATTTAAACGCGTTGTTGTTAACGTTGCCTGACAAATGATATCCTTTCCGTTGTTATCATAAAGTATTTCAATATTTAGTAACTCCGTTAAAAGGCTGAACCACCATCGAAGCATGGCCTGCTTTAGCTGGTTATTAATAAAAATAGTAGTAAAGATATAAGACATAATTACAATCAATGAGTTAACAATTAGCAAAACATTTAGTTCTCGAAATGAATTTTCATTCCTGTGCGCTTATGTTAAAGCAGATGGCTTTAACCATCAGTGCTAATTACTGTACATATTAATTATTTCATTAAAATTCCTGGCATTGTGATTTATTATTTTGTATTCGATATGAAATTAGCACTTCATTGTTCGTACCAAAGTGTATTTAATGCAGTCAAATGCTTTTGAACCGTGTGGTATATAATAATATACTACGACCTTCCATCTCATGAGTTTCGTAAGAGTTACCGTTAGATGACCCTAACCCCCGGCCATCTGATCTCCCCTGCCAAGGTATTTATTTATCATATTAATGTATTGCCATTTGTTATGTATGTATTTTTTGATATTTCATTTTATTGTATTTTATGTATTTTTACCTTTATTAGTATATAAACCCAACCGGACGAGAACATATAAAAGATACTCCATAATATAAAAGATACTCCAATGTAATAATAAATAAGTTGTTGTGCATGACAGTAATTGTAAAAAAAATTTTGCAAGCTCTCACGTTTTATCTTTAAATTTTTTTTACACTTAACATCTGGGCACTGGCCTTCACAAATATTTCATAGATTTAATAAGAAAGAAACAAACTAATGGTTCCGTCCGATGTTATTATTCGTTCACAGACTAATTAATCTAAACAAAAAATTGGGTCATCGTTTCTTAATGTCAGAACGTACACCAACATAAAAATAATATGCCTTAAAGAATACCTGAGGATCCTTCTGAATACTATTCTAAATTATTTTTGTTAACTATTATATTTTTCGAAAGTAAACCAATTATTTATGCCTTAAAACTACCCGTGGCGAGATACTAACTCTTTCTATCCTCTGTAAAATTTGCAACATAGTTTTAGTGCTAGTGGTAAAAACGAAAAAAATAGTATTATACTTATCAGTGCTTCTAAGGCTTAGAGTAGTGCGCTTTTCCTATATAGCTTTACGTTTATGTTACCATCGTAAAGAGTTATAGAAATTGATGATCATATTATTTTATAGAGAGGCCAAATCTTAATATCGTAAATCTCAACCGAACTTTGTTTTTATGAAAAATATTTTATAGTTATTACAATCATCGCTAAAGGACTCGTCAAGTTTAAAGACTAGCATTGCTTTCCCTAATTTTATTGCTTTTTATCTTTATGCAATTCCCCTAGGATAACAATGGAGTCTTTTTGTCCCACTTTTTACTGAAAAACTTTTTAAGTCAACGTCACAGTTCATCACAGTAACACATTTCCCCTAGAGATATTCGAACCTACAACCCTTAGCTTCCAAAGTAGTGTCACTACGAAATCGGTTACTGAGCCGTCAATTTCATTGTTAACTAAAATATATTAATAACACAATTTTTCAAATATTAGTCCTGAAATTGTTGGAAGGCGAATATATAATTATATTCAAAAATTTATTAAAATTTTTGAATTGATACTATTGCTATTAAATTTCCCTTTTAACCCGTGAGGAGACTAAAAGGAGCCTTGGAATTACTTTTAGCTACTGGCATGATAACCATCACAATAAAGACAAGGTGCGAGGTAATTGGCACAGCGATCGCCAATCCGCTCGTCATGCATGGCCCCTCCGTTATGTACCGTAGACCGGGATAGACCTATTCCCGGGAGTGGATTTTTACAGGCCGTATAAGTAACAATTCGAATGTATATATGATAATCGTTAACGAAATCGTTAAATAATGAAGAAAAACATAAAACACCACTCCGAGTGGTTGGGTGATCGGAAATCGAGTCAGAAGACCTAGAGTTCGATCCCTAGATGGTAGTCTCATAGCTATGGGTTTTTCAAAACCTATGTATATCGTTGGCTTGGACATAAATACGGTGTCTGGCTCACCACCTGTCACGTTGTCCCAAAAAATGAGTTCGATCGAAGGTTGGTTAAAAGTACTTAATTGTTTACCCCAGTATTGGGAATGACGTGAAGGATATTCATTTATTTATTTTAAATCGTTATACATAGCAATATTATTCGAGTTAATAAATGGAGAGATAAATAAAACCTCTTTATGTTACAGAACTCATAAATCAAATCGACTAATTGCCGCGGATCTGTTCCACAAAGTAACATCTGAATCAAGGCGAGACATAAATCCAATAATTCCAACCCACTTTACCAAGCAGACCTTGTCAAACGAACAGATTTTTTTATTATTATTTTATTCCTGTAATAGTATTTTGTTCATTTTAATATGATAAATGTAATTTAATTCTGGTTAGACAATTTTTCTAATCGCTTTTTCATATACAGACGAAATTAGTTTAAAAATTTATATTGCACGTCGTAAAATACATGCATAAAAATTTGCTATACGCAGACGCTGCTGCCAGTCACGAGTCTGCTGAATTTTGGGCTAGTATCTTTCAAGATGATTATCTCGACATCTCGGTAGGTTGGTACTTTTTTAGTCAGTCGCCTTTTACAACACTCACCGGAAGGGTGGTAAATTCTTAAGCGCATTATAAAAAAAATCTCTTCACGTTGTTCCCAACACAGGGGTAGACAGAGGTCTCGACAATTAAGTCTTTTCGACCCACCTTCCACCGAAAATATTTTTCGGGATAAC
Source organism: Sericinus montela (assembly GCA_029286605.1). Lineage (NCBI taxonomy): Eukaryota > Metazoa > Arthropoda > Insecta > Lepidoptera > Papilionidae > Sericinus > Sericinus montela. The sequence continues at coordinate 161,297 of JAGSMR010000093.1, read as the reverse complement.
GGGACAGGTGGTGAGCCCGTTGCCGTATTTTTGTCCAAGCTAGCGATATAAATCGTACAAAAGTTTTAAAAACCCTATTGTTACGAGCCTTGGTGATCCTCCGTGACTTTTTCCGCACATTTTTATTTCCATAGTCACCAGCCGTCCGTGTCTTCTGTCCATCTGCTTCCAGGTCTTCCTCTTTTTGTATATCCCTGGGGATCTGACCCTGGACTGCTGATAGGCTGTCAATAAGAAGAAGGTATAAAGACGTTTATAATGCACTACTGCTGTAGATTAAGCAAGTTTATCATAAATTCCTTTTCCTTGTGAAATACTCGCAGTACCTTAATAATATACTTCATCAAATAGCATTGACATAAGATATTGAAGTGGTTAACTTTTTTCCGTACTTAAAATTTAATTCGTGGTTATGATTATACAAAAGTCAACTCAGTCAACTCTTACCTTACCTCCTATAGACCTTATCATCTTATATACAAGCATATTGGCGATCGCAGTATCAGACACCTCGCAAGAGAAGTCACGATAGCCGAGTGGTTGGGTGGTAGTAAATTCGAGTTAAGGACCCGAGTTCGAACCCCAGGTGGCAGGCTCATACCAATAGGTTTTTGAAAAACTTATGTACCAATTATATCGAGGCTTATTTTATCATATTATGTATTTATTTATTTATTGCTTAATTTTGGTCTACTTTTCGCTTTTGGACTAATTTTCGAAATATATGTTTTTCATCATTATAAAACCAATAATTATCTATGAAAATATCTTTATTATTGCGTATTACCACAAGTTTTAAAGTTTTTTTTTGTCATTTTACAGTACTATATCGTTTCATATGTAATTGAAGAGTGACCTGCCAGTAACTTTTAAAATGGGGCGCAATTTGCAGCAGTCGCTTTACAAAGGTTTGCTTAACAAGTTTTTTATAAAGTACTTCCGCCTAAGTAAAACCGCTCAACCAATACTAAGGCTAATTATTGTTTTATTAAACAAACAGCTGGGTCTCGCGATTTCACCCACGTGAAAATTCGTTCCTAATACTATATTCAAAAGTCACGATAAGCGAGTGGTTAGGTGATCGTAATTCGAGCCAAGAGACCCGAGTTCGAACCCCAGGTCGCCGGCTTGAGCCAATGGGTTTTTTCAAAAATTATGTACGATTTTTATCGTTGGCTTGAACATGAAGACGGCGACGGGCTCACCACCTGTAACGTTGTCCCGAAAAATGAATTCGGTGGAAGGAGGGTCGAAGGGACTTAATTGTCTAGACTAGACCTCCGTCAACCTCTGTATTAGCAATGACGTGAAGATTTATATTTGTTATTATTATTATATTCAAACCAAAGATAAAAAAGGGTAAAGTAAAAAAATATACAAATACATGCAGTAGTTTTGCGCAACGTTATGCGCTTGTTATTGATTCACTAAATTTACCCGATCGCCCAGAATGATGTTAATGTTTTCGAGTATAGGTATAATATATTTTTTATGTATGTGTATATATTTTCTGGTACATTCTGATGCTACTAGCATAATTTGAGCTAACGACACGGATATCTCCCGTTAAGATTCAATCGCTGCGCTCGGCAAGCGGATTAGCGATCGCAGTACCAGACACCGCGCACTTCAGACACTACTGCCTGCCAGCGGCCCGCTTAATTTTGATCCAGTATTTCTCCATATACATCATGGTACAAATAATAAACGGTTTATTTGGTAGCAATCTGTTACATAATTTGACTTAACGAACTTATGGTTTGTTATATGGAGAATCTTAAGAGGACTACTTTTTACCGTTGATTTGTTGTATTGAGAATCTTAAGAGGCTAGTTCTTTAAGACCTCGGGAATAGTTATTTAAAATATCATTCACAATATAATCCTACTATTGAAAATAAGAAAGTTTGTGAGGATTCAAAAACTACTGAACTTCGATGAAACTATAAAGTAATATAGCTTTTACATCAGAATAGCACACACACTACAATTGACAAAGATTTTGTGTAATTTGGTCCCAACGTTACTATAATTATCAAGTAAGTCCCAATAATTCCTAATACATTGTTTTGCTTTATAAAAAATAGGCGTTGATCGTAGAGAAGTGAAAATTTAGGGTTGTATGTATTTTTGTATATAATAAAAAAATTAAAACAAAAAATTTTGTCTAAAAAAAAATTTAGGGGTTAACTTAGTTGCCCTTAACATTTAGGGAGATGAAAAATAGATGTTTTCCGATTCGCAGACCTTACTGATATGCACACAATATTTGACGAAAATTTTTGGAGAAATTAGATATATTGTATCATCACCTTTTTCTTATATCTTTTTGTTTTCAGTTTCATAAGAATTTTTAGGAATGTATTTTTAGTTATTTCGGTATTGACTTATCGGTATTGTTAAAGACTCATCTTTGTTTTCATGTGATGACAAAAATATTGTAGTTTTTTTTTGTAAGATTTGGGTAGTGGGTAAAGCTAATTTTATAATATTCCTTTTCATAATTATTTAGTCGAATATTTAATTGTATTATTTATTTAATCGCTTTTGTTACCATAAAGCATAAATTTTAAGAGTAAATTTTTCATAACATTCAGTATGTAGTTTCGTATATTATTTTTGAAGTGAATATCTTTATATATATATATATATATATATATATATATATATATATATATATATATATATATATATATATATATATATATATATATATATATATATATATATATATATATATATATATATATATATATATATATATATATATATATATATATATATATATATATATATATATATATATATATATATATATATATATATATATATATATATATTGTATCGTTTTCTTACAACAATCCTTAAAATCGAATGCATTTTCGTGTCAGTACAAAATAGTATATAGAAAACCGAGAGACCGAGTTAAATAAATGAAACAGTTTCTTTGACAAAGGTCACTGTCAAAAGTTAGTTCAGGTTTATTCAATTTGTGTCCCACCTCAGTTTATATGATGTTACTTTATGTGATGAATTTCCAGCCAGTATTATTTTTATATTTGGCGACAAGACCAAAATCACCTTTATTTTTATTCTTATTATTTTTTAATTTTCGTGAATACAAAACTCTTTGGTTTCAACTTTTAAGTAATCATTATTTATTTCTTAATTTTATTACCTGCTTTAACTAGTTATGAATACTAAATAAATATAAATGTCATAGATCATCAAGTGCCACGATTAATAGACACCTCGTTTTAGTTAAGGTAAAAATAACATATATTTGTCGATTCCCAGATGACAGATTCGTACTAAGAGGTGAACTTTTCACTCACGGAAAAAAAATTAATATACGACATAAGACCACTTCGTCTTACATCATTAACCACACTGCCAGTTAATTTTATAAAATATAAAAAACCCCTGACCTGAGCCATTATAGAAGAAATGGTTTTCTAAATTGACCAGTCCAGGAATTACCCGAGACGTCAGATCTGACACCTTGAAAATCGGTGTGTACACTACACGTCCATGGAGTCGTGTAGTAAATTATAACCTGTTTGTACACAAGTATATTCCCTTATGTGTGTCCAAAGAAAAAAATAAACATTACATAAAACATTCATTAGAAAAATCCCTTAAAAGCACAAATACTTTATTAATTTCAAACGTCTATCTTCGCTTTAAAATCATAAGCCCCAACTTTTTATACGCCTCTCAAAAGCATTCATACGGAATAAAATGAAGTCCTGGTTTAATTGAAAACTGACGATTTCCTCCGCTGTAGCTAATTAGGGCATGCGGTATTCCACAGTGGAAACTTATCTGTCAGCTCCCCATTGATAATTTAGGACTGCTACAAACTGCTCCCGTTTTCGCCATAGATTAAGTTTACATTTTTTACGTGAATAAGGCAAAGAGAATTTACTGAATGTGGAAAAAATAAGGCATGAAAGAACATCTTATATATGGAGGCTTTTAGTGAGGTAAATGTTGAAGGTTAAATGAAATTCACATTGAGGCCTCATCCCCTTTCCTTCCTTCCTTAATATTTTTCTTAAAAACCGGACCTTCCAGCTCTAAAGTTACCAATGTTCTTCGACAGTCGCTTATTACCTGGATTGCCCATTATTTACTCGTAGTTTTACATTAAATCATCGCATAAAATTTCTTCTAAAACTTAATCAAGTATATAACGTTTCTACTTTTCCTCAAAGTCTTTCTTCTTTTAGGTGAGCATCTTTCTTTGTTCTTTTAGGTAGGCCTCTTGTAAGAATTCTTCCAATGTCAAGTCCTCGACATTGGAAGATGGTACAAGACAACACAGCCCTGTCAGTCTTAGTAGTCTCACTCTTACTCTTTTGCCGCCAAGCAGTGTAAAACGGTGTCGAGTGCCATTACAAGCTAAGAGCTATTCGATCTTAGGGGTGACAACACATCCTCCTTGTAACATTCTCCGATTGAAGTTTTATAAGCCTGAACTGAATCGATGTTTCTTCTGATACGTCAATCTGATAAAAAAACATGCTCCACAAAAAACCTTTTCTCAATATTATATTTAAGTTCCAACCAATTTATTTTTCTCAATTTAATTTTTTTTTATTCCTCATTCCTTAATTTTTTTAAATAAAAATTAGTGATAAAATGAAATATAACTTTATTGTTTTCATAATTTTCTATTAACATGTTACCTAAAGTTAAAGATAATTCCATCGTATACCTCTCAAGGAAATAAACTCGACTCAATCCGTCGTTTGAGAACAAAGTAAATCGGATTTATGGAATAAAGAAAATCCATAATCTTCGGAATTGTTGCTGAAAGTGGAGCTCGGCGTTGCTTTACAATGGAAACTTATTTATCGGCTCTCTGTAACTAACGACTGTAGCAAACTGCGTTCAGTTTTAAGTAACTGACGACGGCTAAACAAAACTTTGTTCCTCCAGTTAACGATTAAAACGTAATAAACAACTGTTGATTTGAGTGGTAAGTAGTTATAGATATGAATAAATAATTAAGAAATAAAACTCGCTATTGCCTAACATTACAGATTCCCTAGGTATATGCTATATGTGTGTCTATGTATTGTAATGTGCGCAAAAACTTTGCCATTTAAGATACATATCGTTTCTTCGGAATTACGTGAAAATATTTTAGTATAGCAATAAGTATAAATAAATATCTTTACGCAATTCCCAATACTGGGGTACTATCATGACTTTGTAAGTGACATAGCAATAAGTGGTACCATTATATAAATACTCTATTTTAATAGTCCTGTGCTTTATTGTGTGTATATAAATAATTTTAAAAAATACATTAATAAAAAACATTCATACATCGGGACAACATCACGTCCACTGTTCTGTTCCCAAACCAAGTAGCTAAAGCATTAGTGTTATGGAATCACGATAATCGAACCTGAGACCACAGAGCTGGCAACTCCTTGCAAACCGTTGAGTATGTGACTCGACCTCCGCGGTGGTCATCAAGGTCATACAAACTCTTTGATTTTGCTGTTCTAGTGGGTCTCGTAAATGGAGACTATGGTATAAGAACCCTTAAAATGGCGTTCCAAAACTGCACTGCTGAACATAGGCCTCCCACAAAGACTGCCGCATAGAATGGTCCTGTGCCTTTGCCATCCATTGACTCCCCGCAACATTCTTCAATTCGTTACTCCGTCTTCATTCATCTTCATCATCTTGTGGATGTGTGTGTTGGCTGAGCGTTTGATCATTTGGCTATTTATGCTAGGACACCTTTTTACAAACTGGCTGCCTCTTCGTCACATACAAAGCATACGTTTACATACGTACTCTGCAATGCCGTGATCCCGCCTCGTTCGAACCGGCCCATTAGTGCCAACGAGTCTACCGTCAGGGAATCGAACTCGATTCTCTAGAATTCTGATCACCCAATCATTCGGCTATCGTGACTTAATATTGTGATACGCCCTCTTTACGCGAGTGCTACTCTCACTGCTTCCGTTTTTGTCATAATATACATATCTTCACATGACTTTGAATTCGGAAGTGCATATCATTGCGGTATAGCATAAAAAATATATCATCACGCCATTACACAGGAGCCACAGGTTTAGACAATTAAGTCCTTTCGACTCCACCGAACATTTTTTTGAACATTATGAAAAATTATGTATAAATAATCTGTACCCAATATTTAATTAAAAACATCTTTGTCAAACTTTCTTACTAAAACTTTCTCTCAAAGTGAAAAAGCGCTTAAATACGAAAATAGAGAAAATTATTAACGCTCCACGAATTAAACAACGTGCAGTCCTGGCTTAAATGAATGACGATTTCCCGTAAAATTGTTCGTAAGAGCGGTATTCCGTAGTATTTCAACAATGGAAACTTATCTGTCAGCTCTCCATTGATAAACGAGCACTGCTGCTGACTATCCGACACTTTTGAGAATAATCAACGAATTACAGAAGTCTGGCAACATAGAAAATGTTACATGTAATGTGAAATGTGATGACCACCGTAGACTAGTGGCGTAAACACTTGTTTTCAAGGTGTGTGGTGTGTGGGTTCGATTCCCGGTCGGGTCAATGTAGAAAAACCACTTTTTCTACATTTTCTCGGGTCTGGGTATATGTGGTGCCTTCGTTGTTTCCGATTATCCCATACCTCAAGTGCTTTAGCATCTTACATTGGGATCGGAGCTATATATATGATGCTGTCCCTATCTATATATGAATTTATTTATTGTTATTAACATAGAAAATAATTCATAGATTACATAACATGTAATAACACTAATAAATGTAATAATTTAGTCCAAAATAGAGAAAAAAAAAACGGTTTCATTGCTTAAAAACCACAGTGTATTAGAAATAAAGTAGGAATATGTCAAGGAGTAGTTGTAGATGATGGACAAGAACAAAATCTGAAGGGGCAACTTACCTGTTAAAGTACATAGCATAATATATGCTTACGCGGACTCCAAAGGTTTTCTTTTTACTGTCCTTTTTCTATCCTTTCGACCTACGACCTAAATTTTAATCGGATTTTATTTACGGAAAAGTGACGAATGATGAGCCCGTCACAGGTGTTTATGTGTTCTAACTGTGTGAAAAAACTCATTGCTACGAGCATTCCATTCGAATTCCGAATCCGTAACCACACTCTTTTAAATTCATTAAACGTTTAAGCTTCAAAACTGGCTAAATACATAAGTAAACATACATCCGTACACTCAAAAAAGTACTAGTCTCAACCCTCCTTGGGTTGCTACTAAATGATTCGCATATAAATTATCAGAAAAATCTTTGTAAATTGTTGATTGCAAGGAATTCGATTAATACTTCGACTGTATAAACAAAATGAATGATTGCGTTCTGTGAATAAATAAAATTTTTAGCGTTCGCTTGATTTCTTGTTGATTGCTTTGTACTGTAATAGTCAGCGCGCTTACTTTTTTCTCGAGTGACCCTGGTTCGATCCTGATCTAGCAACTCTAAAATTGCCTTCCCGAAAAAGCATGGGTAAAAAAAGGAAACCTAAAATGGGCAATATCTTTACCATAAAACCTCGGTGCGTGTGGTTTTTTTACCACCATACAAATGAATAAATTTTGTTAATAATTACATAAATACTCTTAAGTGAGCACTATAAAAAAGTCAAATTTAAAATTTATTCACAATCCCACAATACATTATCTTCGTGTAACTCCAAAGGCGCACGTTGAGATAGCTATCACAGGACAGGAATTATTCCTACATACGTGATCTTTATCGTAATATTTTGGCAAGGCAAAATCTTCATATACTGCAACCGTAACCTATGTGATATTCTGATGTATAAGCTGTATTACTGTAAAGTTTTAACAAAATACGTTCAATAGATTTTGCGTAAAAGACTAAAGAACATCCATCCATCCTCACCAACTTTCGCTTTTATGTATTACCTGGGAAATCTGACAACACGTGCGTAGTATGGACGACGTTTTTCCTGCTCTCATATCTCTCTTAAATATTTGAAGGAAGGCTTTTACCTAGCAGTGGACATTACTTTACTTTTTCATTTAATACGTTTCTTTTCCAGAATCTTCTTGCCTGTAAAAGTCCACTGCAAATCATAGGCTCTTAAGTTGGGTTTGCCATACTCGATATGCTTGACAAGCGAATTGGCGATACCAGTACCAGACACTCCTGCCTGTCTCCGGTCTGCTTAAATTTGGTCTGATATTTTTTCCAATCAACGCCTCTCATCTTTCGTTGGGCACTGAGAATCAGTAAAAATAACGGCGACGGGCTCACCACCTGTCACGTTGTCCCGAAAATATCTTCGGTGGAAGGTGGGTCGAAGGGACTTAAATGTCTAGACTAGACCTCTGTGTACCCCTGTATTAGGAATTGCGTAAAAATAACAATTTTGAGAAACTGCTTGAGAGCAATCAACATAACCCAAAGGGTTTTTAGTCATCCACATGTTGATTTATCTATCTGTATCATATACATAAACAGAAGCTTTAGTGTATCGATCTTCTATTTATTAATTTAATTGACGACTTCTAAAGACGAATGGTATGGTATATACTAACTCTAGAGGATTCCCGGATTCGATTCCTGCTCAATGTACAAAATCACTTTTGTATCATTGTCTCGGGTATTTATGGCACCTTCGTTGATTGACATTGGATAATACAAGTGCTTTAGCTACTTTTGTATCGGAGCATTACATGTGATGCTGTCCCTTTCTATGATTTATTAATTTATCTTTGTATTATTCTTGCTGTGTTGCCATCAATTGATAATATTAACTACATCGGTCAATTTGTTATCGTACGTTTCTCGCAATTGTTCTAGTTCGTGTGCTATCAACTGTGCACAACAAATAGGTCGCCTATATCTATTTAATTAACGAAAGCGACACGCTTAATGAAACAATTATTCTCTGTTTTGTTCACTTGGAGAAGTTATTCGGTATTTTTATGTCCACAATATAGAGGACTCGATAGCCCGGTTTGTGACTTTGTCATTGATACTAGTATTAGGTTGCAGAAGAATGACGCTGGGGACAAACATTTGTGTGATGAATGTTTGTACTCAAATCATGGATGTTTATATGTATATACGAATATTTATCTATGTAAATATATACGCATGTTAGTATACTGTATCGTTAGCTCGAACATTAATACGGCGATATGCTCACTACCTGTCACGTTATTCCAAAAAGCTGCGGTGGAAAGTGGATAATAAGGACTTCAAAGTCTAGACTTCTGCCTATTCCAGGGAAATTGTGCGAAGATACAAATAAAAATGCTTGCTAAAAATAAACATTTACCCTTCCATACAAAGTGACTATAGCCGACTGCTAGGGTGGTCCGAATTTCGAGTCGATCGAGTCGAGATACCCGAGTTCGATACTCAAGTGGCATTCTTGTACCAATAGAATTTTTCAAAATCTTATGTACGAATTATATCGTTGGCTTGGATATTGAGACAACGACGGGCTCACCACCTGTGACGTTGTCCCAAAATATCTTCGGTGGAAGGTGGGTCGAAGGGACTTAAATGTCTAGACTAGACCTCTGTGTACCCCTGTATTAGGAATTGCGTAAAAATAACAATTTTGAGAAACTGCTTGAGAGCAATCAACATAACCCAAAGGGTTTTTAGTCATCCACATGTTGATTTATCTATCTGTATCATATACATAAACAGAAGCTTTAGTGTATCGATCTTCTATTTATTAATTTAATTGACGACTTCTAAAGACGAATGGTATGGTATATACTAACTCTAGAGGATTCCCGGATTCGATTCCTGCTCAATGTACAAAATCACTTTTGTATCATTGTCTCGGGTATTTATGGCACCTTCGTTGATTGACATTGGATAATACAAGTGCTTTAGCTACTTTTGTATCGGAGCATTACATGTGATGCTGTCCCTTTCTATGATTTATTAATTTATCTTTGTATTATTCTTGCTGTGTTGCCATCAATTGATAATATTAACTACATCGGTCAATTTGTTATCGTACGTTTCTCGCAATTGTTCTAGTTCGTGTGCTATCAACTGTGCACAACAAATAGGTCGCCTATATCTATTTAATTAACGAAAGCGACACGCTTAATGAAACAATTATTCTCTGTTTTGTTCACTTGGAGAAGTTATTCGGTATTTTTATGTCCACAATATAGAGGACTCGATAGCCCGGTTTGTGACTTTGTCATTGATACTAGTATTAGGTTGCAGAAGAATGACGCTGGGGACAAACATTTGTGTGATGAATGTTTGTACTCAAATCATGGATGTTTATATGTATATGCGAATATTTATCTATGTAAATATATACGCATGTTAGTATACTGTATCGTTAGCTCGAACATTAATACGGCGATATGCTCACTACCTGTCACGTTATTCCAAAAAGCTGCGGTGGAAAGTGGATAATAAGGACTTCAAAGTCTAGACTTCTGCCTATTCCAGGGAAATTGTGCGTAAAAATAAATATTTACCCTTCCATACAAAGTGACTATAGCCGACTGCTAGGGTGGTCCGAATTTCGAGTCGATCGAGTCGAGATACCCGAGTTCGATACTCAAGTGGCATTCTTGTACCAATAGAATTTTTCAAAATCTTATGTACGAATTATATCGTTGGCTTGGACATAAAGACGGCGACGGGCACACCGCCTGTCACGTTGTCCCGAAAATATCTTCTATGGAAGGTGGGTGAAAGACTTTTTTTACATTTATATAAATATATAAATATACTTTTATATAAATATATAATATATATAATTTTCTTAAATATTTAAAATATTTTTTACAATATTAGAATCATCAACATTATCGAAAATTTCCATATTTTCGAAAATGTTGATGATTTTTCATCATAATAATTATATCCTTTTTGACGGCGGGTAATGCCGCCGGGAATAACTAGTGTAGTCAATGATGTGCTGAAGGAAATTGGTAGCTACCCGCCAGGTCGAATTCTCATGACTTGGGAGGATGTCTTCTCCACCAGTGTGCTGTTGGTACTCATATATGTGAGCATAACATTCTTGTCTGAATTGTCTGCCACTAGCGAGCATCTAACATAGGTCTATCATATAGATCATCTATAGATTAAATTAAAGAGAAAAAAATATCTATAGATGATCTATATGATAGACATCGCTAGATATCATCAGGCAAGCTTTTGATTGAAGTTTATGATGATTACAATTTCTTCTACTTCTACTATATTCTGTTTCTGTGTCCTCTCACGCACACACACAACACCATCAATAACAAGCTTCTAAAGACTAAGACAGTATGACTCATACTGTAACCTGCCTGTAACCCGTAGTCGAAGGTGTCGTAAGGTAAACTAAAGAGAAAGCCTTGGAAAACCCATTGGATCCCGATATATGGCGAGGTAACCATCTCCTAAAATACCATACCTAACTTTTACAGACCGGTGACTGGCAGCTGTATCTTAGGTGCAAAATTTCTAGCACTGTGATCAACAATTCACTTGCCCAGCGTGGCGATTCTTGCAAACCCTTCCTTAGGGGAGAGTACTATTTCCAGCAGAACTGAACTTACGTAATTAAAAAAACAACACAGAATAATTTCTGAACCGGAACAAAAGAAAATTATTGTCTGTTTCGAAGTTTGTAATTCTTACTTTTCGCATTGGATCGTCGCAAAAAAATTACGCGGACCTCTACTTAAAAGTGAGAGGAAAATAAGTACGAATTAAGTCCAGAGCATTTCATGAAAAGTTATAAGCACCCATTTTAATTGCCATTATTATAGAACAAAGAAATTAAATATTGCGTTTCACGTCTTTTCTATACAAGGTTTTATTCGGCGAAGTAAAATAAATAATGTCAAATGATTTTTTATCTATGGAAACTTTTTTTGCTTAAATATATTTTTGTTATTAAAATTCTATGTTCCGCCGTGGACTCTTGATAGGCTGTAAAGAAGAAGGAAAAGAAGATACATATGCAGCTCTCTATATAGTTATAACACAAAGATTTCTACTAGTTAGTATGCTTTTGAAGAACACGCTGAAAAAGTCTCAATGTGCCACACCTAACCATCGCTTTATACCCGGGTATTTACAAAGTACCATGTGTTTATTCTCCACACTCTCCCAGTACGAAATTGGGTGACTTGAAGGTGGAACATAGTTGTAATAAATTAAATTTGAAGCTTTTTTATTTTGCAACCACGGTACTGCTTTATTTCTTTCAAGTATACACATACGCTATATGTTGAATAAAAAATGGTACACATAATGTAGTGAAATATGCAATGAAAGATGGGAAAGAGTTTTTTTTATTTATTTAAATGACGATTTTTTTAAAAAAAATATCTTCACGCCATTCCCAATACAGGGGTAGACAGAGGTCAAGTCTAGACAATTAAGTCCCTTTGACCCACCTTCCACCGAAGATATTTTCGGGACAACGTGACAGGTGGTGAGTCCGTCGCCGTCTTTATGTCCAAGCCAACGATGAATTCGTACATAAGTTTTTGAAAAATTCATTGGTACTGCCACCTGGGGATCGAACTCGGGTCTCTCGACTCGAAATTCCAACCACCCAACAACTCGGCTATCGTGACTTATCTATTGAAATATATATTTATCTATTTAAATATATTATTAATATATTTAAATATATTATTAATATATTTAAATATATTATTAATATATTTAAATATATTATTAATATATTTAAATATATTATTAATATATTTAAAATATTTTTACATTATTAGAATCATCAACATTATCGAAAATTTCCATATTTTCGAAAATGTTGATGATTTTTCATCATAATAATTATATCCTTTTTGACGGCGGGTAATGCCGCCGGGAATAACTAGTGTAGTCAATGATGTGCTGAAGGAAATTGGTAGCTACCCGCCAGGTCGAATTCTCATGACTTGGGAGGATGTCTTCCACCAGTGTGCTGTTGGTACTCATATATGTGAGCATAACATTCTTGTCTGAATTGTCTGCCACTAGCGAGCATCTAACATAGGTCTATCATATAGATCATCTATAGATTAAATTAAAGAGAAAAAAATATCTATAGATGATCTATATGATAGACATCGCTAGATATCATCAGGCAAGCTTTTGATTGAAGTTTATGATGATTACAATTTCTTCTACTTCTACTATATTCTGTTTCTGTGTCCTCACACGCACACACACAACACCATCAATAACAAGCTTCTAAAGACTAAGACAGTATGACTCATACTGTAACCTGCCTGTAACCCGTAGTCGAAGGTGTCGTAAGCTAAACTAAAGAGAAAGCCTTGGAAAACCCATTGGATCCCGATATATGGCGAGGTAACCATCTCCTAAAATACCATACCTAACTTTTACAGACCGGTGACTGGCAGCTGTATCTTAGGTGCAAAATTTCTAGCACTGTGATCAACAATTCACTTGCCCAGCGTGGTGATTCTTGCAAACCCTTCCTTAGGGGAGAGGTCTATTTCCAGCAGAACTGAACTTACGTAATTAAAAAAACAATACAGAATAATTTCTGAACCGGAACAAAAGAAAATTATTGTCTGTTTCGAAGTTTGTAATTCTTCCTTTTCGCATTGGATCGTCGCAAAAAAATTACGCGGACCTCTACTTAAAAGTGAGAGGAAAATAAGTACGAATTAAGTCCAGAGCATTTCATGAAAAGTTATAAGCACCCAATTTAATTGCCATTATTATAGAACAAAGAAATTAAATATTGCGTTTCACGTCTTTTCTATACAAGGTTTTATTCGGCGAAGTAAAATAAATAATGTCAAATGATTTTTTATCTATGGAAACTTTTTTTGCTTAAATATATTTTTGTTATTAAAATTCTGTGTTCCGCCGTGGACTCTTGATAGGCTGTAAAGAAGAAGGAAAAGAAGATACATATGAAGCTCTCTATATAGTTATAACACAAAGATTTCTACTAGTTAGTATGCTTTTGAAGAACACGCTGAAAAAGTCTCAATGTGCCACACCTAACCATCGCTTTATACCCGGGTATTTACAAAGTACCATGTGTTTATTCTCCACACTCTCCCAGTACGAAATTGGGTGACTTGAAGGTGGAACATAGTTGTAATAAATTAAATTTGAAGCTTTTTTATTTTGCAACCACGGTACTGCTTTATTTCTTTCAAGTATACACATACGCTATATGTTGAATAAAAAATGGTACACATAATGTAGTGAAATATGCAATGAAAGATGGGAAAGAGTTTTTTTTATTTATTTAAATGACGAATTTTTTTTAAAAAATATCTTCACGCCATTCCCAATACAGGGGTAGACAGAGGTCAAGTCTAGACAATTAAGTCCCTTTGACCCACCTTCCACCGAAGATATTTTCGGGACAACGTGACAGGTGGTGAGTCCGTCGCCGTCTTTATGTCCAAGCCAACGATGAATTCGTACATAAGTTTTTGAAAAATTCATTGGTACTGCCACCTGGGGATCGAACTCGGGTCTCTCGACTCGAAATTCCAACCACCCAACAACTCGGCTATCGTGACTTATCTATTGAAATATATATTTATCTATTTAAATATATTATTAATATATTTAAATATATATTCAAATGATATATGAGTCGTCCAAACTCATTGGTATGAGCCTACCTTCTAGGGATCGAACTCAGGTCTCTTGACTCCTCCTATTACTCAACCACTCGACTATATATGGTTATTAATTATTATATATACTATTTAATGGTATGTAGTAGTAGTACCCTTGTCTCGATTACAAGCATTTACAATAATGTCTCAAATGTTTGCCCGTAGCTCAGAAGGCTTCAACTAGCTTCAAGCAAAAAATAAAGGGCTTTTAATACATTACTACCAACTAGCCTAAATCAGTTCTTATTTTGAATCCATTTTAGTTTATTTAAAACCAAAAAACTAAATGGCTTTAAATAAATTTTAGTGCTTACGTTACACAAACGCTACACGCTACGCGTTACGAAAATCTTTTACATTTCACTATGTTAGCCCAACGAGTTCCGATTGTACGTTAATCAATCAACCAGTAAGTTTTCCTTTTATATTTATTTAACAATAGATGAAAGCATGTGAGTGCTTACACATTTATACACCGATGCCTTATGAGAAGGTCGCGCCTTTGCAGTCTAACGAAGATTGATTCACAATTTCGTAATACGTTCATTACTAAGGTATGACTTAGCTCAGAGTTTTTCAAATTGGCACAATCTATACGAATCAGTAATCACGACCTTGCTCCTAATATCGATAAAAAGTAATATAATGTCTTGCCTGCGTGTAATTTAGTTCTCAACCCAAAAACATAAAGATATCTTTTACAGCTGTTATTTATTGTTATGGTTGTGTTTCTTCGAGTTTAGTATTTTGAGGTTGCTCAGTGAACGATTGCATAAAAACTAGTACTGGAATATATATTATTGACTGGCTGACATAATCGACCTTGTTTAAGTTCTATTTTTTTATTACCTTTTTTTATAATTATGTTATCTAATTAAATGTTTGTTACCTGATAGCCGAGTTGGTAGTCCTTGCCTTTGAGGCGAAGGGTTGTGGGTTCGAATCCCGCTAGGGGTAAACATTTGTGTGATGAATACAGATGTTTGTACTCGGAGTCATGGAGGTTAATACGTATATTTATATATGAAAATATTTATGTATGTAACTTAATTGTACCGTTGGCGTTATATCACTTTGTATCTTATTTGGCACAGAGATAAATTATAGTCTAAAATATAGAATTTTTGTAGTGGGAATTCAGACAGGAGAATTGGATAAGAAATTAAAGAGAATAAAAATTATCCTATTTATTATATTACCTATCATACTAATATACATACCTCATAATAATATATATAATAAATCATAAATACCTCCATAATCATAATTATCCAACTAATTAACTAGTTGTGTATTTTCAATGCTACAAACAGACATGTCAATTATTCTACTCTATGAGTTACACGGACAGGGATACTTTCGAATAAAACTATTAGTACATATGTTACCACTACGAAATAAGTTTTTCATCGCGTAGTACATAAGTGTGTTGCATGTGCCAAATAAAATTTCTCTTTCTTTCTTTCTAACAATAAAACTTCTACAAACAACACAAATATTTTTATAATATTACTGTAGATTTTAAATTAATCTAAGCCACTGCTTTTTCCTTGACGTCAACACATAGAGTTTAAACACTCTCACTTTTACTTATTCCACATTTATAATTTGTAATAAATGTGGAATAAGTAAAAGTGAATTTTTATTATTCATTTTTTTTTATTGATTTATTTATTTATTTATCTTCAATCTCTGATCGTGCGTGAATATTCCTGATTGCTATTCGAGCAATTTGCTCACATGGTCTTCGAAAGTTAGTCTCGGTCTACCGCGACACCTTTTAATATTAATTTTCGCGCTATATATTTTCTTCACCATTCGGTCTTCACTCATTCGCTCAACGTGCCCAAACCATCGAAACACGCCCTTATCAAATTTTGTGACAAGGTCATCTTTCAAACCTGCCATATTGCGAATCTCTTCGTTTCGCTTTCGGTCGGCAATGGTAAGGCCGCACATTTTACGAAAAAATCGCATCTCCACTGCATTCAACCAGCTTTTATGCTTCTTCTGGCATACCCAGGTTTCTTTGCCATATAACAAAGTCGGAACCAACACTGCGTAATGTATTGCAAGGCGTGCACTTTTCACTACACCTTGCCTTTTGACTAACGCAGTCAGGGCACCATTGACTCTGTTCCCGGTAGCGACACGCCTGTCCACATCTAAATCACAACTTCCATCCTGGCTAAACGTACTCCCCAAGTATACAATTTCATTCACCTGTTCTAGACATTCCTGATTTACCCACATTTCACACTTCGTTCTTTCTTCGTCCCTTTTACCAGAACCTTAGTTTTATTAGCATTCAAACGGAGACCTTTAATTTCACATTCTTCTTTCATCATACACGTGACTAATGCCTGCAGTTCTGCCTCTGATGGAGCAATAAGCACTGTGTATTTTACTTTAATGTCACCCAATTTCATACCCAAACAGCTATATTTCAGCTTCTGTAAACAGCTGTCGAGATACAGTATGAACAGCCAGGAAGACATGACACAACCCTGTTTTACGCCCGTTTGGACGCTAAACATGCTCCAAACTCCGCAATCATGCGGAGAGAAACCATTTGATCCGTGCATCCTCTTCCAGGTCTAAATCCACATTGTGCCACCCATATAAGTCTTTCCGATTTCTCTTGCATCTTACGTGTCAAAACCTTCGAGTAAACTTAACTTGCTAAACTGGTCAAGCTGATCGCCGGATAGCACCCGCAGTCATAATGTAAACCTTTACCTTTATAAAAAGGCACAATGACTGCGAATCGCTAGTCATCCGGGACAGCCCCCATCCTCCAGCACATTTTTCTGAGAGGACGTCATTGGTTCTCGAAAGCACTTTGTTCATTTTTAAGGCCGTCGCACCACTCCGGAGCCTTCCAACCTCTTTCCAGAAGAGTTTGGAGTTCTCCTTGAAGTTGTGCAACAACCTTTCATCCGCTTCCATTCTACACCTTTCACGCATTTCCTCAATCAATGCTTTCGTGTGAACATTAAACAGTGGTAGAGCCACGCATCAGCTTTTGTTGTTGCATGAATGGGCCGGCTCGACCGGGGAAGTACCACGACCTCACAGAATACCGGCATGAAGTAGAAGTCTAACAAACTTCTGCGTTTCTTCTGGTGAGTGCAGGTAACCGGTGGCCCACACACCCCCTTCCCCCAATTCTTGGCACTCTAAGAGAGGCAACACATCCGCTATGCCTCTGGTATTGCGGGTGTTCATGGGCGGCATCACTTACCATCACGTGAGCCACCTGCTCGTTTGCCTCCCTTTTCTATGAAAAAAAAACTTTCTGAAGCTTATAACTTTCTTTCCTCTTCTCTCTCATATCCTCATCATTACTAGAGGCCAAGTAGTCTAACCATGCTTTCTCCTTCTTATTTACTGCTTCTTTCACTTCGTCATTCCACCATACATCACCCTTTTTACTACTGCCTCTTTTCACAGTTCCACACACGTCTTCCGCAGCACTAACCATTCCATCCCTAAGGCTCTGCCATATTTCTTCCAAAAATTATTTCCAGGCATCGATGAATAAAGTGAATTTTAATGTGTTTAATGAAGTTTTGATGAAGTTCCACCAACAGACAACATTCGTGAGTATTCAACATAGAGTTTAGTTCAGTATTCCCAAGATACGCGTAGTGGAAAAAACAAAAAATTTGCTTAAGAAATAATATTATATATTTTGCTAGACTAGATAATGTCTACGCCTTCGTCGTTCATTTAATTAATGATTTCTCGTATTTTTCTCGCGCTAAATTCGTCTTAAGGTGTAACATACATACATACATATCTTCACGCACAATCCCTGACGGGGTAGCCAGAGAGAACAGATCGCCAAGTGTCACGATCCCTACATACTTCTTTCGCTTCTTTCAGATTCATCATCTTCTTCATACATGCACGTCTTGGTATCCGAGTACTCTTGACCCTCCCCTCTTCGAGCAATTTGCTCACATGGTCTTCGAAAGTTAGTCTCGGTCTACCTCGACACCTTTTAATATTAACTTTCGCGCTATATATTTTCTTCACCATTCGGTCTTCACTCATTCGCTCAACGTGCCCATACCATCGTAGCACGCCCTTATCCATTTTTGAGACAAGGTCATCTTTCAAACCTGCCGTATTGCGAATCTCTTCGTTTCGCTTCCGGTCGGCCATGGTAAGGCCGCACATTTTACGAAGAGATCGCATCTCCACTGCATTCAACCTGCTTTTATGCTTCTTCTGGCATACCCAGGTTTCGCTGCCATATAACAAAGTCGGTACCAACACTGCGTTATGTATTGCAAGGCGTGCACTTTTCACAACGCCTTGCCTTTTGATTAACGCAGTCAGGGCACTATTGACTTTGTTCCCGGCAGCGACACGCCTGTCCACATCTAAATCATATCTTCCATCCCGGCTAAACGCACTCCCCAAGTATACAATTTCATTCACCTGTTCTAGACATTCCTGATTTACCCAAATTTCGCACTTCGTTCTTTCTTCGTCCGTTTCAAATACCAGAACCTTAGTTTTATTAGCATTCAAACGGAGACCATTAATTTCACATTCTTCTTTCATACACGTGACTAATGCCTGCAGTTCTGCCTCTGATTGTGCAATAAGCACTGCATCATCAGCATAAAGCAGACAATTTACTTTTATGTCACCCAATTTCAATCAAAAAATATCTATTCAGCACAATTAAGTTTTCTAAAAAACTGTCTTTGGAGGAAGATGGGTCGAAAAGACTTAATCCTGCTGTCTATGTCCTGCATAAGACTTCTATGAGCAGTTGTGTTGTTGTGTAATGTATGATAATGTCAGGACTTGAAGGTATAGAAACATGCAAAGAAATATGGGAAATCTGACATATTACAATAAGTTCAACTTTTAATCGCACACATCGATAAATATGATAGATATTTTGATGATAAAAATGAGACAAAAATAATAAAATAAATAAATATCTTCACGCAATTCACAATACAGGGGTAGACAGAGGTCTAGTCTAGACAATTAAGTCCCTTTGACCCATCTTCCACTGAAGATATTTTCGAGACAACGTGACAGGTGGTGAGCCCGTCGCCGCCTTTATGTCCAAGCTAACGATATAATTCGTACATAAGTTTTGGAAAAAGTCATTGGTACGAGCCTGCCACTTGGGGATCGAACTCGGGTCTCTTGACTCGAAATTCCGACCAACGAACCACTCGGCTATCGTGACTTCTCAGTGAGACAAATATATATAAAAATATTACATATCGTAAGTATTGATATTTTTAGGAATCGCTACGTCTTCGTATTAGTATATAAGTCACGATAGCGGAGTGTTTGGGTGGTCGGAATTTCGAGTCAACGGAAAGTCGAGACCCGAGTTCGATCCCGGGTGGCAGGCTCATACCAATGGGTTTTTCAAAAACTTATGTGCAAATTATATCGCTGGCTTGGACATAAAGACGGCGACGGGCTTACCACCTATCACATTGTCCCGAAAACATCTTCGGTGGAAGGAGGATCAAAGAGACTTAATTGTCTAGACTAGACTTCTGTCTACTCCTGTATTGGGAATTGCGTGAAGATTAGTATAGCAACATTGCTTTCAATTCAAATGTTTATTATTTATGCTAATCCCTTCTCAGACTTACCTTCACAAAGGTAGTTTGAAGTCTTGGCAATTTAGTCCTTTCGACTCTCATTTCACCTTTGCTCATTTCAGACAATGTGACCGGTGGTCACCAAATTTTAATAATAAAAATTATTTATGTTTTCTATTTAAATTATTTTACAAGTACTTATAGTATTGATTAAAATAATTTTATTTGCTTATTCGGACTCGGAGCTTTAAAACTACTTAGAGTGTCAGAAAATTCTAAAATTGGAGCATTTCTGCTTATAGTATATATTCTGTGATGTGTTAGATTATTTCCAATTATTTCTATGGTGTGGCGTGACACTGACAGTTATTTGTTGTTTGATGTTGAATCTTGAACTTTTCGGCGGTATTCCATAAAGGATTACCACGTTATAAACAAACATTTTGAAGTTATAATAAATTTTAAGCCAAGTAGTGAACAATTTAGAAAAAACCATGAATTTCTCATTTGGACCAACTACGACAACAGCAAGCGCGTCGCCATTTAGTACAAACACTTTATCCGGAGGTAAGAAGTAAATCTAAACAAAAATTAAACACAACTTTTGTTGCATTTTTTTTAATATTATTTAAAAACTTTATCTTTTTCAGGGACGTTATTTGGTGGAGGTGATTCCAAACCTTTTCAGAGTCCAGCTGGAACTGGTAAGTCTACCATAGAAAACATTCATTACTTCCTGTTATTACAAAACCTATACAGAAATAACCATTTCTAATTAACATTTGCAAATACTCAAAACTGCAACATATTGTAAAAACATCATCCTGATCTTGTGTAATTTGTCAATCTAACTTCTAATATGAGTATATTGTGTAATTCAAAATAACCTAAAAAGTATAAGTAAAAGTAATAATATTTTATAAAAATTAATACTATTGCTTGCTATTATCATCAGAAATTATAATTGACACCTATTTCGATTAAGACACTAAAATACAGATTCTGTGGCAAAATTTTTGGGTAATGGTTGTTTTGTTTTTGATAGATATTTTGGCACTTACTCTGGGCTTGGCATGGTTGGGCTACAATATTAGAACTTTTAACAGTTTAATTTGAATAGATAATGTGATTGCCTCTGTTATAATAATAAATATAATATATGCATTATCTCTCATGGCGTAGCCAGAGAGAACAAATTGCCAAGTATTACAATCGTTTTGTACCCCTTTTGCTTCTTTCAAATTCATCACTTTCTTCATACATTAATGTCTAATTTGTCTTTTGTTTCCATCCATATTTTCAACTTTTTGTTTGTTTTGAACATGAAGTTAAATACACAGTTGTTAAAACAAAAATAGTTTGTAAAAACTAATTAAAAACGCGATAGAATTCGAAAATCGTTTTATTTTAAATGTGTACTATTCATGTAAATACAAGAAATCATTATACACAGTTGTGTTCACATCAACTGAGCCATGATGTCTCATCCACATCAGTTTAACTTTTAATTATTTTTTATACACCTCTTAAGAATATTGTGACTGGTAATTTTGATCTAGCACTTTGAACTATAATATTGTTTCAGATAATAAAGTAAGTTTCTTTGGAAGCCCAACCACAAGCGCACCTGCCTTTGGCAGTTTTTCCTTTGGCAGTAAAACTGCAGCAACTACAGCGGCTACTACAGGATTTTGTAAGTGTTATTGTACATTTCTAAATAACTATAATAAAAATAAATATTAAATAAATAAAAACATAGATCAAAAAATACATTGCTCTGATAACTAAAAAACTAAAAGAGAAACTAAGGTACCATAAACACCCAGACCCGAGACAATGTAGAAACAGTAGTTTACTAAATTAACCCATACGAGAATTGAACCTGGGACTTCTGAGATGACAACCACATGAAAACACATCCATAGAAATCATCATAATTTACTTTTTATTTAACTTGACATAAGAATGTATCTTGAATAACATGTAACATGTATCTTGCAAAGGAAAAGAAAAATTTTATAACTTAATTTATATAGATTTG
Organism: Sericinus montela; assembly: GCA_029286605.1. Lineage (NCBI taxonomy): Eukaryota > Metazoa > Arthropoda > Insecta > Lepidoptera > Papilionidae > Sericinus > Sericinus montela. The sequence goes on along the minus strand of JAGSMR010000093.1, from coordinate 139,025 downwards.
TTCCTTCATTGAATATTTTCTTTTACATCTTGATGCATTCCCAATACTGAAATAGTCACAGTATTAAACAATTTTGTATTTCAACAAAAATCTCACTGCATAGTTTAAGACTGTGATGTAGGTTGTGAGCCCATCATCTGTTAGTGTCCAAGCAAAGTAGAAAATATGCCAAATTCCTTATGGTTGAATGTATGGGTTGGACGACAAAGTTGAATATGAATTCCGATCATCCAACCCCTTGGCTATAGGCTATATATATATATATATATATATATATATATATATATATATATATATATACATTCATCATCATTCTGAATGGGTTGCCAAAGAAAACCTAATATATTACAATCGAGACATTCAGTATTGTATTAGGTCTGGGGGTCTGTTTTCCCTTCATTGTTTCTGATTTGATAACTTAGGGATATATGTAATGTTGTCTATGTTTAACTTATTTTTAGTAATAAGTGGATTATTTGTTGTTAGATGCAATTGAAAAAACTACTTTATTTAAGTGAAAAACAAATTAGGGCTGTGCAAGACCTGTATATGCATTTTTGTTTTTCAGTTTCAACTCCCACAACAACTACAGCAAGCTCAGCTTTTGGAGCGTCTAAGCCATTATCATTCGGTGGCTTCGCATCACCTCCGAACCAAACTGTTGGCAGTCCCGGATTTGGACAGCCTGCATCTCAGGTGCACTTTTTAACTGACAATTTCAAAAGCTTTTTTTTGTCATTTTCAATCTACCAACGTTTCATAATGAGGTTCCTCTAACGGAGAAGAAACAGGCGAAAGAAACTTCGTAAGTATCCTCCTTTTTGGTCAATATTTTTAACAATATAATTCATTATACAAATATAATGTGATATTTTCTAGAAATAGCTTGGGAGCGATCACCTCATTCCCAGGGGTTACTGTCATTAATATATTCATTTATATTATAATAACCCTTCCTATAAAGCTTTTCTTTAATAAATTTCTTAAACCTGTTAATAAACAGGCTTTGCATATTTACCGGGACTTTGTTGTAGAAGTGTATACACCGCCCTATGAACGAGTTACTTACTCTATGGAGTCTAGTAACCGTTGTTACAAGCTTGTGTTTGTTCCTAGTATTTACATTATGTACATCAGAAGTCTTGCTAAAAGTATTAATGTTTTTATGCACATACATTAAATTTTCATATATCTATTGAGAGGCCAGTGTTAAAATATTAATTTCTTTAAATTTCTCTCTAAGAGTTGCTCGGGAATCCAGACAATATACAGCTCGTATGGCCCTCTTTTGTAAAACAAATACTGTTTCTACGTCAGCTGCATGACCCAATAGCAGAATACCATATGACATTATGCTATGGAAGTAACTAAAATAAACAAGTCTAGCCGTTTGTACATCAGTTAAAAGCCTTATTTTTCTTACAGCATATGCTGCAGAGCTTAACCTACTCACAAGTTGGGATATATGGGGGCCCCATTGAAGTGGTGTGTGACTAGTGGTGTGCACGTCGCCGTCTTTATGCCCAGGCCAACAATATAAATTGTACATAAGTTTTTGAAGTAACCCTATGGTACAAGCCTTAGGGATTGAACTCGTGGTTTCTTGACTCAAACGCCGATCACCCAACCACTCGGCTATCGTGACTCATGTAATATATATGATAATAGTAATGATAATAGTAGTCGGTATAACAGTCGAGAAATATTAGGACTAAGTTAAATGTCTACTTACCACTACTACCACCAGCACACACACACCAGTTGTGGTGATGAATAGCATGCATTCATGCATATATAATAGCATGCATCATTGGTTGTTATTGTAAATTTATCGTATAGAAGAGAGTCCCATATCAATATTACAGGTTACTTTGTTAGTATCAACATTATCGGTAAAGCCTGTATAAAGTCCACTGCAGCAGGCGCGCGCGTGTGTCTGCGTGCGTGTGTGTGTGTGTGTGTGTGTGCGTTCGTGCGTGTGCGCGTGCGTGCGTGTGTGTGTGTGTGTGCGCGTGTTTGTGTGGGTGTGTGTGTGCTGTTTTGGTAAATATACATGTATTAAAGAGATGTTATAAAATTATATAGCATGATTTATTTGCATACAAAATCCGTAATATTTATATATGTGTAGTAACAATAAATAAACCGGTATATTGATGATATTTTCAGAATGCACCACAGAATCTATCATTCGGTCAAACGGCCACAACACAGCAACAGTCAACACCGACTTTCGGATCACCAGCTACTCAAGGTAATTATATATATATATTTATATATATATATATATATATATATATATATATATATATATATATATATATATATATATATATATATATATATATATATATATATATATATATATATATATATATATATATATATATATATATATATATATATGTATATATGGTTACAACGCCATCTGTTAAAAGTCTTCGGAAACGTCAAGTAGTGCGCTTGAGTAAGGTCAGTACAAGAAGTGACAGAGTTGTCAATGTCATTTGACTTCTGATACATAGTGTCTTCAGAATATTCTCGAGGCTTCACTTACGAAACGGACGTCAGTGTGAACGGTCATCTGCCTGTGTCGAACTTACTGCGTTTCCACTAATTTAGATCAATTTTCTGATATGGCTCAAGACGGATCTAACAATGAGTTGCCTCACGTGGACTACCTTACACCGACATATAGATACATGGATGGATACATACATATATAAATAAAGACAACATCGCATACATTGTTCTGATCCCAAAGTAGCTAAAGCACTATTTGGAATTGGGATCAATGAATGTACCACAAACACCCAGACTCGAAGCAATGCAGAAAAAGAAGGTTTCTATGTTGACTTGTCCGGGAATCGAACCCGGGAACCTAGGGCTTGTGGCACCACTGACGGTCCACGAAAGACGAAGCAGACGAAGATGGTCAAGATGAACTCTTGATCTGGTAGCTTAATTTTTTTTCCGACCAAACATCGCCTGCCAAAGTATTCACCTTAACAATGAAGCTATAATTAACTATAAAATAATTAATCCTCCGTATTATAAAAGCTGAGAAATCGCAGATTCGAATCCCGCCCGTATCCGTTGAGTTTTTCATTTATTTAATTAATAAAAGCCCAGCATTTTAGGTAAAAGCAAGTATCGCTTTTAAAAACAACTAAAAATGCATAACAATAAATAATCGTAAAGGTTTATTACATAATTTTAGCGTATAGTAGATGTTTACATAGCTTTTTTAACTGTGGTAGAGCCACGCATCAGCTTTTGTTGTTGCATGAATGGGCCGGCTCGACCGGGGAAGTACCACGACCTCACAGAATACTTCAATACAGAAGTAAACTTCTGCGTATCGTCTGGTGAGTGCAGGTAACCGGTGGCCCACACCCCCCTCCCTCCCCCAACTCTGTGGGGGGGGGGGACACTCTAAGGCCGGCAAAGCATCTGCTATGCTTGTGGTATTGCGGGTGTTCATGGGCGGCGGTAGTCACTTACCATCACGTGAGCCACCTGCTCGTTTGCCTTTTCTATAAAAAAAAAAGCTTAGAGCTTTGGACATTGAGTGTTTTGATGTAGTTTGAAACCTAAATCTCGGGTTGGATGATAACTAGTAATAAATAAATAAAAAATTAAAACAATGTTTGTCAAAGAAAGGAAGAAACATTTATTGCGCACAATACACCACGAACATAATAAACTAAAACAGAAAATGAAACAAAAATCAACAAACTTGGAGACGAAATTAAACTAACATTAATATTTCATTTTTAGTTTGCAATATTGATATTGTTTCTTATTCTAATTTTGTACAGCACCGTCGTTCGGATCGCCAGCGACATCTAGTTTTTCGTTCACGAAGCCCGCCACTACTTCCGGCTTCGCTTTCACTCCGGCTTCCGGCCTCGCCGCGCCGCAGTCACAGGCACAACAAGTGGCAGCTGTTAGTATATTTCTTCCTTTTTTTTATTTCGACGAATCACACACCATTCGTCCCGTCGCTAACTCTGGGGCACTCTGATGGAGGCAACGCATCTGCTATGCCTCTGGTATTGCGGGTGTTCATGGGTGGCGGTAATCACTTACCATCACTTGAGCCGCTTGCTCGTTTGCCTCCCTTTTCCATAAAAAAAATGCTTTCCTTGAATGAGTATTGAATTTTTTTTAGTAGTCTGAAGCCTTCCCCAGACTACTTTTTTATCATCACCCACATCATAGAAACTTGTATAAGGTCATAAATAAATAAAAAAATGCCACACAATTCCCAATCTAGGGGTAGACAGAGATCTAGTCTAGACAATTAAGTCCCTTCAACCCACGTTCCACCATGGACATTTTCGGGACATCGTGACAGGTGGTGAGCCCGTAGCCCTCTTTATGTCGAAGCCAACGATGTAATTCGTACATACGTTTTTGATAAACCCATTGATACGAGCCTGCCAGCTGGGGATCGAACTCGGGGTCTCTTGACTCGGCTATCGTGACTTTTTTTAATAAGTTTGTTTATAAGGTCATTATTACTGAAAATGTACTGTATGTGTGTAACTTGTACAATTCCCAGACGACCTCTGCCCCCCAAACGTCGCTGCCACCGGCTGCCAGCACGGCTGGCGGTTTCGCTCAGAGCGCGCCGGGCTTCTCGCAGATGTTCGGGAAACCCTCCTTCAGTTTCGCAACCACCACCGCTGCAACCGCTGCCACCACCGCCGCCACTGCCAGTACAGGTATTTCTTCTTCCTAACAGCCTATCAACATCTTCGCCACCGGCATCCATCGACTTCTTGCAACATTTTGCAAGTCGTCACTCCATCCAACGGTACTACCGTTGGATGGAGTGACGACTATACCGATTAACTATTTCTAATTAATTTATTATTAATTATGACTATCGATGAACGAATGTATGTTCTTATGTCCATGAATAAATGATTTGATTTGATCTCGTGAGGGTTCAGTCAAGAACTTTGTTTCCCCGATGGTTATCAGTTTGTTGAGCCTATGTGGCCGGACCGTCCACATCAGCTCGATGGTCTTGACTTCTATGTCAGGTACCTTAGTTCTGATGGATGGATGGATAGATGTCTTCATTGCGGATTCTAATATTTTATTAATTTTTTCATTTTATTTTATTTATTCAGTAACAATATCACATTGAGTTTGAAATACATCGAAAATATCCAATTCAACTTCGAAATTTACATACACCAAAATAATTAACAAGTAACTATGAGACTGACTAAAAAGAAAAACATTGATCATTAGATTTTAAGATAGTTTAAACATGTCAAAAGTCATCAACCGTATAGCAACATTTTTCCAAAAGGATCCGCTCTACCGGTAATCTGTTAAAGAGCCTAACCGCCTGATACGAGCGCAGTGTTTAATTATATTGAGTTTTGGCTCTATTTTATTGGTAAGGTCCTTCCTTCTAGTGGCTTCCCTTGCGATTATTTCTTCGTCTGTCTCGAAGTTGTTACGGTATTTTAAAACGTCTGTTACCACAAGCAATATATACAGACTAGGGGCAGTAAGAATACCTAGACTCTTAAAATGAGTTTTGCAAAACTCCCATTGTGGAATGCGTGCTATAGTGCGAATGGCTCGTTTTTGGACTATAAAAGCTTTTCTAATGTTAAATTTATAACTGTTGCCCCACAATTTGATGCTATAGCGTAGTTTCGACACGACCAAGGCATAATAGACAGATTTTAATTGATTTATTGTAAGCTCGTCTTGCAAGGACTGAAGCACATAGCATGCTGAACTAATAGAGTTTTCCACAGAGTTTAGTTCAGGCTTCCAGTTTAAGTGCTCCTCAATATGTACCCCAAGAAATTTAACCAACTGATTAACTTCAACATTTTCTCCATTTAAGAAAATTTTCACTGTTACATGCAGTAGTTTTAAACAGTAATATATTTGTCTTTTTTGAATTTAATTTTAAGATGTTACAATGGAACCATCAATGAAATAATGTCAGAGCGTTATTTATTTTTCTGTTTAGTTCTTGTATATTGTTGCTTGATATAGTAGCATTAGTGTCGTCAGCATCAATTACTAGTTTGGTGTCTGAGGAATTTCTATAAATATAAAAAATCTGGTCATTTAAAAAAAGATTAAACAAAATAGGATCTTTTCAGACCCATTATTTATGTCAAAGTCTTTAATTTCCACAAACTGCTGTCTGTTATTAAAATAAGATTTGAACAATTTAAGCGTCTGATTTCTTATTCCATAGTGTTCAAGCTTACATATTAAGATTTCGTGATCTATTGAATCGAAGGCAGAACTGAGGTCCAGAAATATCCCAGCAACTTTCCTTTTTGTATTAATTTCTGGGTGAATATCATTAAGAAGAGTGCCAATTGCAGCGTCGGTGCCTACTCCTTTTTGATATCCAAATCGTCGGGTATGCAATAACCAAGTTGGATTGCAAATGTGTCAACAGTCTACAATTTTAATAGTTTTTCAAAGATTTTTGATAAAACTGGAAGTAGCGCGATAGGTCTATAATATTTTGGATCAGTTTTACTTTTCTTTTTATGTATAGGCACGACTTTTGCAATCTTAAACTGATCTGGAAAGATACAAATTTTCTATGCATAGATTATAAAAATGCGCCAGAGGTTCCGCCAGTACATCTATATTTTCTTTGATTATCCCTATAGGTATGTCATCAAAGCCAGTTGATTTTTTTGCTTTCATTTGCTTTATAACTTTATCAACCTCATTATAATTAGTTTTTCGACAATGCATTTCATTTTCTATTCTTTTTGTGCAGCTGTGAAGAATAAACATGGCCCTCTCTACGTTGCCTTTGTTTAATTCATTCTCTAGATTAAAGGTATTGCTAAAGATTGTGGCTATCTCTTTGGGATCATCAACAAATGATTTGCCGACCTCCAGTGAAATTCTTTTATTTTCATTCTTTTGTTTTTTATTAGTGTGCTTATTTACCACCGTCCAAATATCTTTAATGTTATTTTTAGCTGCTGTTATTTTAGACTGAACTGATAGCTTTCTTGCGTTTCTTAATACTCTCCTATAAATCTTAAAATACAATGAACGATACGTAAGTAGAGATTTATCATTACAATTGGTATTGAGATAGCAAAGTACACGTTTCATTTTGCTTGTCACTCTGATTCCCTTCGTAATCCATCTTAATTTTACACATTAACAAAATTTTAGACAGGTTTGACTTTTTGTTTTATTTTATTTTTCCATCTTAATTTTTTACTTTTTCTTAAATAAATTTTACGTGTAGTTTTTTTGAAAGAGTTTGTGAAGATTTCTTGAGAGGTAGATAAAAAAGTATTTATACCCAGTTGTTTCCAATTTCTCTGTAGTAATTTCTCGCGAAATTGTTTTTTGTTCTTATCATTAAAAGGTCTTCTGACTACATGGATAAAAGGTTCACTTGGTTTATAATGCATTTTTGAATTGCTCATTTCCAATGTAGTCATAATTGCTGTGTGACCATCAGAAAAGCCGTTATTATCTATTTCTGTGCCCAACACTTGATCCTCTGAGATATTTGTTAAAAAGTTGTCAATACAGGATCGCGCATCATTCCGATAGAAAGTAATAGAATCAATAAGATGTCTAAAGTCATAGCATTTTAAAAGATTGAGAAGTTTAGTTTTTTTATTGTTATCAGTGGACATATCAATCAATATTGAAATCTCCGCAAATTATGCATTTTCGATTGAAAAAATGTTGCAGTAGTGACTCTAACTTCTCTGTAAATAAAATATTTATTAATGTAGAGCTTTTACAGTCAATCTCGAAAAAACTGATCCTTTTGAAACGGTTTTTTTTTCCAACAAACATGCAACATTAGTATCCCTATAGAAACAGTCTATATCTTTAATGAGAATGTGTAAATCTCTTAATACAATATCCGTATCGATTTTATTTATCTGGTCACTATATATTGAGAACATTGTGAAGGAATAGTTTAAGTTTTTATTGGAGTCTAATATGAAGGCAAACTCATGAATCTTGTTGTCCAAATATAAACAGTAATTAAATGACTCGATTCGACGATTGAATATATCTACTGATCCGAAATATCTAAAGTTAGGTAAACATATTATAACGTTGTTATGTTGAATTTTTTGCAATTCTATTCTTATAGAGTCTACGATTTCTGAATAGTTATAAGTAACTTCAAAGTCTGATTGTTCTATAAAAATTATACTAAAGTCATTAAGGGTGAAAGCCTTAACTTTATGTTCCAAACCCTGTTAAAGATGTTCGATACAATTCCCGGTTTTTTTAAAGTGACAATTTGAGCCACCTAAAATTACTCGTGCTAAATTTAGAGCTTTATCATGGAGGGCGCTACTTATGACACACACCTTTCTTTCTTTTTTATACTCTCCTCTTCTGCAGCTAGTGATTTCAGTCTCTTTTTGTTGCTAGAAGGACTGATCACAGCTGTAGCAATTTGTGGGGATGTATTTTCTGATTTATTAATCGGCTTGGTTGGTAATTCTCATGATAATGAATAATCTTGTTCTGATATTATCTGAGACGGCAGAGTTTCATTTGATTTTCTTCTCTTTTTCTTCTTATTCTGACAGCTTGTGATTACGCAGAGAAACACCGAGCATAGCTCTTTCTATAGCATGCTGAGCAACTTTGAGCTTGCTCATTCAGCCTGCAGTGAAAGACCACGTTTCGGAACCATAAGCCATCACTGGAAACACGCACCGGTTTTATACTTTGGACTTTGAGGTATACCGGACGAGAAAATATAGCATAGTTTCCCGTACACTGCCGAGCAAAGTTGGATCCGTCGATTGACCTCTGGGTCGAAGTTGAACTTACCCAGTCTGAGAATTTGTCTCATGTGTATGTATTCGTCGAACTCGAATTTCGAGCAATAGTGGTGTTCCCAACAAAAACCGGCACTGATCCGAAATCTACATTATTGATATGAAATTAATATCCAACCGAATTGAAAAGCTGTTTCTGCCAAAATTGAAACCGAAACAGAACTTTCGACCGAAACCGAATCTGAAACATATTGAAGTTTTTCTAGTTGTACATTAAAATCTTGTATACAATTCATAGAATTGCTTGGAATTTAACTTTAAAAATATTAGAAATAAGATAGATATCGAACTATATATGGTTAATTGATTGTTTTAGTTATAGTGTTCACTATATTCATTATAAATATAAGTGGTATCTCAGGTGGAAGACTCGTATCAATGGGGTTATCAAAATTTTATGTCAATAATATGATGGGAAATAGAAGATTTTCTCAGCCTGTTAAAAAAAACTATCGGCTAAAGTCACATATAGGATACTTTTAATGTAAATGTATGTAACTGGTTGAGATCTGATCTGATTAGTAGTTCAAGTCAATAGTTCTTAGCTTTTGGTGAATTTAAAAAACAGAAGACGCGGCTAAAACTTATCTACAATCATAAAATAACAAACTTATTAAACGTGACCATTATAACTCTAATCCTAACTCACTCAGTGGCTAAGTTCAAATCACTGTTGATTTCAGCTCAATCATTCTCCACAACAACAACACCGGGCTTCGGGCTCGGCCAGCAAACAACAGCCGCCGGCTTCGGCTTCGGCCAGCCGCAAACGACAACGACAACAACAGTTTCATCCAACTTCTCGTTCAATCAAGCACCCACGTCCACCACATTCGCGACCAGCCAACCGCAGCCCACCAGCCAAGCCCAGCCCGGCTTTGGTACAACACCAGCAACAACAAACCAAACAACAGGAATCGGTTTTGGTAGAGCGGAGACCAACCCGGCAGCATCATCAGGCCTAACATTCCCCAGCAGCCAAGCCGGCTTGAGTTTAACCGCTCCACAAAAGAGCAGTGCCGGTTTCACCCTACCATCGGCCACATCAACTGCTCAAGTATCCAGCGGGCTGGGGTTCGGTGTGACAACTGCAACGAGCACAGCAAGCAGTCAAACGACAGTAGCCCAAGTGACGTCAGCGACCAACTTCAGCAGTTCCGGTGGGATGCTGTTCACCGGACCCGGTCCTCAGCAGCCTCTGTCGTTCAGTAAGCCGGCTGCCACCTCGGCTACATCCGGAGCAGGTTGGTGGGGGTTTTTTTTTTTTTTTGGGGGAAAAATTATTGATGTTCTGGTAATCCGCTGTTTGTGTGATGAAAATTATGAATTTGAAATAACACTTACTTACTTATCTTCAAGCACAATCCCTGACGGGGTAGGCAGAGAGAACAGATCGCCAAGTGTCACGATCCCTACATACCTCTTTCGCTTCTTTCAGATTCATCATCTTCTTCATACATGCACGTCTAGGTATCCGAGTACTCTTGACCCTCCCCTCTTCGAGCAATTTGCTCACATGGTCTTCGAAAGTTAGTCTCGGTCTACCTCGACACATTTTAATATCAACTTTCGCGCTGTATATTTTCTTCACCATTCGGTCGTCACTCATCAACGTACCCAAACCATGTAAACACGCCCTTATAAATTTTTGTGACAAGGTCATCTTTCAAACCTGCCAAGAGTGTCATTCTGCGTACTTTCATTTTTATATCTTCTTCATACACGCACGTCTAGCTTTCTGAGAATTTTGGCCCTCCCCTCTTCGAGCAATTTGCTTACAATGTCTTCGAAAGTTAGTCTCTGCCTACCTCCACCCCTGAATAGTTACATGTATTTTTATATAAACGATTTTTTTTTCAGAGACTAGACCAATCTAGACTCTCTACGTCAAATATCATCTGAAATCTATTATATTGGCCAATTCGATTGACACCGATGTTCAAATTATTAGCTTCACGCCATTTCCAACACAGGGGTAGACAGAGGTCTAGACAATTAAGTCCTTTTGACCCACCATCCACCGAAGACACTTTTGGGACAAAATGATTGGTGGTGAGCAGGTCGCCGTCTTTATTTCGAAGCCTACGATTTAATTTGTAAATTTTTTTTTAAAACTCATTGGGGTAGAACTTGGGTCTCTTGACTCGAATTCCGATCACCCAACCACTCGAATATCGTGACTGTTTTTAATATTAATTAATATTGGCAAATTTGGGGAATCAATTATCCACACAGCAGTATACTCTTTGTCGCATTATATAAAATGTAAACACCAAGGTGTCACAAACATACTAAAAATAACTCAATTTGAAATGACGTTTGTGATTGTCATTTGACCCTGTCAAATATTATGTATTTGAATCCGTTATATTAATTTGTATGATTTTACTTTTTGGGTTGTTTATATAATGATACTTAACAAATCGAGTACACCTTTTTACAAAAAATAGAGGGAAGCTTGAACAGAAAATATTCGAAACTGTATAGGTACGTTTTTGTAATCATACTATGTATAACTGTATAATACAAGTATTTATTGAATCGACGGCGACCGGCTTACCACCTGTCACTTTGTCTCAAATAGGCTCTAAGAATTACTTGAACTAAATTTTCTCAATCTCTTGTCTACCCCAATATAGAAGTCATAACTAAAGCTACAACTATTTTGCCGCGAAATGACAGGTCATAACTAACTGTTATGTTCCCGTTAGAAAGTATCGAGAACGAGTGTATTTTTTTTTAAGAATACCAACAAATGTCAAATTACTAGTATTCCTGTAAACCAGTCCAACTAAGCTGCAATGCTTATGTTTGGAATAGATTCACGATAGTAGAATGGCGGGCTCGAACCTGCGATCTAATGTTTCACAGTCTGCACACTAAATTGGGCTATTTTCGCTTTATTAATTGTAAGCTATATGGCATTGTGTTTTAGCCATATGTGACACATGTTTGTTAACTCCTTCATTGCTGCAAAAGCCAATAATAGGTGGAATATTAACTTTTCACATTGATTCTATAAAAGACATACAATTACACAAAGTAAATTACCTGCAATGAGATAGACCCTGTCTGCTATATCTGTCATAATGGTCATGCCTGGTAAGAGACCATAGCATTTCAAACCTTAGATGGTACTGCCCAATACAGCTCGGTTTAATAAATTTTGCAAAACTGTAATATTCTAGATTCCTAAGCTTTGATTCCAGTTTCAACTTCGCTGGGTAATTAGATACATAGACAATTCATTTCTTCAGAATTATTTGGGACAGTAACAGGTGGTAAGCCGTCACATACTTTGTACTTACTTATCTTCACGCACTATCCCTAATCGGGTAGCCAGAGAGAACAGATCGCCTGGTGTCACGATTTTTACAATACCTCTTCAAAATAAATAAAATAAATATCTTATTCCCAATACAGGGGTAGACAGAGGTCAAGTCTAGACAATTAAGTCCCTTTGACCCACCTTCCACCGAAGATATTTTCGGGATAACGTGACAGGTGGTGAGCCCGTCGCCGCCTATACAATACCTCTTCAATTCTTCAAATTCATAATTTTCTTCATACACGCATGTCTAGGTATCCATGTACTCTTTATTGTTCCTAATTTCATAACAGAAGTGTATAAGCTGCTTACTTGGCTGTTTTAATCAGAGCAATATATGTGATGTTGTTCCTATTTAATGTTCCTGCTAATGTATCAATGCATGTAGCGTTTGTATCATCAACAAGTTTGCACACTTCCCATGGGACTTAAATCAAGCCGTCAGGTCTCTTGTCGTCCTCCCTAAATATTTCACAAGGCTCTAAACCGAGGTATTATATGTGTGAGCTTTAATTTTTTTTTTTTCCTTTTCTATACTTATTCGGGTTTAGGTGTTTGTGGTACCTTCGTTGGTTCCGATTCCATAACACGCGTGGTTTAGTTACATACTTTGGGATCAGAGCAATTTATGTAATGTTGTCCCTAACAATGTATGTTTCTATTATTATCATATAGATGTATATTTTATATATTTTTACAGCCACATCAGCACCGTCCGGCATTTTATCATTGGGTAAATCCACCGCAGCCTCTACAATGGCAAGCCTCACAACAACCACCACGTAAGTTGTTAGTCCACATTATAAAATATGTTCTCAAAATATTTTATTTTTCATGGCATGTTCCTTCACCGCAGAGATCGTGGTAAAGGTAGACCTTAAAATTGCTTTTAAGTATTTTCATGTAACTGGGATCGAACCTTGGTCAGCCACGATTAACACAAGCAACATTTTCATTATTTTAGACTACCACATCTCATGTCTCCTATCAAATCCAAATGCTAATAATTAATGCAGTATATTCAATCCATTTCTACTGCAGTGGACTGGTACAGGTCTGTTTTTATTTTATTTTTTTGTAGGTGAACCAATAGCCGATTTGGTGGTGACCCTGCCTTTGATTACAGGTTCGAATTCCGCTAGGGACAAAATACGAGTCTCGTATTTTGTTGTATCGTATCTTTTTTTTATATATATATAAAGGGAGGCAAACGAGCAGGTGGCTCACGTTATGGTAAGTGATTACCCAGAATTGGGGAATTTAGGGAGGGGGTGTGTGGGCCACCGGTTACCTGCACTCACCAGACGAAACGCAGAAGTTAGTTAGACTTCTACTTCACGCCGGTATTCTGTGAGGTCGTGGTACTTCCCCGGTCGAGCCAGCCCATTCGTGCAACAACAAAAGCTGATGCGTGGCTCTACCACCATCTCGTATTTGTGTTGAATATGAATGTTTGTACTCGAGTAAAAGCCATTTATATGCATTTATAAATATTTACCTATATAAATATTATATGTAGTTAAAGATACATTGTACAGACAGTCAAACACTTGAGATGGTGATTTCCTCAACACCTGTCACGCTATCTCAATATTAAAATGGACTTAAGTTTTCACTGTCCAGACCTCTATCTACCCTGATATATGAAATAGTGTGAAGACATAAAAAAAATTCACTCTACAGCACAACAGCAGCGGTAGCACCACAACAGATCACATCGATAACGTTCGCTCAGCTGGAAGAAAACATTAACAAGTGGACGCTGGAGCTAGAGGAGCAGGAGAAGATATTCATCAACCAGGCAACACAGATCAACGCCTGGGACCGGCTGCTCATCGCTAACGGCGAGATGGTGAGTTGATTTGATTTGATTTGAATTGTTGTGCGTTGCCAGTGACCTATGGGCGGGACTGGGACGTGTGGTCCTTCGCTGCTGACCGGATAGGAAGCAAAATGTCTTCAGGACATTTCCAATAGCGGAGTAGACTGAGGTCGAGTTTAGACAATTAAGTACCAACGACCCACCTTCCGCGCAAGATATTTTCGGGACAAAGTGACAGGTGGTGAGCCCGTCGCCGTATTTATGTCCAAGACAACGATGTAATTCGTACATCGTTCTTGAAAAACCTAGTGGTACGAGCCTGCCACTTGGGGATCGAACTCGGGTCTCTTGACTCAACCCTCTTATATCCCCTATATATATTCAAATATAGATAGGGAGAACGTCACATACATTGCTCTGATACCAAAGTAACTTAAAGCACTTGTATTATGGAATCGGAAACAAGGAACGTACCACAAACACCCAGACCCAGAAAATGTGGACAAAGTGTTTTCTACATTGACCAGAAGCGGCACTCGAACCCGGGATCTCAGGCTGGCGACACCATGAAAACCAACGTGTACGCCACTTGCCCACGGAGGTCGTAGTATTCAAATATTTACTTCAATTGGTTTCAATTTAAATATTTAGTCTGCGAAATTACATTCACATATGTGATTTTTTTTGGTTGAAGTTGGTTGCCTTTTCTTTGGCTGCAGCCGTAACTATCAGATGGGATGTTTATTTGTTTATTTATGGGAAACAAACAGTTTAAAATAAAAACATACAATGAGGTTAAAACTTCACGCCGTTCTCAATACAGGGGGAGACAAAGGTCTAGACAGTTAAACCGTTTTGACTCATCTTCTACCAAAGACATTTTTAATATCAAGCCAAGTTTTATATGCTCAATACATGAGCCAAAACAGTTTTTACTGCAGAATAAAACATTACACTATGTAAACTGTCTAACAACATTTTATCAGCACTTAAAGTAACAAAGTTAAAGTAGCCTTACATGTAAAGTGTATAAATCACTATCAAATATCAGTTTACATCAATAGTTAGTTCATTATAAAAATTTAAATAAAAAAATTTAAGTACTGTACTTTTATTATTAATTTGCTATTTTTACAGCAGTAACAAATTTGGTTTTTTTTTTTTGATAAAAAATGTTGAAATGCAGATATTTTACATTGTGAGCTGAGCGAGCTATAATTAAAACGATTTCTTGAATATAATTTGTGAAATAATTGTTTCTTACATGTTAGTACAAAAAAAATATTATAAAATTTTGTATGATGTCCACAGTTAAAGAATATTCTACTTAAAAGATATGGAGAATCAATAAACTATGTTCTCTTCGCTGCCTTATAGTAGGAATAAAGTTGTCTTTAAAGTTATTAAATTTATAGTGCATTATTTTTATAAATTTATTTTGAGTAGACTAAAAAAAATGATATAATGATTTCTCTTGATATATAAATCACGATAGCCGAGTGGTTGACTGGTCAGAATTTCGAGCCATGAGACCCGAGTTCGATTCCCAGGTGTTAGGCTCGTACCAATGGGTTTTTCAAAATGTTACATACGAATTATATCGTTGGCTTGTACACAAAGACGGCGACGGGCTCACGACCTGTCACGTTGTCCCGAAAATATCTCCGGTGGAAGATGGGTCGATGGGACTTAATTGTCCAGACTGGACCTCTGCCTACCCCTGTATTGGGAACTGCGTGAAGATATTTTATTTATAACTAGCTGACCCGCAAACGTTGTTTTGTCATATAAAATAATAGGGGTTAAATATAAAAAAATAGGGGTTGAACATAGAGGAGGAAAAATTTAGGGTATGTACTCGTATTTTTAATGCCATATTATAGAAAAATTAACACAAAAATTATGATGAAAAATTTAAAAAAAAATGTTAAGAGTGAACAACCCTTATCACTTAGGGGTATGAAAAATCGATAGAAGCCGATTCTCAGACCTACTGAATGTGCATTTAAAATTTGGTAAAAATCAGTAAAGCCGTTTCGGAGGAGTAGGGCAACTTAACATTATGACACGAGAATTTTATATAAATTTATTTTGAGTAGACTAAAAAAATGATATAATGATTTCTCTTGATATATAAATCACGATAGCCGAGTGGTTGGCTGGTCAGAATTTAGAGCCATGAGACCCGAGTTCGATTCCCAGGTGTTAGGCTCGTACCAATGGGTTTTTCAAAATGTTACATACGAATTATATCGTTGGCTTGTACACAAAGACGGCGACGGCTCACGACCTGTCACGTTGTCCCGAAAATATTTTCGGGACAAAGTGACAGGTGGTGAGCCCGTCGCCGTATTTATGTCCAAGACAACGATGTAATTCGTACATCGTTCTTGAAAACCTAGTGGTACGAGCCTGCCACTTGGGATCGAACTCGGGTCTCTTGACTCAACCCTCTTATATCCCCTATATATATTCAAATATAGATAGGGAGAACGTCACATACATTGCTCTGATACCAAAGTAACTTAAAGCACTTGTATTATGGAATCGGAAACAAGGAACGTACCACAAACACCCAGACCCAGAAAATGTGGACAAAGTGTTTTCTACATTGACCAGAAGCGGCACTCGAACCCGGGATCTCAGGCTGGCGACACCATGAAAACCAGCGTGTACGCCACTTGCCCACGGAGGTCGTAGTATTCAAATATTTACTTCAATTGGTTTCAATTTAAATATTTAGTCTGCGAAATTACATTCACATATGTGATTTTTTTTGGTTGAAGTTGGTTGCCTTTTCTTTGGCTGCAGCAGTAACTATCAGATGGGATGTTTATTTGTTTATTTATGGGAAACAAACAGTTTACAATAAAAACATACAATGAGGTTAAAACTTCACGCCGTTCTCAATACAGGGGGAGACAGAGGTCTAGACAGTTAAACCGTTTTGACTCATCTTCTACCAAAGACATTTTTAATATCAAGCCAAGTTTTATATGCTCAATACATGAGCCAAAACAGTTTTTACTGCAGAATAAAACATTACACTATGTAAACTGTCTAACAACATTTTATCAGCACTTAAAGTAACAAAGTTAAAGTAGCCTTACATGTAAAGTGTATAAATCACTATCAAATATCAGTTTACATCAATAGTTAGTTCATTATAAAAATTTAAATAAAAAAATTTAAGTACTGTACTTTTATTATTCATTTGCTATTTTTACAGCAGCAACAAATTTGTTTTTTTTTTTTTTGATAAAAAATGTTGAAATGCAGATATTTTACATTGTGAGCTGAGCGAGCTATAATTAAAACGATTTCTTGAATATAATTCGTGAAATAATTGTTTCTTACATGTTAGTACAAAAAAAATATTCTTTAATCTTGTATGATGTCCACAGTTAAAGAATATTCTACTTAAAAGATATGGAGAATCAATAAACTATGTTCTCTTTGCTGCCTTATAGTAGGTATAAAGTTGTCTTTAAAGTTATTAAATTTATAGTGCATTATTTTTATAAATTTATTTTGAGTAGACTAAAAAATGATATAATGATTTCTCTTGATATATAAATCACGATAGCCGAGTGGTTGGCTGGTCAGAATTTCGAGCCATGAGACCCGAGTTCGATTCCCAGGTGTTAGGCTCGCACTAATGGGTTTTTCAAAATGTTACATACGAATTATATCGTTGGCTTGTACACAAAGACGGCGACGGCTCACGACCTGTCACGTTGTCCTGAAAATATCTCCGGTGGAAGATGGGTCGATGGGACTTAATTGTCCAGACTGGACCTCTGCCTACCCCTGTATTGGGAACTGCGTGAAGATATTTTAAACTAGCTGACCCGCAAACGTTGTTTTGTCATATAAAATAATAGGGGTTAAATATAAAAAAATAGGGTTGAACATAGAGGAGGAAAAATTTTGAAAAGGTAATTTCAGATTTTAATGCCATATTATAGAAAAATTAACACAAAAATTATGATGAAAAAATTAAAAAAAAAAATGTTAAGAGTGAACAACCCTTATCACTTAGGGGTATGAAAAATCGATAGAAGCCGATTCTCAGACCTACTGAATGTGCATTTAAAATTTGGTAAAAATCAGTAAAGCCGTTTCGGAGGAGTAGGGCAACTTAACATTATGACACGAGAATTTTATATAAAATAACATTAATTTACGATTTCTCGTCATCAGATAGTGGAACTGAACGACACGATCCAGACGGTGAAGGGCGAGCAGCAGAGTCTGGAGCACGAGCTGGACTTCGTGCTGGCGCAGCAGAAGGAGCTGGAGGAGATCCTGGCGCCCATGGAGGGGCAGCTGCTGGGCGACGCCGAGCGTCTGCGAGACCCCGAGCGAGACCAGATGTGGGTAGCATTCCCAGCTGCAACACCTGCACGCGACTCCTTCTGTCGATGGGCCACTGCAGCCGATGTGGAGGCGACCTGATGTGGGTAGCATTCCAGCTGCAACACCTGCACGCGACTCCTTCTGTCGATGGGCCACTGCAGCCGATGTGGAGGCGACCTGATGTGGGTAGCATTCCCAGCTGCAACACCTGCACGCGACTCCTTCTGTCGATGGGCCACTGCAGCCGATGTGGAGGCGACCTGATGTGGGTAGCATTCCCAGCTGCAACACCTGCACGCGACTCCTTCTGTCGATGGGCCACTGCAGCCGATGTGGAGGCGACCTGATGTGGGTAGCATCCCAGCTGCAACACCTGCACGCGACTCCATCTCCCGTCGATAGGCCACTGCAGCCGATGTGGAGGCGAGATTTATGTTGCAGAAGAGAACCTTGAGATCTATCTACAGTTTAAATTCCAAGACGGCTCAGAGAATTTTTTTTAAGTAATAAATAGTTTAACATTGGCTCAATCCGAATTTTGAACATTGGCTCGAATCTCGAAGGTCCCGGGTTCGATTGGTCTTTATTGCTACCGATTCAATACCACAAGTGCTTTAGGTGCTTACATTGGAATCAAGCAATGTATGTGATGTTGTCGCTACATATTATATGCATTTATTAAAAAATAATATCTTCACGCAATTCCCAATAAAGGTGTAGACAGAGGTCGAGTCTAGACAATTAAGTCCCTTTGACCCACCTTCCACCGAAGATATTTTCGGGACAACGTGACAGGTGGTGGATTTGATTTGACTGCTAAACTTAGGCCTCCCCTAAAGATTTTCACAAAGTGGTCCCTAGCCACAGTTTCCTTTTTGAGCTGAGCCCTAAAAACGCCATCTACACTTTTATGATGCATATTTATAAATTTTTAAAGAATGTGAGCCATGGTGGACTTTGTTTTTAGATTTATTTAACAATTTCTGACACGGCCGGGATTCGTACGCACAACCTCTGCCGTACCGTGGCAACGCTCCAACCACCGAGCCACCTATGAATCGTATGAGTATCGTCTGAGCTATCATTGGTTCATAAAACTGCAGTATCTGTTAGTCAAGCAGACAACATATACAACCGGTGTGTGTTGCCAGTGATGACCTATGTAACTGAGACGTGATCCTTCACTATTGACCGAATAAGAAATAAATATCTTTACGCCATTCCCAATACAGGGTGTACAGAGGTACTAGACTAATAAGTCCTTTCCACCCATCTTCTACCGAGGTCATTTTTAGGGACAACATGACAGGTGGTGAGCCCGTTGCCATCTTTATGTAATATCGATTTCGTACCTAAGTTTTAAAAAAACCTATTGATACGAGCCTTGGGACCGAACAGCGACGGGCAGCAGTATCTGAGACGCAAGATACTGCTTTTGCCAATCCGATCTACCAAGTTCTGCCAAACTGCAGCAAAATATTGAGAATGTACTGTGTCAGTAGTTTTTGCAGTGTAATAATTGCTGTGTATTTCTACCAAGGTATTCACTGGCTGAGAATTTGGACACGCAGCTGAGACAAATGTCCGAAGATCTTAAGGAAGTTATTGAGCATCTCAACGAGACAAACAGAAGTCAGGATACAAATGATCCCGTAAGTATAATATCCATTGACTTCCAATAGCTTGATTATTTTAATAAATAAATAAATATCTTCACGTAATTCCCAATACAGGGGTAGACAGAGGACTTGTCTAGACAATTAAGTCCCTTCGACCCACCTTCCACCAAAGATATTTTCGGGACAACGTGACAGGTGGTGGATTTGATTTGACTGCTAAACTTAGGCCTCCCCTAAAGATTTTCACAAAGTGGTCCCTAGCCACAGTTTCCTTTTTGAGCTGAGCCCTAAAAACGCCATTTACACTTTTATGATGCATATTTATAAATTTTTAAAGAATGTGAGCCATGGTGGACTTTGTTTTTAGATTTATTTAACAATTTCTGACACGGCCGGGATTCGAACGCACAACCTCTGCCGTACCGTGGCAACGCTCCAACCACCGAGCCACCTATGAATCGTATGAGTATCGTCTGAGCTATCATTGGTTCATAAAACTGCAGTATCTGTTAGTCAAGCAGACAACATATACAACCGGTGTGTGTTGCCAGTGATGACCTATGTAACTGAGACGTGATCCTTCACTATTGACCGAATAAGAAATAAATATCTTTACGCCATTCCCAATACAGGGGTAGACAGAGGTCTAGTCTAGACAATTAAGTCCCTTTCACCCACCTTCCACCGAAGATATTTTAGGGACAACATGACAGGTGGTGAGCCCGTTGCCATCTTTATGTAATATCGATTTCGTACCTAAGTTTTAAAAAAACCTATTGATACGAGCCTTGGGACCGAACAGCGACGGGCAGCAGTATCTGAGACGCAAGATACTGCTTTTGCCAATCCGATCTACCAAGTTCTGCCATACTGCAGCAAAATATTGAGAATGTACTGTGTCAGTAGTTTTGCAGTGTAATAATTGCTGTGTATTTCTACCAAGGTATTCACTGGCTGAGAATTTGGACACGCAGCTGAGACAAATGTCCGAAGATCTTAAGGAAGTTATTGAGCATCTCAATGAGACAAACAGAAGTCAGGATACAAATGATCCCGTAAGTATAATATCCATTGATAACTTCCAATAGCTTGATTATTTTAATAAATAAATAAATATCTTCACGTAATTCCCAATACAGGGGTAGACAGAGGTCTAGTCTAGACAATTAAGTCCCTTTCACCCACCTTCCACCGAAGATATTTTAGGGACCGATAATGCAAAAAAAAAGAGTTTTCCACATTACCCATCCGGGAATCGAGCCCCGGACCTCGGATCTAGCGAGACCGTAAAAACATGTCGTCCTTAAAACACCAGACATAATTTATACAATAATTGTTGTTTTCTTTATACCAGATTGTGCAGATCGGTCGGATTCTGAACGCGCATATGTCTTCGATGCAATGGATAGACAATTCCATCGCACAGATATCTACCAAGCTGGACCAGCTCAAGGCAACGCACGATACTCTGAGGAGAGACAATGAGAGATCGTTCCAGCTCACCTATAATTGAGTCATATAAAAAACAGGACTATTCACAGTGGGATAGGCAGAGACTAATGTGCAAAAGTGATCGTTAAATACAGTTTTCACTAAAATCAATACATTACTTAATTTTACACCACTTTATAAAGCTTCTATGTTCAGCTGTACATGTTTGTCCATTTTAGAAGTTTCTGTTCTGTTCCAAGACGAAGATTATCAATAATGTGATAAAAAAATATTTTCTCATTGTGAATGATTTGAAGTGCCAAGCCATTTTTGAACTTGTATAATTAATTAGAAGATTATTGAATTTTGGTCTTATTTTTTTATTTTTTTTTACACCTATAAAATTAATTATTAATATAAAAAAAATACTGACTGGATGACTTATTTATAGGTGGCTATTGCAGCCCATAAAAGGCTGTAAATAAGTACAAAGAATGAAAAGTTAAGGACTGAGATGTGTCTCAGAGAAGAATTCCTCAATTTCCGTAATTTAGCTGGCTCTCCATACTTCTCAAATACATACTTAGATTATTTTTATTAGTAAAAGAAAGTAGTTAAAGCACTTGTGTTATGGAATCAGAAACAACAAAGGTACCACAAACATCCAGACCCGAGAAAATATAGAAAAGTGGTTTTCCACATTGACCAGTCCGGAAATCGAACCCGGAATCACATGTAACGTGTACGTCACACGTACACAGAGGTCTTTTACTAGTTACACTGCTATTTAGTAGCTGAAATGGGTAAGATTGTGGTATTGTCCCAAACTGCTATGCCTCTGGTATTGCGGGTGTTCATGGGCGGCGGTAATCACTTACCATCACGTGAGCCACCTGCTCGATTGCCTCCCTTTTCTATAAAAAAAATACTTTACAGGTGGTAGACTCCTCTACCTGGGATAAACATCTGCTATGCTATGATAAAGCTATAATTGTATTAAGTGGCGGCCGGGGAGAGGTGTGGCCGTCCCACGCAGCTTCCTGCGCCGGCGACAATTGGGTTTAAAAATATGATATCTTCACGCAATTCCCAATACAGGGGTAGACAGAGGTCTAGTCTAGACAATTAAGTCCCTTTCACCCACCTTCCACCGAAGATATTTTAGGGACCGATAATGCAAAAAAAAAGAGTTTTCCACATTACCCATCCGGGAATCGAGCCCCGGACCTCGGATCTAGCGAGACCGTAAAAACATGTCGTCCTTAAAACACCAGAATTAATTTATACCATAATTGTTGTTTTGCTTTTTACCAGATTGTGCAGATCGGTCGGATTCTGAACGCGCATATGTCTTCGATGCAATGGATAGACAATTCCATCGCACAGATATCTACCAAGCTGGACCAGCTCAAGGCAACGCACGATACACTGAGGAGAGACAATGAGAGATCGTTCCAGCTCACCTATAATTGAGTCATATAAAAAACAGGACTATTCACAGTGGGATAGGCAGAGACTAATGTGCAAAAGTGATCGTTAAATACAGTTTTCACTAAAATCAATACATTACTTAATTTTACACCACTTTATAAAGCTTCTATGTTCAGCTGTACATGTTTGTCCATTTTAGAAGTTTCTGTTCTGTTCCAAGACGAAGTTTATCAATAATGTGATAAAAAAATATTTTCTAATTGTGAATGATTTGAAGTGCCAAGCCATTTTTGAACTTGTATAATTAATTAAAAGATTATTGAATTTTGGTCTTATTTTTTTGTTATTTTTTTTTACACCTATAAAATTAATTATTAATATAAAAAAATACTGACTGGATGACTTATTTATAGGCTATTGCAGCCCATAAAAGGCTGCAAATAAGTACAAAGAATGAAAAGTTAAGGACTGAGATGTGTCTCAGAGAAGAATTCCTCAATTTCCGTAATTTAGCTGGCTCTCCATACTTCTCAAATACATACTTAGATTATTTTTATTAGTAAAAGAAAGTAGTTAAAGCACTTGTGTTATGGAATCAGAAACAACAAAGGTACCACAAACATCCAGACCCGAGAAAATATAGAAAAGTGGTTTTCCACATTGACCAGTCCGGAAATCGAACCCGGAATCACATGTAACGTGTACGTCACACGTACACAGAGGTCTTTTACTAGTTACACTGCTATTTAGTAGCTGAAATGGGTAAGATTGTGGTATTGTCCCAAACTGCTATGCCTCTGGTATTGCGGGTGTTCATGGGCGGCGGTAATCACTTACCATCACGTGAGCCACCTGCTCGATTGCCTCCCTTTTCTATAAAAAAAATACTTTACAGGTGGTAGACTCCTCTACCTGGGATAAACATCTGCTATGCTATGATAAAGCTATAATTGTATTAAGTGGCGGCCGGGGAGAGGTGTGGCCGTCCCACGCAGCTTCCTGCGCCGGCGACAATTGGGTTTAAAAAAAATATGATATCTTCACGCAATTCCCAATACAGGGGTAGACAGAGGTCTAGTCTAGACAATTAAGTCCCTACGACCCACCTTCCACCGAAGATATTTTCGAGACAACGTGACAGGTAGTGAACCCGTCGCCGTCTTTTTAGTGAATGCGTGAAGGGTGTTTGGTAGATAAGAGTCAAAAGTCTAGTTACACCGAACACTATTTATTATATACACACAGAACACAATACAATGAAAGTCAGAAGGAGTGAAAGATATACGATAGTACAAGAGTGAAGCAAAATATAAAATACAGCGACAGCGTGAGACAAAAAGTAAAAGCACATAGAAATTTCTAAACAACGAAAAGCGTAAGCGCAGCGCGGAAGCAACAAGCGATAGAAACGTTATTGCGCATATGAGGTACCGAGAGACTAATCACCTGGCTCGCCGGTTATTTCCGTGGCCGCGCGCCCGACCGGTTCTTTCCGTATATAAAAACGTTGGGTCGAGTTCGCGGCGCGACACAGCTGATTTGTTTACCACATCACGAAATAATTATCTAGTGAAACATAAATACTATTGCTTATGAAGTAATAAAAGTAGTATAGATATTATAAATACATATAAAAGATTGATGTAATATATTAAGATATAAGAGATAGATAAATAGTTATAGTAATTTATAGATAAATATAAAACATAACAAATAAAAAGTATTTTAATAATAAAAGGTGTACACCACATCACTCCCCCCCAGAGACCGTCACAACGGGCGATAATAATCGGGAAATCGGACTCGGCGTCCTGACCGTGTTATTCTGGCGTCATCCTGAGCTGGGGTATTCTGCCCTATGGGAACAGGCTGAGGTAAATAACTAGGATGGGATGTGGGATTGGTGTTGGGAGGGTGACCGGGAGATGTGTTGAACAATATATAGGCCGGTTTGAGGCGGTCTATTGATACTGTAACACTTTTCCTTTGACCTGTATTTTGAAGGTCTTTTCCCTCGCTCCAAAACTTCGTAGGACCTGTGTAGGGTGGCTGTAATGCCCCACGTAATGTATCGTCCCTTAAAAGACGTGACTGGAAGAAGTCAATTCTTTGTAAACAAAGATTTTGTTTTGTTGTGATGTGCTGCTGATGCTGGTTGTAGCTTTGATGCGAATTGGTGAAGACGAGTGGTGAAGTCCGAAATGTCGGTGGAGTGAGCACTTGTTGTCTGGAAAAATTCACCAGGCAACCGCAATGGCTCGCCATACACCAACTCGGCAGAAGACGATTGGAGGTCTTCTTTAAATGCACTCCTAATTCCTAACAGCACCAAAGGTAATGTGTCTACCCAGTTGCAATCAGCGTGGCACATTATGGCAGCTTTCAATTGGCGGTGGAATCGTTCCACTAGCCCGTTACAAGCTGGGTGATACGCGGTTGTCCTGCGATGTTTGAATCCGATCATTTTTCCAAGATATTGGAAAAGTGACGATTCAAACTGTCCACCGCGATCAGTGACAATATCCATTGGACATCCAAATCTGGATATCCAGGATAATAGTGCCTTCCCAACTGTTTCGGCAGTCATATCCACCATCGGCGTTACTTCAGGCCAGCGAGTGAAACGATCCACCGCTGTAAAGCAATAGCGAAAGCCTTGTGAAATTGGTAAAGGGCCAATAATGTCCACGTGAATGAAGGCAAATCGGGCACGAGGAAGATCGAAGGTGCCTACTGGAGATGACACATGTCGATGTACCTTCGCGCGTTGACATGCCAAACATTGACGAGACCACTTTCGACAGTCTCTGCGCACACCGGGCCAAACAAATCGATCGGCGACTAGTTTTGCAGTCGCGTTGGAGCCTGGGTGACTGAGACTATGGAGACTGTCAAAGATTTGTCTCCTCAAGGGTTGTGTCACGAATGGTCTGGGACAAGAGGTGCTGACATCACAATAAAGTTCTGTCTGACAATTCGGAACTTTCAACTTTTTAAACCGGAGTGAAGATTCTCCTTTAATCAGTTGAATAAGTTCGGTGTCAGATGCTTGAGATTCTGCCAGTATATTTAAATCGACGGGCATCTGCAGCTCATCGACACGAGACAGAGGATCGGCGACAACGTTATCTTTTCCGGAGATGTGTCGGATATCCGTCGTGAACTGCGAGATGAAGTCAAGGTGGCGGTACTGCCTAGGCGAACAGTTAGCTTTCCTTTCACTGAAGGCATAACTGAGCGGCTTGTGGTCAGTAAACACCACGAAATGTCTAGCCTCCAGCATGTGACGAAAGTATTTTATGCTTTCGTAGATAGCTAAGAGCTCACGGTCGTATGGTGAGTACTTTTGCTGGGAGGGACTCAGCTTCCGTGAAAAGAACGCTAAAGGTTCCCAAGCACTTTGTTTTAGTTGCTGCAAAACTGCACCCATTGCGAGGTCAGATGCATCTGTTACCAGAGCAAGTTTGGCCTGACAATCTGGGTGTGCCAGTAGTGCAGCATTGGCAAGACTTTCTTTACACTTGCTGAAAGCCAACAAAGTATCGCCAGAAATAACAACTGGTTGAGAGCCTTTCGTGCTGCCAGCCAGTAAAGCATTTAGGGCGCTTTGACTGAAGCAAACCGAGGTACGAACCTTCTATAAAAATTGAGCATACCCAAGAACCGTCGGAGATGCCGGATAGTTTTAGGAACTGGAAATCCATTATGGCCTTGACCTTCGATTCCAAAGGTTTGGTGCCGGATGCAGAAATTGGTGACCTAAAATGTTACCTCCGATGCACCGAAGACACGCTTGGAGGTATTGCCTAAGACGCCGTATTCGTTCATGCGACTGAATAGCTGATGGAGGTGTTTAATGTGCTCTGCTTCGTTTCTGGAAAAGACAAGGAAGTCATCCAAGTAGCAGAAGCAAAAGTCGAGACCTCTGGTCATCTCGTCAACAAACCTTTGGAACGTTTGGCTCGCGTTTTTTAATCCAAAATTCATGAAGGGAAATTCATACAGGCCAAAGGGTGTAGTGATGGCGGTTTTAGGGATGTCATCCTCAAACACAGGGATTTGGTTGTATGCCTTTGTCAAATCGATTGTGGAGAAGACTGTACAACCAGAAATGGAATGGGAGAGGTCATGGATGTGCCTAACAGGATAACGGTCTGGTATAGTCCGTGAGTTAAGCATTCGATAATCGCCACATGGCCGCCAGCTGTTGTCCTTCTTAGGCGCCAGGTGTAAGGGTGAAGCCCAGGGGCTTTCTGAAGGACGCGCTATACCGTTAGCGATCATAAGCTCAAGTTCATTTTTAGCAATTTTGAGTTTATCCGGTGCCAGTCTTCGAGGGGTACATGAGATAGGAGGGCCAGGTGTGGTCCTTATATGGTGTACCGTATTGTGCCTAGGGGACACCGGTGTACCTGAAGGTCGAGTAATTTCAGGAAACTTATTTAAAATTTCGTGATATCGCGAATCGCCTGTTGCAACCTTTACAGAACAAATATCATTATTGGCAAAAACAGCATTTGATATTAAAGTTGTAGTATTATCAATTAGGCGTTGATTGCGGCAATCTACAATTAAATTATAAAAGCTAAGAAAATCAACTCCTATTATAGGTTTAGTCACATTAGCTACTACAAATCGCCAAACAAAATTGCGTCTAAGCCCCAAATCTAATTTAAGCTCTATAAATCCAAATGTGTCAATAACCGAACCATTGGCAGCATTGAGTTCGAAGTTTGTCTTGGCTCGTCGTTCCCGAAACGCAGAACGAGGATAAACGCACTGGTCACTGCCAGTATCTACCAGGAACTGCATGTTGGAACTACGGTCGGTAACGAACAGGCGACCTTTGCGTGATGGGCAATCGTTCGTCGCCACTACCGACTGCCTGTGGAGTTTCCCGCCTTGTTGAAGTCGCAGGGCTTTATGCATTTATGAGCTTTTGCACCAAACTTTGCATGATACCAGCATAAAGGGTGCTTGCGGTAGTTGGAGTTAGAGCGGATCCTCTGCCGTGAAGTTGAGCACCGCCGAACACGTGACCTTGAACGCTCAGTGGAGCAGCAGGCAGCACGGGTACGTTCCTCCAGTTTCAGGGTTAGGTGCTGCACCATCCTCTTCAGTTCTGCAATTTCGTCATCTCTGTGTACTCTACTGGAAAAGGCAGCAGCGACGTTGTCTGGTGAGGTCAACTCCTGTATATGATCGGATAAGTCTGCTAGTTGCTCTAGGGAGTGCGCAGGCTGTGATGCTAGCACTGTCTGTATATTATTTGGAAGTCGACTGCTCCAAATAGATCTAACAAATTCCTCGGGAACCGATGGTCCAGCTAGATCAAGTAGATGCCGTAGAAACTGAGAAGGTTTTCGATCTCCTAGCTCTTCGTGCGTCAGAAGTTGCTTCACCTTCTTTTCATGCGAAGCAGAAAGTCGCCTTATAAGTTCGGTCTTAATTTTAAAATATCGATTTACTGCCGGCGGGTTAACAATAATGTCCTTCACTGATTTTGCATGCAGGATATCCAAGTTAATTACAACATTCGTGAATTTAGCGTGGTCGTCGGTTATGTTAAAGTTGTCGAACTGACCTTCTAGGAGCGCAAACCAAATTTCAGGATCGTCGGTTGAGAACGGAGGCACTTTTAAATTTGTCATCCGGGCGTCCATTTTGTCGCCTTCGTCATCTGTCGGAACGCGTGCTCGTTGCGTTCGCCGCACGGTTACGTGGGCGCTTTTACTCGGCGTTCCAACTGTTGTCGCGGATGCCCTGCTATCACTATCACTCATTTTGGTGTTCTTATCGGGGTCACCAGTTTAGTGAATGCGTGAAGGGTGTTTGGTAGATAAGAGTCAAAAGTCTAGTTACACCGAACACTATTTATTATATACACACAGAACACAATACAATGAAAGTCAGAAGGAGTGAAAGATATACGATAGTACAAGAGTGAAGCAAAATATAAAATACAGCGACAGCGTGAGACAAAAGTAAAAGCACATAGAAATTTCTAAACAACGAAAAGCGTAAGCGCAGCGCGGAAGCAACAAGCGATAGAAACGTTATTGCGCATATGAGGTACCGAGAGCGACTAATCACCTGGCTCGGGCCGGCTACCTGTGGCCGCGCGCCCTACCGGTTCTTTCCGTATATAAAAACGTTGGGTCGAGTGCGGCGCGACACAGCTGATTTGTTTACCACATCACGAAATAATTATCTAGTGAAACATAAATACTATTGCTTATGAAGTAATAAAAGTAGTATAGATATTATAAATACATATAAAAGATTGATGTAATATATTAAGATATAAGAGATAGATAAATAGTTATAGTAATTTATAGATAAATATAAAACATAACAAATAAAAAGTATTTTAATAATAAAAGGTGTACACCACATCTTTATGTCCAAGCCAACAATGTAATTCATACATAAGATTTTGAAAAACCCATTGGTACGAGCCCGTCACCTGGGGATCGAACTTGGGTCTCTTGACTCGAAATTCCGACCAGCCAACCACGGCTATCGTGACAATTGGATTTCGTAGTATAATTATACTATTAGTAGCACTATTTCATAGTATGTGGTACGAGGGCGACACTGATAGTTTTTAAAACTGACCACTTTTAAAGAGTATATTAAAAAAACGTGTGGTGTCGTGGGTCACCGGATAGGAACGAAGTTACTTATTTAAAAAATATTAATTTTAAATTCTATTCGAGTATACTTTTTTTGTTATGAATTAAAAGTAACTATCGAATGATATAATAATAATATCCGTCATCACGTAGATTATACATTAGACACTGTACACTGACACCATACAAAGACTTCATAAATAATAAAAATATTACTTTACGGACGTTTTTTCCCGTTTAGGGTACCTCTCTGCATCGTCCCCTAAGGATCTTCGTTCCAAAATAAGTTTAAATTTTGAAAATAGAACTCTGCTAATATTATTGCGTACTGATATAGTTTGTTTGTCATTTGTTTTACGATTTGGCGCCAAATTGAAATTTGTGTCACGCCAGTAAAATTTAACGCAAGAAAATTGTCGTAGTATGATTTTTAATGATTTTCGGTGTCTTTAAGTCAACAAGAATGTTACGACAGACTTCGATTGGCCTTTCATGATGAAGCCCCTTCTCGGGCCACTGTTTATAACTGGTTTAATGAGTTTAAACGTGGTCGCACCAATGTCAACGATGCTCTGCGTGAGGGACGATCTTCTACGGTGACGACTTACTTAGAGACTACATAAACTTTTGATCTGACATTATTATTTGAAATTTGAAAGACTTAATAATTAGAATTTATTATGTTTATAAGGCATTAATACAATTTTTGTTATGTTTTATAAAGGTCTTACCCAAATGGTCCAATCCAGGAGTTTTTTGTTTCATGTGTAGTTTTTCAATTTCTCGATTACTTGTTAGTTTCTAGTCATAAAATTTGCTGGTATCGCTAGTATTAATCTTAGATAATACCTGGTCTTCCAGTTTATGTGTAAACTTGTGCCCAAGTCTACGATAAATTGTTCTTACGTAGATAGAAAAATATTTATACAAACTTACAAGATATCGTCAGTATTTGTGCGGTGTATGATAGAGACTGGTCTATGAGTAACCTACCACCAGCCTCGGACAAGATTAGGCATGGGTATGACTCAAGTGCACAAAATCCTCCACAAAAATTTTGCTATTAATTAAGCAAAAAGCTTACTAACAGCAAAATTTTTAAATAATATAATTATTATATATATTATATTATTTAAAAATTTTGCTGTTAGTAAGCTTTGTGCCCGGCGAATACCTCATTATTTGACCATCGACATCCGTCGTGCTGATTGGAATGATACAATGATACAATGTTTAACGGAGATAACTCAAAATCTGTGGACACATACTTGCGGGTGACGAAAGCTGGATTTATTGCTATTATCCGGAAAGCAAATACAATCTGCTCAGTGGGTGTTTCCTTCCGAGGAGTTGACAACTAAATTGAAGAGAGGTCGAAGTGTAGGAAAAAAGATGGTGACCTCATTCTTCGGATGGAACGGTCATTATGCGACAGTTGTTTTAGAAGATTAAAGTTAGTTACTGTGTAATTTTCTTCTTACTTTTTTTATTATTAATTTGTATGTTTTTTTAGTTAAGGCACTTTAATTATTGTAGGTTTTTTTTTTGATTTTATTTCGTTTTTGTACATTTATAAAAAAATTATTTCGTTTCGGTAAAATAAGCAAAAAATAAAGTTTATTTCTTTCTTTCAATAGCCAGGTATGCGGGGATTCCTACGTGATGTTTTACTTCAGTTTTTTAGAGTAAGGCAGAAAAGGATTTATGATAAAAAATACACTTGAATATTTTTTATCATAAATCCTTATAAATAGACTTGAAACTGGCTCAATTGACTCCCTGCTTACTGCTGACATAGCATCGTATGCTGTAAAAGAAAGTACACCTAATAAACGCATAGAATTTATGCCGACCGAAAACATGTCAATTGTAACGAAGGTTCGATTGCTGAATGAGCTGAGAATGTCATGCACTTGCCTTAATTTGATTAAAGTGCCTTTAAAATTTCGTGAATATTTTTATATAAACAGAATAAATGTTGCTTACGAATGTAATTCTATTTCAATTCAATACAAACACGTTATAACAAATTATATTTATATACAAATAATACAATATTTTTTGGGTCTGTGTCCAACCCTGGCCGACTGGTACCGACGCACTGACATTCGGCCTTTCGAGCTGCACTGTCGACACAATTTCTTTTATACATTCTTCATTCATCTTACTTTGTACGGCGAATAAACCAGCATTAATAATACAGTCCACATTTAATTTACAAGCACTAACACTATCAAAACAGTATATAAAAAATATTAAATATCTTCACGAAATTCCCAATAAAGGGGTAGACAGAGGTCTAGTCTAGACAATTAAGTCCCTTCGACCCACCTTCCACCAAAGATATTTTCGAGACAACGTGACAGGTGGTGAGCCTGTCGCCGTACAGTAAAACAGTATATAATACTTTTTAAATTCATTCATTTCATATTTATTCTTCTTAATCTTGTAAGATATAATATATCTATAAGAATAAGCTATTTACTAATTTGGAAGATTGTTTCAAACAAATCACATTATACATAATTTACGAATTTATAAAAATTTTCATCCCGATGTTAACCTCTTCAAAATGAAATTCCGTGGTTAAGCATATCATAAATAATAAAGATAATACATAAAATAAAGTAATATTCCAATATAAGCGTCCCGTACGCTGAATATGGTAAGGAAGAATTACATCAGATCCAAGTAACCTTCATCCAAGCCACAAGGAGCCCTTTTATTATTATTTCTACCAAAAACACAGATAATGTGACATTTGGTGAGCCTGTTACAAATTTGTGACTAAACTGATGTTCCAAATCAAACATAAATAAAAAAAATATTTTTATGAATCTGGAAAAGTTACATAAGTTGTGACGACATCCGTAAACGAGTGACTACCGGTTTTCACGGTATCGCTCTCTCTGAAGGGACTCGGTTCGATTCCGAACGATATCGTGTAAGAAAACCAATTTCTTTTATTTCCTCGGGTTGTGGTGCCTTCATTTGTTCTTACTTTGGGATCAGAACAATGTATGTGATGTTGTTCCTATGTATGTAATTATTTGTTAAAAACAAAAAATATTTACATTTCAGGAAGTATAAAAAACACATGAAAATATATTAAAACTATACATTATTGTTACATTTAATAAACAATACCAGATATAAAACACTGCAACCTGACATTCTCGTCAGTCTGCAGGCACAATAACACCAAACGCTTATGCACTATACTACAGATAACTCGGTTGTGTGAAATCTGATCCACGCCGAGGAACATCGACAGTTTCTTTGCATCCACTCTACACATACAGACCAGAGATAAATCTTCGTTCACTTGGCTCTCAGCCTCTGAATCCGAATGATCTATTGGACCTGAAAAATCACTTAAATCATTTATTGTGTGATGTTGTCATAAGAATGTTGCCATTTACTGTCTTCCTTCATGTATCTAAAAAGGTACGACAGTGTTATTGTATTGGTTACTAATGGATAGTGTGATGACCATCTTGAATAACTCCAAATCAAACTTGAGCATACTGGCGACGTTGAAGGATTCTGGTACTGTGCTCGACAATCCGCTTGGCAAGCACAGCAATTTTGATAGAATGTAATCAATATTATGAAGAATAAACATATATATCTTCATGTCATTCCCAATACACGAGTAGACAGAGGTCTAAACAATTAGGTCTTTTCGACCCACCTTCCACCGAAGATATATTTGAAACAACGTGAAAGGTGGTGAGCCCGTCGCCCGATTTGTGTCCAAGCCAACCATACACATAGTATGTAAGTTTTGAAAAAAACCCATTGGTACGACGAGCCTTGGGGATCGAATTCAGGTCTCTTGACTCGAATTGCGATCACTCGGCTATCGTGACTTTTGTATATACTTTTGCATATATATATATATATATATATATATATATATATATATATATATACATATATATATATATATATATATATATATATATATATATATATATATATATATATATATATATATATATATATATATATATATATATATATATATATATATATATATATGTATATATATATATATATATATATATATATATATATGTATATATATATATATATATATATATATATATATATAATGGAAGGAGACTGGCCGGCGATCCCCAAACTCTGCTGACGGCTCTCAGGCACGAAGAAACCGAATAGACCACTGAATTGCCGGAAGTGTCAGGGAGCGTTGTTACAGTTTCGCCCCATCTTCGCCGGAGTTCCACAGGGAAACGGCCTTTCGCCGGCCTGCTATGCCGTCTTCACCGACGACGTACTGAGGGAGGCTGCGCTTCGGAGAGTTTCCCCAACCAGCGATGGATGGATGGTCTACACGAGAACATCTCGTGTAGGTTCTGAACCTAGGACCGCGAGTACGGTCTCGGAAAATACATGTAAGTAAAAATTATTTACAGAGTGAGGAATGTAGTGAAGGAGAATGTCTCCGGAGTGAGTCAACTATTCCCCAAAATGTGATTTATCTTTATCCATACATCAAACTGATACATTAAAGTATATATTTATGCATGCCTAAAAAAACGTCCAGCTAACTGGTCCCGCCTTAAAAGCCAAAGGTTGCTGGTTCAAGTCCCTCTAGGTGAAAACATTTGTGTGATGAATATGAATGTTTGTACTTGAGTCATTGTCTTGTTGTAATTTGAATGGTAGGTACTTTTTTACTTTGTTTTATAATAAAGTAAATTAATGTAGGTATTTTAATATGTGCAAATGACACTTCTGTCTGTAGCTTAATTACGACATATAATTCACCAGAACCGTCTCGATATTTTATTTAATATTCTAAGCATATTAGTCATGGATGTTTATATGTATGTATGAAGATTTATCTATATAAAAATTGTACCATTCGCTTAGACCCAAAGATGGTTAACTTGGTCCAAAATAAGCTTTAGTGAAGTTGGGTCGAAAGGACTTAATTATCTAAATCTCTGTCTACCTAAGTTCTGGCAAAATTTATAGGATAAAAAACATTATAAAAAGGCATAATAATGAAAACAACAACATACCGTCAAAAGCGTCTACCCTTAATCCTTTAAACCTAGTGGATACCTTAGCCATGTCTGTTTTGATCTGTAATGTGAGCCTTCCTTCAGCGGAAGCTCTTATCAACACATCTGAAGCCATTGTTCTCATGCGATCTATTGTTGTTTTGAGCTGCTTCAATGTTGGCAGCTCTATAGAAATCTGAAAATATTTCATAATATGATTTTTTGCTCTTTTCAACAAGCTTATATTAAATTATAGAGAAAAAAAACTTTTTTTCTCTTCAATTTAATCACATAAAAGTTCAGCATAAATATGCTTTAAAAATCAATAAAATTGCATAATAAAGCTTATATTAGTTTGATATATCTATCTATGTAACGCAATCTTTGAAAGTAA
Source organism: Sericinus montela (assembly GCA_029286605.1). Taxonomy (NCBI): domain Eukaryota; kingdom Metazoa; phylum Arthropoda; class Insecta; order Lepidoptera; family Papilionidae; genus Sericinus; species Sericinus montela. The sequence goes on along the minus strand of JAGSMR010000093.1, from coordinate 104,121 downwards.
TTTCCACACACTTAAAAACATAGCTTACTTACACTTATCAAGGACCAATAGCAATATAATCATTTGAGGAAAAAAAATAACATCCAACCGAATTGAGAACCTCCTCCATTTTTGAGGTTGGTGATCGTAAAAAAACGAAATTATTATTAATTAGTTTTAGAAATAAAATAATTTATTGGCGTAGCATACAAAATGCCAAAAAAATTAAACGAAAATATATAAACTCATGCATAAGTATACAGAAACGTAACATGAAAACTTTACTTTTTTTAGGCAGTTGTGTAATAAAGGTAAACGAATAGAGTGGCAAGCCATGTGTTGTTACCCCTGTGATCTAAGAAAGAATTCCTCATGATGGTAATTTATTAGAAAATGTTAAGGAAAGCACAAATATAAATTGAACTTTGATTTTTTAGTAAATAACGATGGAAACAGTGATTAACCATTCAATGTGGAAATATCTTGGTACCATGCCACGAGGAGTATGACTGTACAAATTTTGTTAACTTTAGTTAATAAGTAATTTTATATGAATTACATAACTAGGTTCGTTCTTTAGACTAACACCACTAAAATTGTAAACAAATTTATAATAAATAAATAAATAAATATCTTCACGCAATTCCCAATACAGGGGTAGACAGAGGTCTAGTCTAGACAATTAAGTCCCTTTGACCCACCTTCCACCGAAGATATTTTCGAGACAACGTGACAGGTGGTGAGACCGTCGCCGTCTTTATGTCCAAGCCAATGATGTAATTCGTACATAAGTTTTTGAAAAACTCAATGATACTGCCACCTGGGGATCGAACTCGGGTCTCTTGACTCGAAATTCCGACCACCCAACCACTCGGCTATCGTGACTTTTGCACTCAAACAAATTTAGGTATTAAAATTATCATGAGCTTCATAGTAAAGGAAAACAAGGGGAAAACAAACCTGCACATTTGAGAAGCATTTACTGGCTATCAGATGTCTAGACCTCTGCCTGCCCCCATAGGGAAAAAGTGTGAAAATCAACAAAAAATAGGAAAGATTATACAGAATTGAATACATACATCAGGTTTTGGAACTTGAGGTTCATTTAAATCAGACCAATTCTTTCTTGGTACCACAACTGCGGGTATATCATGTGTAACTTGTCTTGTTTGTTGGGATGTTGATGATGGCTGAAAAATAATAATCAGAATAATTATTTTCACTATATACACAAATACAAGCAGAGTAATACATAATCTAGTTGTTTGATGGTTGCCCCTGAACCACAGAAGTTCTCCGATGTTTTATGTTTAATTACACAAAAAAAAATGCTTGTATATTTAATTTGCATATCTATTTTCAGACATAGGTGGTTCTGGTTTTCAAAATATAAAATAATATAAGAGTTCTCCATGACCATAAGCAAAGTCACCCAAAATGTTGGGGCTGTTAGAGTCAAAAATAGTTTATAAATTGTGATAAATATTAAACTTCAATACATATTAATAGGTAAAATGTAAAATATTGGATTTTAATATTTATCGCAATTTAGAATAGCTCTAAAGCAGAATCAAATTCTTAGAATTAGAACAGCTTGCTATAAAAAAAGACGCAATAGCCGATTGGTAAGGTTATCAGAATTTGAGTCAAGAACCTGGGGTTCCATTCCCAAATAGACTACTAACGGATTTTTTTTAAAACTAATGTACAACTTATATCATTGGCTTGGACAGAAAGACGGCGACAGGCAAACCGAATGTCGCGTTATTTCAAAAATGTCTTTGATGGGTCGAAGAGACTTATTTGTGTAGACCTGTATTGTGAATGGCGTGAAGATATTTAATAAGTACCTATATATATACTTCATTAAATGAAGTTTAAGCTAAAGATAATCAAAACATCAACTGACTGTTATAAAAGAATCTTGAAGAAGTTGAAGTAAAGAAGTATAAATATCATCTATAATACAGCCTATATTGTAACCCGTAAAAGTTCAGCAGGACATAGGAGGAGAGGGACTCTCCTGTACGAGGGTGTTTATCATAATCGACACGCTTAGCAAGCCTATTGGCGATCGTAATACCAGACACTGCACTGTACACACCATTGCCAGTTACTGATCTGCTGAATTTTGGTCTGGCATCGGGATCCAATGGTATTTCTTAGGCTGTCCCTTGGTCACATCTTACCATACCTATGGGATGACAGGACTTGCCATGTGGTATCTTCATAAGAGTATACAATACATTCTAACTCCGATACTACACTAGAAGTGTTTTGCCTAGCAGCAGGCATTTACAAGTATTATTATTTTTTACTATCAGTTTTTCTTCACTCTCCACAATCATACCCGTTTCTGTCACCGGTCTGCTGGTATCTAATTCTATTTCTACTTTGGATTTGGATCTCAGAAACAGACCCTCCTATACCTAATATCACTGCCAAAGAATCATTGTTAAAGAAGTGTTGGCAAAACACTCTTGTATGAAAATACACCTTTTTCATATACATATATAGGAATAATGTCATAGACATGGCTCTGATACCGAAGTAAGTAGCTAAACGCGTCTGGTGGTATCAGAATCAACGAAGGTACCACAAACATCTAGACCCAAGAACAACGTGTTTTCGTCGCCCACGTTGGTTTGGAGGCCAACGAGCTAGACGCGTCAGGTTCCGGTGCGCCTATCCAGGAGGGAAAGGGAGAGGGTTCATTTTCTGAGAAGGAGCTGCTTAAGGCGACCAGCGGGTGGTGTCGCGGATGTGTGCAAAGGCGTTCCCGTGGCATGGACACATTGATAGTATCAACAGGCTGTTGACTATGAGTGGCAATTAATATTTTACTTGGTTTAGGAAGTTAGAAAGTCCCTCGAACTGGTTCATTGTTGTGGTGATGGGGCTTAGTAACCATGGCTACATTGGCCCATGGTGAACGCACATGGCTGGCCCAAGGAGGCCTTTACAAGTGGTCCTTATCAGCCCACGTCAAATACGTGTTGGTGGGTTGTGGAGGGACTGTTCGAGTTGTTGCCTTGCACTGCTCTCCTTGCCTTTCACAGCCGAGGTGGAGGTATCTAATTCTATTTAGTATAGTGCAAGTCGCCCTTAAAGTATTATCCAAAGACAAATCAATGATCAATGTAATACAATGTGGTTTTTATCCACCATAACCCTGCAAATTGAAACAAATAAACAACATAAATAATTCTTACCATTTCAATTTCTAAAGTTAGACATGGGCACTGCTTTTTTGTTAATTTCATCTTTAATGTTTTAGCCGACTTTAGTGTTATTAGTGGTCTGGCTAAGTTAGCTTAAACAAATTGTACATTTGAATATAAAGTTAAATCACAAAATAACGAGCTGCTATAGATAAATAAATCATAACTTACTAATATATATGCAAAAGTTTTAGTGGATGGTTGATTTTTATTCAATGACACCAGAATGGCTGAACAGATTTAGAATGGAATTTGGTCAACAGATGAAATGGAGTTCGGTCAACAGTGGGAGTGATCTAAATTATAATTTTCTTTAATGGATTTTTGTTTCAGTATTGGCCTACCAGAAAAGAACTGGAGCAACATTTTTACCCGAGAAAATTACTATAGGAAAAATATGCATGAAATATAAATAGAAAATAAAAGAATACTAGACCTTATTTATGCAAAGCATAAAATGCATGTTAATTAACACATAGTACAAAGCCATAAGCTTATTTAAAATCTAAAGCACTAAATATTTAAAGTTATTTGTCTTGACAGCAGGTTAGACATTTATCCCAGAATGGGACAATAATTAAACACTAAACATTTAAAACTATTTGTTCATATAACAGATTAGACATTTAGAAATAAGGGAAAATAAATTCAATCCACTTTATAAAGGACCAATATCAATGATTTTTTGTAACTTGATGCAATTTCTGTGTCTTTAATCATATTTATATGATATTTATTTATCATAAAATCATTTTTATTACAAATAAAAATTGGCAACCTGTACACATGAGCTGTGGTAGTTGATTGAAAAGGCAAAAATATATAGACCTCAGATTATTAACTTTTTATGTAAAGTTATTTCCTTGTATTCAAAGCCTAGAACTTATAAATCATAAATTAACTAAATTGAATTAAAATATGAAAATTAAATATACCTGAACTAAAACCTAAATATATATCCTTATGTTCATCGTCCACCCCAATTAATTGGTACTCAGAGAAAAACATCACATGTGGTACCTCACACCACAAAACAGGAGGCGAAGGACCACTGTTATCGTCGCTTACTATAAAGTAAATTTGGTCTTTAGATAACCTTAAAACACACTCTTTAGATAACTTCGAAATAGTAGTCACAATATCTAAAAACAAAACGACTGATAAATTTTTGTTTGTTCATATTTGTTTGCATTATATAGATATTTCAAACTTTTGTAACCAAAATATATTACTTGAGAATTCTCTCATGGGCCCTGCATCTACCATAATTGCCCGAAACTTCATTGTTTTGCTCAGAATACACAGAACAAATGCTATGTAGGACTACTTGAACTTTTTTTTTTGAGTTTGCTTTATTTTTATATTTTTCGCGGGTCTTTTCTGGAATAGTGCTATCTTTTTAGTTTTTTGACAATTAACATAGATCAGCGACATTGCGACCATAGAGTGAATCAGGAAATATCTAATACCAACTTTCAATGTTGCACTTTCAATTCTACTCATTCGAAATAAAATTAATCCATACAATTACATTTTATACTAAACAAAACTAATAGAAGCATGCTAATTATACATATTTCTGTAGTGTTAGTCAACGGCTGGAGATGTTGGTGTCTGTGAACTTATTTTCTAATTTCATATTTCAAGTGAAAATGTAGGATAATATTAATTGTCACACATGGTCAACTGCCTGACGAACCACAGGCATCGAACTGTAGTGGTCTTAGTCGGTATATGCAAAGAAACAATTTTTTTTTCTGAGATTCAATTAAACGCTCTTATTATTCTTTTATTTATTCAATTATAACAATGTAGATTTTTCATTACAATAAACATTTTAAAAAATAAGCTAACAGTGTATAAACTAAGTTTCTCTTCTTATTAGTTTTTCTAAAGTAGCAAGACCAACCCATAAATGATAAAAAGACTATGCTTGGCAAACACCTCGCATTTTAAACGCTAATGCCCGTCACTGATCTGCTCAATTTTATTCAGATATTTTAATATGGTAATCCCGCCATCTGTTGAGAGCCATTGGCATTTTAAATGTTTCGAAAACTTTACCATAATTTATCACAATTCGTGTTTCACAAACACGCCGGAACATCATTTGAGCCATGTATACGAGACGACCCAACTTAGACGGAGGTTTGGCAGCTCTAATCGTAACTACGATAGAGAACTAGCAGGCCACGGGTGATTTGTGACAGTTGTTACTGCTGGTCAGAAGCATTACGTAAGTACGTAAGTTTTTGAAAAACCCTTTGGTACGAGCCTGCCACCTGGGGATCGAACTCGGGTATCTTGACTCGAAATTCCGACCACCCAACCACTCGGCTATCGTGACTTTTTAAGGATCCAACAATACACTAAAATCGAGTCGCGGGTAATAGAGAACATAAATTGTCGATTAAAGTTATTTATTGTAACAAGTTACAACATGTACATAAATAACTGTTCAAAATTGGAACCCCAAATTACCTGGAACGAAAAAAATTTCACAGATGAACTATGACTCAAGGCCAATCCATATTAGTTATTCATAATCCAAAAAATGTCTACCTAACAACCAGCCATTTTTATATATACATAGGTCATAAGTATTGTCACACAGTAAAAACTTTTCTTTTAGAATGCTGGCCACAAAAAAGTTTATTGAATTCGAATTTCGAATTGTTCATGAAAATAAAACTACATACTTTTTAGAATTTTATCTCATTTTTAAATATGGAGTGGACGCTTAAAGAAGACCGTGTTGCAGTTATTGCGTTGCATCGTTGCGGTTACGCGCCAATTCAAGTTTTTGACATACTGAAAAATTTGAATATAACTAAAAGGGTCGTTTATCGTACCATCAAACGATACAATGAAGACTCTAGTGTAGATGACAGGTCAAGAAGTCTGTCTGTTAGAAGTCTCGGTCTGTTAGGACTCCAGCAGTGATAAAAGCTGTGAAGGCTCGAATTCAAAGAAATGCCAAACGTAGGCAGAAACTGTTGGCCATTCAGATGGGGTTAAGCAGAACCACGGTGAAAAGGGTGTTAAATGAAGACTCAGAGCTTCGGGCATATCGAAGAAAAACAGGACATTGTTTGAATGCTCGTATAATGCACCTGAGACTGAAGAGATGCCGCGCTTTGTGTAAGCGGAAATTCTTTTTTCGGATGAAAATTTTTTTACCGTAGAAGAGAGCTACAACAAACAAAATGATAAGGTGTACGCACACAGTAGTGAAGAAGCGAGCAACCGTATTCCGCGTGTCCAACGAGGTCATTTTCCATCCTCGCTCATGGTATGGTTGGGAGTTTCTTATTGGGGCTTAACAGAGGTACATTTATGCGAGAAATGTGTAAAAACGAATGCAGTTATGTATCAAAATACAGTCCTGACGAACCTTGTGGAACCTGTTTCTCATACCATGTTCAATAACAGGCACTGTGTATTCCAACAAGATTCGTCGCCAGCTCATAGAGCGAAGAGCGCACAAGACTGGCTGGCGGCGCGAGAAATCGACTTCATCGGGCACGAAGACTGGCCCTCCTCCAGACCAGATTTGAATCCGTTAGATTACAAGATATGGCAACATTTGGAGGAAAAGGCGTGCTCAAAGCCTCATCTCAATTTGGAGTCACTCAAGATATCCTTGATTAAGGCAGCCGCCGATATTGACATGGACCTCGTTCGTGCTGCGATAGACGACTGGCCGCACAGATTGAAGGCCTGTATTCAAAATCACGGAGGTCATTTTGAATAAACTTGTCATAAGAATCTATGTTTAGTTAAGTTCATTTTGGTATGTAAATAGTTACATAATGAATAAACTTGTTTTAATTATTGTAGGTTAAACATATGACAGAATTTATATATATATATATATATATATATATATATATATATATATATATATATATATATATATATATATATATATATATATATATATATATATATATATATATATATATATATATATATATATATATATATATATATATATATATATATATATATATATATATATATATATATATATATATATATATATATAATTAATGTATCGGTAATCGGTCTCAATATATATATATATATATATATTAACATCATTAAGAAGTGAAAATGTAATATGTAATGTAATGTAACTTAGTAAAAATTAAATAAATATAAAAAATAAAAAGAGCAGAGCAACGATGAATTCAGATTCCAGAAAAAAATCCACCGATACATAATATCTTTGCCGATACCGATACATACCGAAAGATTCTACAGTTAGACGCTGGTAGAGGTAGTGGGCCTAGATAGTTTCGTCAGGTAGTTGACTATGACTATGAATTAACTATTTCACTTGTTGTAGGAAGATAGAATATCCCCCGAACTGGTTTCTGTCTTGTTGTGGCTGTGGTGGCCCACGGTGAACTTATATGGGCGGCCCGAGGTGGCCACTACAAGTGTGGAAGAGGGTGTTTACGTAGTTAAATTTTTATCTTACTAACTTGCAAGACATACGCCCTATAAGTATACTCCCATGCATGTCGAAGATATTGGAGAAGGTGGTAGCCGAACAGCTAAGAACGTTTTTGGAAGAAAACGAAATACTACTAACTTTACAGTCAGGCTTTAGAAAACATCATAGCACGACAACCGCTATGATTAAAGTTGTGGATGAAATTTTAACAGACCAAGATGGTGGTAAGGGTACTGTACTGGTTTTGTTAGATTTTGACTGCTTGTGCATTTGACTGCTTAAATGTCCCTTTACTTCTGTCAAAGATGCACTACTACGGTTTTGATGTATCAGTCATAAACTGGTTCCATAGTTATTTCAAGCATCGCGTACAACAGGTAGAAATATATAACCTGAATGGGTCTCCACTAGTCTCTGATATTCAGCACGTTAATCGGGGTGTCCCACAGGGATCGATTTTAGGTCCTCTGCTTTTTGCATTGTATTGCGCTGATATAACTAAACATATTAAACATAGTAGATACCACATATATGCTGATGATATTCAGATCTATATATCATGTAAGCCTGAGGAAACGGTCCAAGCTGTACACAAATTGAATGAGGATTTAGAAAGTATTGCCTCCTCGGCAAAATCGAATGCTCTAGTGCTAAATAGATGTAAATCCAAATTTATGATTCTCGGGACACCTAACCAAATAAAAAAAATTGCTAAGCACGATATACACGTAACTATTAAAGGGGAACAAGTTGAACGCGTGACTGAAGCTCGCAACCTTGGTCTTATCATGGATGACTGTTTAAGGTTCAAAAAACATATACTTAACGTAGCTAGAAACTGCTTTTATAGACTAAAGATATTATACCAAATTAGAAATTACCTAAATACAAATATGCGTTTAAGACTCTGCGACTCGCTTATTCTCTCTTAATTTAATTATATGGATACAGTTTACGGCCCCGCCTTTTAGTACGTAGTCAGAACATTATTCAAAGAGTACAGAATGCTTGTGCAAGGTACTGTTTTAAAATACCGCCACGTACTCACGTTACGCCTTACATCAACAAAGGCAACATTTTAAAAATGAAATACCGCCGGGACCATCACTTAGCAACGTTACTATTTGGTATAATTAAATATAATGTGCCCTCTTATCTGGGCGAAAAATTACTGTGGTCACGAGACGTAAAGACAAAGGTAACTCGTGCCCGGAGCTTTTCTCTTGCTGTGTCTTGTCACCGAACCACTGCCTTTCGAGGGAGTTTTAAGTACGCCGCCACCAAGTGCTGGAACAACTTGCCGCCACCGTTTCACAGTCTGAAATCGGTACAATCATTTAAGGAAAAATATAGAAATTACCTGATAAACATTCAAAAAAATATTGATTAAGATGTACCTTATTGGTTGCAGACACATGTCGTTGACGGCCAGTAAAACTTACAGTACTGGTGCTGGTTGGACTTTAAACTCGCAAATATGATAAGTTATTAAATATAACAAAAAAAGTAAAACACACTCCGTATTTTTTTCTTTTTCTTCATTTAATTTCTGTATATCGTACATTGAATTTGTTATCGTATATGAAAACGCACACGCAAACGTTTTCATACGCTTTCTTTTTTTTAATTTTTTAAACTAAATACAGACAGACGTCCGTAAGTCACTCGCCACTAAGGCCGACTGAAAACCAGCGCTACAGTTTTGAGTGAACTGCGGCATTAAGCTGAGTCGATCTTTTTGCTTATTGCACCACGACTCATACGACAATTATAAACAACCGTTATTTTTTGTGTCATTTTTTTGTTTATTTATAAGTTACTTTAGTTTCGTCTTTAAGTTTGTTAATTTTTTTTTATCATTATTAATTCACTAATTTACGTGGTGTATTATGTGCAATGTGCAATAAATGTTTCTTTCTTTCTTTTTTATAGTTGCCTTTCAACCGCCCTACTTGCTCTGAATAGGACAGAAGTACAGCCGAGGTGGAGCCGCGGCGGAAGTGGAGTATTCGATTTGCGATTTGTGAAGTATTATCTCTTATTTGTAACAGCAACCTAAGTGGCACTCCTATCTATGGCTATCCTTAAAAGTACAAGAATATGTTCAGTTTTTACATAAAAAATCATCAAAATTAATATTATCCCTAAAATTATGCATGATTTCATCTTTCAGTCCTCTTTCACTCATCGTGGTGTAAAAAAAAGTACTGACACTACTATGGCAACTTTTTTAAAAGTTTCTACTTTAGGAAAACTAACCAAAACAAATGCCAACTTTTTCTAAACAAAAAATGGAAATTTTTAATATTGATAGTAATCACTTTTATCATGTGCAGAAAAGGGATATTGTTGTAAGATGTGCGTATTCAATAAAGATTAGAAGTTAGTGGGAGATAGATGATGTTTTTTATTAAATAACAATAGGGCAGCTGGAAAAGTACCTGAAAAACAGCGTTGAATTTGACTACCTCGGTACGCTCTACAGAATTTGCTACGAGTGTATATCAGGGCTTATGGACATGGAATCTTAAATATTATTTAAAGTTTATTGTTTATCTATATCTATTTATGAAGATTTTAAGTTATAAACCAACCATACAAATAAATATACCGCTCTAGGTTCAACAAACATTTCTTTATTTCATTTAAGTCATATAAACATGTCAGTTACATTTTTTAATTTCAGTGGCAACATTATATCTTGCTATTACCACAAACAGTAAACAAAACCACAACTACTCGTTTTTACTTCGTTGTTTCCTGTAAAGATGGCGCTGGTCGGCTTTGGCATTTCGATAAGTTTTATAAATACAAACAGTTTGTCTCATTCTTACTTATAGTGATTACAATTGACATGACTGAGATAACAAATATCTACTTTTGATTCTAACGAATGTTAACGTATTGTGGTTATTTTAGTAAGACTATTTATTTTACGGGAATTTGGTGCAATTTTTATAATACTTTATCAAAAATTAAACATGTACTAGTTATTATAGTAATTACTATTATTTATTACGTTTGATATTAGCTTAGGAGAGCTATATGGAGAATAATGCACAGTCAAGGTATGTGCCCGATCAATACTCTCGTCATTATAACCACAAAATATGATCATTCTCAACAACTTATTCTCTATATAAATTACCTAATAAATATATATATAGTGTACCTTTTCGATTTTGTCTACTATATATCTTCGCAAACGAAATCCGTAAATATTTCTGCTTTATTCTTGTTGGTTTCCGTCAATCCAATTGGGTCACGGAACACCGTTAGGTATAACGTTTTTACTTCGAATTCGATCTTTAAATATTTAACGGATTTAAGGTTTCAAATGTTATTATACATTTTGACAGGTGAGGGCGTTTATAACTTATTCTAAAACATATTGACGTTAGTAATATAATTTTCATAAAGTTTTGGTCAGATTCGATTCAGTCGCAATTACGTCCAATGTCGCTGCCTATCGGTGATTATGCAATGATGCAATCTGCTATAATACCACTATTTATTTGTAAGAAATAAAAAGGGATGTCCTTCGTACTCATTTATTTGTTTTATAATAAAACATATGCTTACGTACCTATACTATACATATAACCATAAATTTATATTTGATAACGAGCGTTAGAGGTTAGATTGACGTGATAACAAGTCATTAAAGTAAATGAGGTTTAGTAACAGCGAATATTACCTTAGTTTGATATTAGAATTATGAATGTTAAAGATAGACGTTTACTAACAATAAATATATTATTTAAAACTAATATCAGGTATAATAACTACTGTACATGCCTGATAATTATGCTAACCTTATTCGTTAATAGGACTTAATTTTTTTTCGTATGGATATGCAAATGACAAATTATGACTGATGTTTATATAATCTAAAAATTTTATTTCAAATAAGTATATGCTATTTTAATACTGGAACTTTTATTTTTCTGGATAGAGGAATATACATATACCTATTTCGTTTTAATAAATTTCTATAATGTGATTAAATTAAAGAGAAAACAGTTAAAATTTCAACTGACACGGGCGGGATGTTGAAATTTTAACTTTTTTCTCTTTAATTTAATCACATAAAAGTTCAGCATACATATGCTTTAAAAATCAATAAAATTGCATAATAAAAATTTCTATAAAATAAAATATCTTGATATTAAAAATCCCATAGCCGATAGAGGTGCTATTAGATTAGCTGAGGACAAAATTCTTTTTTCGAGTTGATCGGATATTGGAGAGAGAACTGTCTGCTTTTCGAGTTTGCTTGTAAAAGCCTGTCACTCAGCGAGATTCAAAATCGAGGCCCCAATCCAATTAGAAAATTGCTTGGAGTTAGTGGGTGAAATGGTTTTAAAAAAATTAGCACGCACCATGATCTCAAACAACCTCCTAACCAACTGAAGTGACCTCTTTCCTTTCTTCTCTTTCTGACCTGTACCTGTGCTGCATAAAATAATTTTCTATTCTATTCTATGAAAAAACATGGTCACATACAGTTTCAATGAAAAAAGATTTTGCGGATTAAGATGGAAGGCCTAATAGTTCGAAATTATACTTGCTTAAAGCAATAAATAAGAAGGCAAAAATGTGCAAGTGTGATACTGAAACAGACGACTTACACCTAGAAAAAATCTACTACAATAGGAATCGCTTTGAATATTTTTTGTTTAAATTAAACCAACAATCTCCTTTAAGTTTATTGAAAAATCTATGCATGGAAAGCAGTACCTTGAAAATTTAACTTCCGGAAATATGTACATGTTATATGTGGAATTGAGGCAATGCATTGGTTGCCACGTCGCTAATACAGGGCCTCTGTATTTTCCACAACCTAAGGAAGGAATAACTCACTAAAACTTATATACTGCTTGGGTTTTGATTTTATGTTTGCCTTGAAAATAATTACACATAACAAAATTTCGAGTCGAGAGACCCGAGTTCGATCCCCAGGTGGCAGTACCAATGAGTTTTTCAAAAACTTATGTACGAATTTCATCGTTGGCTTGGACAAAAAGGCGGCGACGGGCTCACCACCTGTCACGTTGTCCCGAAAATATCTTCGGTGGAAGGTGGGTCAAAGGGACTTAATTGTCTAGGCTTGACCTCTGTCTACCCCTGTATTGGGAATCGCGTGAATATATTTATTTATTTATTATATAAAATTACTAATTACATCAGTAACTCAAAATTGCCTGTCAAATGATACTTGAGAATTCTTGCTTTTTCGCAGTTTGGTACAATGTTTGATACTCGCCTAGCTTTGCATCAATTCAGCCAATTTAAGTGTGAATATGAACGAGCTCGCTGCTCGAGTGTTAGACCAAAATGAACCGCGTGCCTCAATTAGAACCGGTTATACAGGGGAACAAACGTATGGAAACATAAGAAATCTACAAAGGAAATTGTGTTTGTGTTTAACTTGAGATGGCTGAAATATATGTTATCAAGCATTGGAAATCAACTTAGATTTCCTAACAAATATGTTATTGATAACTTTCATTTAAAAAAAAAATACACAAATTAGTTATATAGAAGGGTTTTACGGACTCGAAATGGATTAAAGCAATAAGAAATGTGTTGGAAGAAAACGCTTTTGATTGTTTCTTGATTATTACTTGAAATGAGAAAGTGATTTTAAATCTGCAATAATACGTTTTGTTTTTTTTTTTATTATCGTTCCGATTTACTATTTTTTGTTACAAAAAAAGGTAAATCGGTTGAGTAGCACGGCCGTACGGTCTGTTGTTAATCTAAACCCGAGAAATGTATGCGAAATAATGGCGTTGGATAGACTGACAAGGGTAAAAGGGTTTTTAAGAATAATTGACAACATGACCATTACAACCAGCAATACATTAGCGTGGTCGTGTTACGTACTAAACCGCAGGACTCTATTCCCATAGGTTTCGATTTCCACCATCTATGGTTGATGGAATGGCCGAAAGACTTCGGGAGCGAAATGTAATAAAATTTTTAGTAAACACATCTATTTCTCTATAAACTATTATCCTCTTAAGTTGTAACTCGTCTAGGAATATCCGACGTGTGAGCAGAGGATTGTAGAACATGGACAAAAGATGTCTTGCATTTTTTATGGTTACCTAAGATAATGTTTTGATAATAGACTTGCGAATATACGATAATAATATTATTATTATTAATTACAATATAAAAAATCATATTAACTTATAAATACACCCGGACGCCATGTTCGAAAAAGATCGAGCTATTGGGATCGGCCCATCATCACAAACTGGTCGATCCTAGTGAACAAGCCTGAAATCTTATTGATGAATTGGGCACAGTCGCGAGTATTTCTGGTAGACATTACGATCCCAAATAAGAAGAACCGCATGAAAGCCGAAACAGAGACAACAAACAAAATATCTAGGATATGTTCCATGAGGTCACCGAAATGTGGTTGGTATTTTGATTGAAATTATTCCGATTGTCGTCTCTGCAAATGTGTTAATTCTGGTCAGCCTCTACAAACGTCTGAGGCGACTGAAATCCCGCTATGTTTACAGGCGTATATTTTTGCTTTGAAAAAAGTGCTGTTAGTTTATTGATTATAAATTACATAAAACGTCACGCCTCATATCATCACGCCGTTCCCAATACTCAGAGCTCCAAAAAAATATTCTTTAGACAAACAACGTAACAGGTGGTGAGTCTCTACCACCTGGGCATCGAATTCGTGTTTCCTGACTCGAATTCCGATCACCCTATCTACTACTAACTACTCGGCTATGGTGACTTCCTATATAAATTAACATAAAAATATATGTATTATATAATGATTGTAAAAAATACGTACGTTTCAAAATTGATTTTGTAATTTTGTTGCAGCATGGACGAAGATGGAAACACAAAATCATATTTGCAGTTTCAAATAGAGAGGTTAAAAGCTCTGCAGGCGAAGCTGTCAACTGAAGATGAAGAAGATTATGTCGTTGTTAAGGAAGAGTGAGTATTATTGTTCTTATTTTATATAAAAAATGTATTTTCGAACTCAGGTCTCTTGACTTGAATTCCGATCACCCAATCACTCGGCTATCGTGACTTCGAAATCATAAATGTTTTTGCATATCATTATTTACATACGAAATACATCTAAAAATCATTCAGATGTCCCAGTGTACCTAAAAATCATTGTTGAAAGATCTGTAGTTTTTTTCAAAACCAATGTACGATTCATATCGTTGGCTTGGACATAAAGACGGCGACGGGCTCACCACCTGTCACTGTACATATAATACATCTAAAAATAATTCAGATGTCCCAGTGTACCTAAAAATCATTGTTGAAAGATCTGTACAAATCTGTTTTTTTTTTCAAAATCAATGTACGATTCATATCGTTGGCTTGGACATAAAGACGGCAACGGGCTCACCACCTGTCACTTTTTCCCAAAATATCTTCGGTGGAAGGTGGGTCGAAGGGACTTAATTGTCTAGACTAGACCTCTGCCTACCCCTGTATTGGAAGTAGCGTGAAGATAATATATATATTAAAAAGTTTTCATGTATTGATATCATTGTATATCTTTCGGTCGAATCCAAAGAATGTAAACGATTGTTCTGAAAATTATCATGATTCACGTCCTGTATTTCTTTAAGCTCTTATAGATTTTTTAAAGAATCCAGAAATGCGTAAAATATAAAAGCTATTAGTTTTTAAATATATTTCATTACATCAATTAAAATTAATGAAATGTTATCTTTTCCTCTTCTTGACGAGCCTTAGTCATATTGCGAAATGTCGGATTGTAACAAGTAATTGTTTTCCTGGTTTTATTATGTCAACAGCTTCATAATTTCGCCTATGTCAGGAATAACGACGGTTGAGTTAAAAAAAACAACCGTATTCTATTTTTAAGACACGAATCAGCTTACGACATTGATGACGATGTTATTTGTACCCTAATTTACGATTAGTGTATTTTTCAACATCCTTATGAAGTTTCTAATTTCTATTAATCCTGCTAATATTATTAATGCGAAAGTATGTCAGTAGGGGTGTATGTTTGTTAATCTTTGACGCAAAAGCTACTTAACGGATTTTAATGAAATTGTGCAGAAATATCAGATTAGCACATTATATATATAAAGTCACGATAGCCGAGTGGTTGGGTGGTCGGAATTTCGAGTCGATAGACCCGAGTTCAATCCCCAGTTGGTAGGCTCGTACCAATGAGTTTTTCAAAAACTTATGTACGAATATCTTTGGCTTGGACATAAATACGGCGACGGGCTCACCACCTGTCACGTTGTCCCGAAAATATCTTCGGTGGAAGGTGGGTCGAAGGGACTTAATTGTCTGGACTCGACCTCTGTCTACCCCGGCGGGCGAAGCCGCGGATGAAAGCTAGATCGATAAAACAAAACAAGTGGCTGTCCCATTACTGAAACTTATTAACAAAAACTACGCCGTGTAACAAAAAAGTTTTCATTATACGTCGTTCGTCATATCAAACCATTGGGGTTAACACCAAGTACTAATAGGGCCAAAACAATTGACAATCTAAGAGATTAATTTTTGACACGCCTCATTGGAAAATTTGATATGCAGCACAGCAATAAGGTATATGCAATAAGGTATACCTTGCAAGTTACCTAATGATATTGCCTGTAATTGCGGTATAGGCTCATCAATCACTATGTATCTAGAACAAGCTTTGGGAAAAAGCGGGTTGAAAGCACATATGCGGTGCGCAGTAGCTAGTGATCATACAAACATTTAAACATCCACGAATCGTTGACAAAAAAGTTCAGAGAGAGAGAGAGAGAGAGAGAGTTAGCGGCATTCGAACCCGGAATCCTTAGCTTCGAAGACTATCAATTAGAATAGATTATAGGGCCGTCGATGTTCTGTCGAAGTTAAATGACAAATCTGAGCCAGACACAAGACGACATCATGCTTATGTCACTACAAGTTTTACTGGATTTGTGTTCCACATGACTTGTAAAACCGGATACGTTGATAAATTAATAATTGAAACAAGCACGTTACTTATTCGAGCATATGTTAGTAATTCATTTGTTTTCTGTAGAAGCCCGATTAGGTTACTAGGAAACTAGTCAGGAATGTAAAGTGTTGAAAATATTTATAAGTAAACTAGCGGCCCCTCGCAGACATTATTCTGCCTCTTTAGAGAACGAGGGACGACGAGGCTAGAAACCTTTGGGGGGTTTATTCATTAGATCTATACTGTTTCGAACCAGAGTTTCGGAGATAATTAAAGGTGGTAGATGTTACTAGCGATCCTTAAAAGTATATCATTGTTAGTAAAACCAATTAGACATGATAGCTGAGTGGTTTGGTGATCCGAATTCGAATCAGGAGACTCGAGTTCGATCCACAGGAGGAAGGTTTATACCTTTTTCGAAGTTTATGTAAAATGCGGTTCAAAAGGACCTAAATTGTCTTGACCGCTAAGTACCCACTGAGGCATTTTGTTATTTATATCCCATATATATTTTAGAAAAAAGAAAACTTAACAATCAAGTAAATACATGATAATTACTAACTATCAAAGGTCCCGATAAAATGTTTATAATTACGTAGCTTGGCTAATGGCGCGAAGGAAGAGGATAGAGGGATAAACATTAACATGTCGGTTCCCGCGCTCTCAGCTTAGGGCCTGCTTTACCGCGCTCCGCGCCCCCCGTCACTTATTTCGTTTCCGTTCATTCATTCAGTTCAGTCAGTCCGGCTTCGCGCGCGTTGCAGCCGTGATTCGTCGCGTCCATGCCAAAGTAAATTAAAAAAAAGTAAATACAAATAGATAATATATAGTTCGTCTAATTTATTAGGTATATAAAATAATCATAAGTAATGTTTTCACACGTTTGTCTCTCGAAAAGTGAATTTGTTTAGTATGTTATGTGATGATGATTCTAAGGTCAAATGATAAGGGTGGTTCATTTCTTCAAAACGCCCTGTAAATAAGTGTGTAAGCGATGCAATATCAAAGTAATGAAGAGGAAGAGTTGCAATATCGGATTTTTGGCGAATCCTTCAATTTCCCAACTGAAAGTAACAGCTCATATGTTGGCCGCCGCAGAAAGTGAGTGTTATTTCATTGTTTGTATATTATAATACAATACTAGCTAACGCATACAGTACCAGCCGATGTACTTTGTTTTGATGAATTTTATATAAGCAAGGCCGGTCTGAACTGCTCATACTATGTACTTTAGTGATAAAAACATTTCTATACTTGAAGCGACAAAAAATTATAATAGAAAAAAATATATGTGGTAGGTATTGAGTTTTGACTTACGTAGAAACTTATTCTCTTAGACTTTATTTTTACTATGAAGGTAGATAACATAAAAACTCAGTACCTACATATGTGGTGGACGAAACTCATTATTTTTTTACCAAATAGTTACGTTTCGAAGTCGGTTGGTTCTCGTATAAACAGACTGGCTTTTCTATATAACTTTATCACATGTTAAAATTGATTTTAATAAGAGTCCAATCGCACATGACCTTTTTATATTATATCACCTAGTACTTACTGTCGACTCATTTAGGATGAAACCACAATCTTGTTCCGGTTAAAGATAGTAAATAAGTATAACCATATAATAATATAACAAATGGTATGCCTCGTAGCTTGTTACGAGGCATACCATTTGTTATTTATACATCAGAGATGTATATAAGCGGACGTCGCGATAGCTGAGTGGTTGGGTGATCGGAGTTCAAGTCAGAGTTCGATCCCAAGGAGGTAGACTCGTACCAATGAGTGTTTTTTTTCAAAATTTTTTATACGATTTATATCGTTGACTAGTACATAAAGACGGCGAGGGGCTCACCCACCACCTGTCACGTTGTCCCAAAAATGTCTTCGATGAAATTGACTGGACCTCAGTCTACCCCTGTGTTGGAAAGGTATTTTTCTTTTCAAGCTATGAGTAATCCTATCTTAATTTTTACTCATGAATAACGTCCGTCTATATACATCAGTCATGTATATGATTTGTTAATGAAGGTATAAATAATTTTTTTCAACTGATGTTATAGTATTCATGTACCTTAATGCCACTTGATGCCTTACTGCCAGGTTAGACTAGTATTAATTTGCTCCATAATCAAATTAAAAGAGGTCCGTTGCCTTCGTATCGTTAAGTTACATCCCAGTCGCATCACTTCCTCTTTATAATAATAAGGTGGATAGAGATCTAGACAATTAAGTCTTTTCGACCCACCTTACACCGAAGATATTTTTGTGACAACGTGACAGGAGATGATCCGTCTTAATGTCCAAGCCAACGATATAATACGTACATAATATTTTAAAAGTCACGATAGCCGAGTGGTTGGGTGGTCGGAGTTTCGAGTCAATAGACCCGAGTTCGATCCCCAGTTGGTAGGCTCGTACCAATGGGTTTTTTAAAAACTACGAATATCGTTGGCTTGGACATAAAGACGGCGACGGGCTCACCACCTGTCACGTTGTCCCGAAAATATGTTCGGTGGAAGGTGGGTCGAAAGGACTTAATTGTCTAGACTCTACCTCTGTCTACCCCTGTATTGGGAATTGCGTGAAGATATTTTTTTTATAATCTAAAATTCCGACCACCCATCCACTCGGCAATATCAAACCAAATTAAGCAGACTGGTGACGGGCAGCGGAATCCAGGCTAAGGTATTGAGGTAACGAGTAAGGACTGAGGTGTTTGTTACTGCGATCGCATTGCTAGCCGATGCAATGGCCGTTTACGGACGTTTAAGTAAGTCGTGAATTATATAACACTAATAGCTATACCTATGGAAAAGGAGTTAAGGGGATGATGTTGCCTCACACACAGGACGAATCGTAGAATAACAGTATGTCTACTTAACGTTGGCATTCTGTATATAGTTAGGTTCGATTTCGGTCTGGCCATTTTTTGTTGTTTTAGCAGCAGAAGTTATGTAGGCTCTACCAGGTAGTGAAACTATACAAATTATGTGTTACCAGATCTGGTTGCACTGAGTGACCTCTGTGGGCGAACATATACATTGGTAGACATCGGTTTTTTCACGTTGCTGCTCTGAGGTCCCGTGTTCGATTCCCGTATTGGTCAATGTTGAGAATCACTTTTTCTATATTATTTTCGGGTCTAGATGTTTGTGATAGCTTCGTTGTTTCTGATTCCATAACACAAGTGCTTTAGCAAATTACTTTCGGATTAGTGCAATATATGTGATGTTGTCCCATTGATTATATCAAACCCTTTTTTCAATCTTATAGGGTAAACTGCACCGAATATGAGAAGCCAAAGAGGAAAGAGTGTCTTATATAGAGTATTGTTTGCGTATATTTTCTGAGTAGTTGTTAAAAGCTGGTAGACGGTAGTATATAAATACTATGACTGACCCTAAATGGTAGTCAACTTCAAACGATAGTGACCCTGGTCACTATCGTTAGGTTGCTGATTCCAGTCTCTTTAGGGACAAACAATTGTATGATGAGAGTAGACAATGAAGCCTTTGTATCCATTTCTAAGCGAAGCATATTTGAGACAACGAGTAGAGTTCTCTGTAAATTTTTGGGTCAATTATAATAGACGATAGCCGAGTTGTTGGGTGGTCGGAATTTCGAGACGAGAGACGCGAGTTCGATCCCCAGGTGGCAGTACCAATGAGTTTTTCAAAAACTTATGTACGAATTTCATCGTTGGCTTGGACATAAAGGCGGCGACGGGCTCACCACCTGTCACGTTGTCCCGAAAATATCTTCGGTGGAAGGTGGGTCAAAGGGACTTAATTGTCTAGACTTGACCTCTGTCTACCCCTGTATTGGGAATTGCGTGAAGATTTATTTAATTATAATAAAAAAAATAATATACAGTTATATCATTAAATATTATAGTTTAAGAATAATCTTTACATCCGGTTAAATTAGAAAAAAAAAGTATGCCGAGTCGTGACATACCTGTCTGCCGCGCCTCTTCTACAAAAACAAGTACTTAGTAGGTACCATATGATATACAATTCGCCCGATTCAAACGTACCGACGTGCGATAACCTTGAACTCGCTAAGATTATCCTGCGTGCTTTCCGAGGCCTTGGTACGCCTTCAAGGTCCTACTTGAAACATCTACTTCTTTTTAATGGTTGTTTTGGTACTTTGATACTTGTTAAAGGTACTTATACATTAAACTTGTAGTAAATTGAAATAATCGCATAAAAAAGACATAAGTCTTTACATTGCATGCAAAACTATGTCGTAGTGGGCATAGTTATGTATTATCTTCGGATAATAGACAAGAAGTAGGTATGATAAAGTTCGTGTCGTGGTCCGTAATCAATTAAGATATTTGCTGTAAAAAAATCTTTGTATAAGTATTTCGTCATATTCGTTAGTTTTGCAGAAACATACCATCCCAAATACTAAATATAAAAAAATAAATAAAAATAAAAATATCTTCACGCAATTCCCAATACAGGGGTAGACAGAAGGCTAGTCTAGACAATTAAGTCCCTTCGACCCGCCTTCCACCGAAGATATTTTCGGGACAAAGTGACAGGTGGTGAGCCCTCCGCCGTCTTTATGTCCAAGCCAACGATATCATTCGCACGTAAGTTTTTGAAAAACCCATTGGTACGAGCCTGTCATCTGGGGATCGAACTCGGGTCTCTTGACTTTTTTTTATGGAAAAGGGAGGCAAATGAGCAGGTGGCTCTCGTGATGGTAAGTGATTACCGCCGCCCATGAACACCCGCAATATCAGAAGCCGGCCTTAGAGTGCTCCCCCCCCAAAATGGGGGGGGGGGAGGCTCCGGTAACCTGCACTCACATGACGAAACGCAGACGTTTGTTAGACTTCTACTTCACGCCGGTATTCTGTGAGGTCGTGGTACTTCCCCGGTCGAGCCGGCCCATTCATGCAACAACAAAAGCTGATGCGTGGCTCTACCACTGTGAAAGTTGACTAGAAATTCCGACCACCCAACCACTCGGCTATCGTGAATTATATCGTTGGCTTGGACGTACGTATCCGAGTACTCTTGATTCTCCACATTTCGAACATTTGCTCACATTCTTTTCCAAAGTTCATAGTCGCTGCCTACTTCGAACTCTTTTATGGATAGCAGAGAGTCAAAGTTTCTTTGCGCTGTATATTTTCTTATTATTCTTTAAACCAGCCATCCATGTTCCGGTTCTCTCCATTTCATTTTCGGTCGGCCAAAATAAACTACTAAGTATGAAGAGATCGCATTCAGGGTGATTTTATGTTTCTTCTGACTGACCCAGGTTCATGAAGATAGCTAGCTAAACTGAAGAAACTCATAGACTACTTTCTTTCCCCAAAAAAGTTTCGTTAACGTTCATATAGGCAATGTCTACCGTATCAAATATCCGAAAAAAAATACTTAAAAAATCCTCGAGAACCTATGCACGCCACTGATGTTCCACTAACTTTAAAATCTATTGACGCACTAATATAAACTTGTAAAATAATAGAGCTAAAGATAAACAGTTTGTTTGTACGTGACAATTATTGTAATTATTAGTTTAATTAAAATAAAAATTTTTGCGCTCAATAGCTAAACTCTTAGCTACAATCATTTTTCATCACGCTACGATCCTTAAGAGCTGAGAAAATAAATCGGAATAAACGCGCGCAAGTTAAATAATCCGATTTCTTTTAAATTAGAGTGGGTAACACTTCGGGACAATGGCAATATATAACACTACAACAAAAGAGCTTGTAAAACGAATTCATATCGAGTGTGAGCCATCTGATAAATAATAATATAATGATTTACTCTAATGTGTTATAAACTTAATAATATTAAGTACGTGTAGGTGGGAGTATGATATAAAACTTGAATGAATGGCGTGACGTAAGACGAGACAAATTCTTTTTTATACATAACCAGCGGGCCCCGGTATACGATGTCCCGCCTTTTCAATGAAATTTATGATCGAGCGCATTTTTCGACAAGGAATTTACTTAAAATAAAAAATTGATATTTTCGTTCAAAAATTTGTCGTCCATCTATCTGGTCCAAAAGTATCTCTTTAGTTGCAACAAGTTCACAAATGTGCAAAATTACTCTATCCATAACAAAATTTTATACTGCGCATGGCTTTTGTTTTAATCGAAATAAAAAAAGTAAGTCGATAGCCTTTTCAACAGACAAGGAAATACAATAAACATGCATGTACATTGACCGCTTCAACCCCTCGTAAGGTAAACGACCAGGTCGCGGAGGGTGCCACCCCCGTGTGCTTTAATTACTTCACGTGCACCGCGGCAGATGGCAGTCAAGGTGCGAGCCAGTGATGGTACTATTATCGATATAATTTATCGATATTTTATGGGAACCTGTTTGTCTAACTTTACATAAACAGATGTGATAGTTATTTGTATTAGAATTAATGTTTAGTTATTTACTCCAATGTATTCTTAAGTTACATATTTATATAAGTCACGAGAGCCGAGTGGTTGGGTGGTCAGAATATCGAGTAAAGAGAACCGAGTTCGATCCCAAGGTGGCAGGCTCGTACCAATGGGTTCTTCAAAAACTTATGTACGAATTATATCGTTGGCTTGGACATAAAGACGACGGCGACGGGCTCACCACCTGTCACGTTGTCCCGAAAATGTCTTCGGTGGAAGGTGGGTCGAAGGGACTTAATTGTCTAAACTAGACCTCTCTACCCCTGTATTGGAAATTGCGTGAAGATATTTATTTATTTATTTTATTTTACATATTTAAGTGTTAGTTAATATGTTTTATTATTAACCCGTGTCAAATACCTTAGTTTAGAAAACAAACTTTAAAAATCGTTAGAAGCATTCAAATATTTCGCATACTTTATAGTTTACTGAAGCGGCATTTCGAATTCTTCTTCTATAAACATTTTTTTAACGCATACAAATTGTTTCACTGTATGAATAATCGATATCACAGCTTGCCCATCCCTATATGTCGTAGTTATTCTATGAATACCCTCGTAATTGGGGTGAGTGCAGGACGCAACTTTCACACGATGCAACAACTGCTTCCACTGCACTGCACCTAGTCTAGCAACATTGATGCTACGCTTTCAACTTTTTTGCGACGGTGGTTGACATTTCTGTGTGGCCTTTTCAGGACATAGATGCCATTACACATTGGAACGCCACCATTCTCGCTATTTTTCTGATGCGGCCGTGAATTTAGTTATGAAATAAGTATTGTCTATGTATAACCTTTATAAGGTTATTTGTAAACTGCTTTCGTTGTATCAGTATTGCAAGACCAACAACTGAGACTTTTATGTACATTTTTATGTTGTAATAAGTTACATATATTTTCAAGGAGTTATTTTTTATGTATTGTTATTGGATTCTTATTAGTCTAATGATATGGACAATATTTTTATTTCAATATGAATTTTATTTGTATGTATTTATATGATTATATTTCTACGTTTATATATGTATATAATAATATGATTCCGTTAGCTTGGTCGCTAATATCGCGCACACTAATATCTAGGCTCACCATCTGTCACATTGTCCCTTATAAGCTTCGGTGAAAAGTGGATTGAAAGGACTTCATAGTCTTAATCTCGGCCTACTGCAGTAAGGCAAATTACGCCAAGAAAAAAAATTTTTTTTAATACGATTTTATTAAGTTTTTTTACACTCAAAATTTATCTAGATAGTAGCAACTTGTCCTTCTTTTTCAATTGGGACGATTTCAAATCGATGCCGATACGCAATGAGGCAAAAACTTTCGGCCAGCATAGGTCTGCATAAATTCCTTTCAGCATTTCATTATTATAGTTTCCATCCTCGATGAACATCGTAAACACTATTCTCTTACATCGTAGACACTATTTTAGCCTATGTTAAGTTAAAATTCAACCGGTTTAATACAATTTCAGAATTTTTTGCTTATTCTCATCTGCTGTTTTTGAACTATAATTTATGAGTCTGTTGTGAATTATTCACGCCGATAACATGACTGTACCCATGCCACCGGAACTATCCTCGCATATTTTTTTTTTCCTCGTGTAATTTTGCCTTGAGTTGTCCGTATGTCTGTCGTCTTATTGAGATGGTGACAATCAAGGACCTAGTTAAGTGCGGCTCTTTCAAGACAGAAAAATGATTACACGAACATATTTTTTATTGAATTTTATATTTGACGTCACGATGAATGAGTGGTTGGGTTATTGGGATACGAGTCAAGAGACTCGAGTTCGATTGCCAGTTGGCAGGCTCGTATTAATGAGTTTTATGAAAACTAATGTACGGTTTATATGGTTGGCTTGGACAAAAAAAGGCGACAGGCTCATCACCCAAAACGTCCCAAAAAATGTCTTTGGTTAAAGGTGGATCGAAAATATATTTGTCTGGAACTCTATCTACCGCAGTATTAGGAATGGCGTGAAGATATATTTTTTGTAATAATAGTACAAACCTACTGGCGCTGAGGTTGCCATTTCGCTTCCCTATCGATGGCGATTCTTGTTTTCTAAGGATTTAGTAGTAAGAAAACATATACGTGGTAACTTGTACATTTAGCCACGTGTTTCGTCAGCTTGCGTGTGTTTTCTTAACAAAAAAAAATGTCTTGAATAGACCAGCTGGTTTGGCGTCCGACAAGAAACATTAACAAAAATAGGGGACCAAGAAATTTGGGGAGCGTTATTATTTCGCTTCCGAATGTCTTTAGGTCCCCGTAGTTTGGCTCCGTGAGGTTTTCAATAGTCGCCGTGAAATTCTATTGTTATTTACGAGATATTCGCAATGGCTGGTTGGAAGGTAGACATTTTTTGGGTTATGAATAACTAACATTGATTGGCCTTGAGTCATAGTTCATCTGTGCAATATTTTTCGCTCGAGGTAATTTTGGGGTTCCAATTTTGAACAGTTATTTATGTACGTGTCGTAACTTGTTACAATAAATAACTTGAATCGACAATTTATGTTCTCTATTACCCGCGACTCGATTTTAGTGTGTTGTTGGATGCATTAAAGTCACGATAGCCGAGTGGTTGGGTGGTCGGAATTTCGAGTCAAGAGATCCGAGTTCGATCCCCAGGAATTATATCGTTGGCTTGGACATAAAGACGGCGACGGGCTTACCACCTGTCACGTTTTCATGAAAATATCTTTGGTGGAAGGTGGGTCGAAGGGACTTAAATGTCTAGTCTAGACCTCTGTCTACCCCTGTATACTGAATTGGGTGAAGATATTTAATAACATAAACTGTATTCTTTATCCATCACTGTTGGTAAAATATGTGTAACAGTGTGTATTTTTATCAAATTTTATCAAGATTCATTAAGTATATACGCACTCAGGTCATAAGTATTGTCACACAGTAAAAACTTTTCTTCTAGAATGCTGGCCACAAAAAAGTTTATTGAATTCGAATTGTTCATGAAAATAAAACTACTTACTTTTTAGAATTTTATCTCATTTTTAAATATGGAGTGGACGCTTAAAGAAGACCGTGTTGCAGTTATTGCGTTGCATCGTTGCGGTTACGCGCCAATTCAAGTTTTTGACATACTGAAAAATTTGAATATAACCAAAAGATTCGTTTATCGTACCATCAAACGATACAATGAAGACTCTAGTGTAGATGACAGGTCAAGAAGTGGTCGCCCTCGGTCTGTTAGGACTCCAGCAGTGATAAAAGCTATGAAGGCGCGAATTCAAAGAAATCCCAAACGTAGGCAGAAACTGTTGGCCCTTCAGATGGGGTTAAGCAGAACCACGCTGAAAAGGGTGTTAAATGAAGACATAGAGCTTCGTTCATATCAAAGAAAAACAGGACATCGCTTGAATGCTCGTGTAATGCACCTGAGACTGAAGAGATGCCGCGCTTTGTTTAAGCGGTACGCGGGAAAAAAATATCGGGAAATTCGTTTTTCGGATGAAAAATTTTTTACCGTAGAAGAGAGCTACAACAAACAAAATGATAAGGTGTACGCACACAGTAGTGAAGAAGCGAGCAACCGTATTCCGCGTGTCCAACGAGGTCATTTTCCATCCTCGCTCATGGTATGGTTGGAAGTTTCTTACATTTTTGCGAGAAAGGTGTAAAAACGAATGCAGTTGTGTATCAAAATACAGGCCTGACGAACCTTGTGGAACCTGTTTCTCATACCATGTTCAATAACAGGCACTGGGTATTCCAACAAGATTCGGCGCCAGCTCATAGAGCGAAGAGCACACAAGACTGGCTGGCGGCGCGTGAAATCGACTTCATCGGGCACGAAGTCTGGCCCTCCTCCAGTCCAGATTTGAATCCGTTAGATTACAAGATATGGCAACACTTGGAGAAAAAGGCGTGCTCAAAGCCTCATCCCAATTTGGAGTCACTCAAGACATCCTTTATTCACTCAAGACAAGATTGAAGGCTTTTATTCAAAATCACGGAGATCATTTTGAATAAACTTTAGTGTCATAAGAATCTATGTTTTGTTAAGTTCATTTTGGTATATAAATAGTTACATAATGAATAAACTTGTTTTAATTATTTTAGGTTTAACATGTGACAGAATTTATGACCTGACTAGGTATATATATACATATATATGTATTTGTATCTACTAATTTAGGAGGGATAAATAAAGGAGTTTAAAATAAAGGAGGTATTAGATAGAAGCCGCACTGCTGTTTTTCTACAAAAAAGATATCTGAACTAATTAAATTATAAAAATATCATGAGATATTATTAATTTAATAATTAAATAACAGCTAAACCCACTCACCCTGTCGAAGGACCTTCGGTAGGTAGGTAGGTGCGAAACTAGTGAAACTTCCTACACTGATCGGACGTAAATTTAAAAAATAAAAAAAATATAAAATATCTTCACGCAAATCCCAATACAGGGGTAGATAGAGGTCTAGTCTTGACAATTAAGTCCCTTTGACCCACCTTCCACCGAAGATATTTGCGGGACAACGTAACAGGTGGTGAGCAGGTGATGTCCAAGCCAACGATATAATTTGTACATAAGTTTTTGAAAACCCATTGGTACGAGCCTGCTACCTGGGAATCAAACTCTTCTCTTGATTGAAAGGGGTCTCTTGACTCGAAATTCCGACCACCCAACCACTCGGCTATCGTGACTTTTGTGTTTTTACTTTTTACGTGTGACGTAAATTTAGCCCTATTTAAATTATTTTGTACCTGAATTATCCCACTTTTATTCTATTATTTTGCTGGTTTCTTTAAGAATCCTTGTAGTCTGAGCCCTATTTATAAATAACGGGATTCTGATTGGGCTGCTTGCGGACCATTCACTTGTTAATTTTTAAACAATTTCTTCAAGTCTCATTAGTAAGTAATTATGTATGAGTAAGCGAGCACAAAATATATAATTATTGGGTGGTTAATCGAGCTTGGAAACCGATTAATATTTATTTTTTCCATTTGTATAGGATATAAACATTTCTACTCGGGTTAGCCGTCATCCGTGACATTTTTTGAATCATTTCTATCGCTGTAATGAGTAGTGGTGCCCTCTTTTCTTTGTGGACCCCAATGATCGATTAGATATTTAATACAGGAAATATAAAACGAATGGATGTTATCGATTTAGTTTCGATCGCCATATGCCAGTCGGAAGTAAAAGCGATTTGTAACTTATTTAAAAAACCCTCATGTTGAGACGTGTTACAAATTTCCTTGAAGAAATAAAATTATCAAGACATACGGGCTTTAAGGATGTTAACTTTTGAACGTAAAAGCACTTTTAACTTAACCCGCATATCGATAGTAAAGATGTTACGCCACAATTTACCTTTTGTGTTTACGCTAAGTTGTGGTTTTGGCTATTAATATTGGCAACATTATAAAATAATAAAATGCCAACTTTTCTTCGCCTTTCTTTAAAAATTATTGATCGGGAAGTGATAGTTTAACTTGTTTCTTCTTCTTCTTTACAGCCCATCAAGAGTCCACTGCTAAACCTCTTTACTAATCATTTTAACATTTTTATTTTTCATCACGTAGTTTGCCATACTGGGTAATGCAGAGGTCTAGACATGTCACCGAAGCTCATTTTTTGATCTAATTGAAGTTGATTTAGTGAGCTAATGGCCGGGTTAGTGTCCAAGCTAATAGTACAATATAATTAAATATATATAATTTATATAGCTAAATATTAATTTATGAACATTTATGGCTCGTATCATAAATGTTAATAAATGAATATTTAGCTCACTTCATCAGAAAATTGTTGGCTCCTAGAAGACTCAATCCTGCAACTATTAGCTTAGAAGGCCAGACCCACTCTAATATCGAGTCGCCTATCGGATGAAATAACTTATTTTTATATTATTTTTATTTATTGATTAATTCATGTATAACGTTTTTCAAATCCTCCTTACGCAATAGGTTTTTGTGAAGTAGACTTCTATAGACTAAAGTCAAATTTAAAATCATATTTTAAAATAAATCGGACTTCCGTCATCAAGGGCTGTCACAAAATTTTTATTTTAATGCTAGTCGTGTTTGGGCAATAGGCCGTATAATTTCTGTATACTCCTGTGCGATGCTCCACTGTGTTCATATTAATATTATTCGTGTTAATGTGAATCGTTTAGGTTGCAGCATGCGTGACCGCCATATTGCACGTCACGCTCGGGAATAAAGGGATCGTGGGAACTTAAATTTGAATTTTTTTTAATGCAATTTAATGGCAACTCATTATAATTTTTTTTCTAAGAACATAAGCTGGTATGATTGGTTTTTGATTTAATTTTATTTATCACAGAATCCTAGAAATAAAGTTGCTATTGTATGCATGCATGACCTATTTTAATTCGAATTCCGTAAACCTCTTTTACCATGATCAACATCCATACACATCATCTTCTATAATTATATAATAGATTTACTTAATTTACTTTCATTATTCTTTAAATAATAATGTTATAATTTTGATATTTTATATGTAAGAAATAATTTATCCTCTATGTAACTCTATCCTGCATTTTCTGTGTTAGTCAAAGTAGTGTGAAACATATGTTTCTTCCTTAATATCAGTAAGAATTCCTTCATTTCAAAAGGATTCAAATTTCTAATGTTTTTAATCAGTTAAAATTACAAAAACAATGTATAATAAACTGTTTAATATTTTATCACACCTTTTGTGTGAAGAAAATCCTGTTTGTAATTGGAAATGAAAATATTTTGCTCTGTAAAATTGAATGTCAAGTTGCATGTTCTCACCAAGATTCTCTCGCTAGGTAGATCGTTCTACTAAGTATGCTTAGAAAATATGCTTCAAAAAGAACCTCGTATCTCAATAAGAACCGAGATAAGACTCACTTGACACCTCCGCACTTCTTTAAAAATATTAATCAAATGTGTTGGATCAAATGGATTGGACGGACGGCCTGTTGTACACGTTATAGATTTGTAAACATTGTCAAGAAATTATAAGAGGATATCGCGTTTCAGTACCTATACGATTTCATTAATTACTTTAATACATAGGATACATATAACCGGATCGGAAGTATATCGGAAATTACTGGTATATTTCACGATTAATATTCGTTCGCGGCTTAGACCAGGTGGTTTGTTGATAAAAAAAAATATTTCATTGATTTTTACTTTATAGTAATGTTCAGGTTAAATTACACAAAATCTTAATAAATTGTAGCCTTTGTGTTTTCTGGTGGTTAACCAACTAATGTTGTTGTTAAGTTTTTAGTTTTGTAGTAGTTTTTGCATGAAAGATTAACAAACGTTTGTCCTTAGAAACATTTGCATTTATGACATTAGTAGTATTGTAATTATTATTGTAAATTATTATTGTAAAATTTAAATTGAACTATTATTTAGTTTTATAACGAAATCCAAACTTATCAGATCATGCGTGAATATAGTCAAAATAATAGTGTTATTTATTGCACTTCATAATTAAAGTTAGGGTGTGATACGCACAGGTAATTGAAGCATCTAATCCGCAGTAAAAGTAAATCACAATTTCCACTCTAACCAACAACAGTTACGTTTGAAAATCGTTTGTAGATTTAATTCAATCTATGCTGATTTATTCCCACGATCAAAAGGGGGATTGCATTACTCCGACAAAGGAGGGTAGTTCATTGGTGCATGTCTTTCTCATCTTTTCTGTGTTCGAATTTGTTTGCGATTCACCACCAGATGGGAGGCCGCCATATTTGGTCTGTACACAAGTTTTTCCCATGACGTTTTGACCCCGTGGTCTTTAAGTTTATTGAGAACAAGGTAAACCCACGACTTTGTCTTCGAATTTTAGAAATTCTGTTCGGTAAATATTTTCTATTCATTACCCTTCGACGTCATTCGCCTAGCATTTTCGATTAGTATTCGGAATTTCTCCAGTTGAATATAATTTCATGGAAAAAAGTATCCTATGTCTATCAGTGTCTAATACACAAATACAATAGCTTCTAACAATTTTTTCTATTTGTTATTTATTATATTGTTATTACTATTCTAAAACATCGACAGACAGGTTTTCGTTTTTACAATATTGGCATAAAACCTCATCTGTAAAATCATCATTTTCCACTTTTATAACTATTATTAAGTTAAGTCACGATAGCCGAGTGGTTGGGTAATCGGAATTCGAGTCGAGAGACCCGAGTTCGATCCCCAGGTGGCAGGCTCGTATCAACCTATGTACGATTCATATTGTTGGTTCGGACTTAAAGACTGCGACGGGCTCTCCACCTATCACGTTGTCCCAAAAATATCTTCGGTGGGAGGTGGGTCGAAGGGACTTAATTGTCTAGACTAGACCTCTGTCTACCCCTGTATTGGGAATGGCGTGAAGATATTGATTTTGAATTTGTAAAGTGGTCGGGAAAAATGCAACAGTTCCTTACTTTCTAGCCTCCAAGTAGTCCACTGCAAAATGCCGCCATTCCATCAAAAGTATTCTTATAGTCACCACACTTCGGGAACTTAAGACGTGAATTGATGATAGTACACATATAATTATGGAACGATTGTGTAAGGATGCTAGGTGTGTGTGACATAAATCTCTGTCAGAGCCTTTCGTGACGATGCGTGAAAATGTGTTTGTATGTTTGTAACATGTATAAGATTGAAAAATTTTTTAGACTGTTCCACCCCTAAAGGTAAATAAGATGTGCTGCTTCTGGTCAGGTAATAGATTATTCTGGAGTTTTAGATGGTTTTAAGTTCTTAGTTATAAATTGTTAATGCTAACACTTGCTGGGTACGAAGAGCAATACCAGTCATATCAGGCTGTGTGCGTCCCTTCAGCACAAATGTAGTCTTTTATAGTTTATTGCAGCTTTAGATATCTTAGTATTTTATTAAATAGCAGACAAGATGTTATTAACCTTAACAAGTTATTTTTTTTTGGTTCAAGCAAAGTGAGAGACTATCTCAGTATATTATTTTACCTCCTTCACATTAAAACAATTGATTTGTAAGGCGACTGTTGACTGTTTTTAAAAGTTTTATTGTTTTTATTAATAAGTGAAAGAATAAGAAAACAGACCACACAATGGTTGGGTTTTAATATCCCTCTCAAAATACCATATAGGTTTATCCCTCTCAAAATACCAGTAATTGTTCTCAATGTCACCGTTTTTTATTGTTAAAACCCTTTCTGTATAAACAATATGAGGGGAAGGTGAAATTCTTTTGAGTAGAGAAATGGTCCACACAGTGCACGTTTACCAGCTTGGAAAAGCCTCTTCTCTTCTTTTGAAGGGAAAGCTCATGGCATACAGTGACAACTAAAAGCGAATCTTAAGTAAGCTGCAAATCTTATAAAAATAAATGGCAAATTTGTAATGGATCTTTGCGAGCGTATTTACAAGCGTCATTAGCCTAATGGCTAAGACTTGACGTTGGTATGACGTCACAGGTTCGGGCTCATCATTCGGCTATTGTCGTAAATCACAAACTGTGCAGCTTAGTTGGAGAAATAAATAAATAAATAAATATCTTCACGCAATTCGTACATAAGTTTTTGAAAAACTCATTGGTACTGCCACCTGGGGATCGAACTCGGGTCTCTCGACTCGAAATTCCGACCACCCAACAACTCGGCTATCGTGACTTAGTTAGTTGTTAGTTTAAGAGTTAGTTGTTAGTTTAAGAGTTAGTTGGTAGTTTAAGAGTTAGTTGGAGAGGTTAACAGAAACAGAAATTAACTGGTTGTGTTGTATTGCGTTACTAGAATTAAAAAAAAATGGAATTCAAAATAGATTATTTGTTGTGTCAGACGCTCCAAAGCTAATGCTCTAACAAAATATCCATCGCGGATACAAAAGTATTCTGCCCATCCCCCGGTCTGCGCTGGCGCAGCTGTGCGTCGTGCCTCGGTGTCGGGCAACGTGCGTGGGGGGCGCAGATGGCACGCGCACCTCCCGCCGATTTCGACTGCACGATAAATCGATATCCATACACGATTACGATTATGCTCTCTTTTTATTCTTCTATACAGTGATGATTATCCAATGTTCGTATGTCGGATAGTTTATTGTTCTTGAATATTTTTTTTTTTTGTAACCTGCAATTAGGAGTAAATTGACATCCGTATACACTTTGGAATTGTTACGATACATGATGGTTATTGTATTCCGTTGTTGTACAGTAAAGATATTCTTTATACATAAAACCAGCTTCCGTATGTTTGTGACCATAAAACTCGGAAGTAATCGATAATATGACGTGATTTTTTGAAACAGCGTCGCAGGTTCGGTCCCGCTATTTCACTGTTGTAAACCAACTCTGGACACAACCATTGCGTGGAGTGGTTATCAGGAATACTAGTAATGTTATTTAACATTGTTAGTATTCTTTTGTGATATGAAAATATTTTAACAATATATTTTTTTTCTGTACATTCCACGGGAACAAGCAGTTTAGGTCAAATGTATTAATTTTCTATCTTAGCAGTTATTGTCCGAGTGAGCCTCAGCAAAGCTAGTCCTTGATTAGCTAGTTAACTATGAAAAATTGTTGTGTTAAAATTTAGATTCTGTATATTTTTGGCCGCAAAACTCGAAAGGGAGTCACTGGATTAACGTAAAATTTTAACAGGTCACATTTTTACCCTAAACTGTTTGTATACTTCGTATCCCGACTACCCAAAAGAAAAGAAAAAGATTTGAATACTTTCTAATAGCATTACGAAGATATACAGATTTATATCATTGGCTTGGTTATAAAGATGGCGACGGGCTCACCTGTCTTGTGGTCCCAAAAAATATCTTCGGTGGAAGAAAGGTCGAATGGACTTTATTGTCTACCCCTGTATTGGGAATTTTTATTAGAAACTAAGCCACTGCTAGGTTTTGCTAGGTTTAGATTTATATAATAAAATGTTTTCCAAATGCAAAATACATGTAAAGTCACGATAGCCGAGTTGTTGGGTGGTCGGAATTTCGAGTCGAGAGACCCGAGTTCGATCCCCAGGTGGCAGTACCAATGAGTTTTTCAAAAACTTATGTACGAATTTCATCGTTGGCTTGGACATAAAGCCGGCGACGGGCTCACCACCTGTCACGTTGTCCCGAAAATATCTTTTGTGGAAGGTGGGTCAAAGGGACTTAATTGTCTAGACTTGACCTCTGTCTACCCCTGTATTGGGAATTGCGTGAAGATATTTATTTATTTATTTTAAAATACATGTATGTTTTAATTTTTTTTATGAAAGTAGTAAAAACGACCTAACAGCCCAGCTTGTGGTAACTTCTGCTACCCATGAATCAACCAACCAACTTCAATAATAATAATAATAATAATAAACACATGGATAGGGACAATTCACATTCATTGCTCTGATTCCTAATAGAGTGGCTAAGGAACTTCTTCGGAATCAGAAACTACGATGGTACAACAAACATACAGAACCGTGACAATGTAGAAAAAGAGGTTTTCTACATTGACTAGCACGAGAATCGAACCCTCAGAGATGGCGAAGACCATGAGAACGCCCCTCGTAAACGGAGGTCGTCAAGAAAGCAAAAGAAGAAGGTTCGTGTTTGATCCTTTACCACTCCTTGGGACTAAGAAGGAGTGCCCCATTACCACATAATTAAGTTCATTGAGACTCTATACCAGTAAAACCAGAACAAAACAGTACATCGCTTTTGACATGAGTAAGAGTAGTACTAAGATTTTAGTAAACGTGAGCCACCTGCTCGTGTGCCTCCCTTTTCTATAAAAAAAAACACATGCAGGGCAGGGATAAAGTCTATATACCAAATATGTTAAACACTTTTCACACAGCATTGTGTTTTTAGAAAATTAAAACAATCATTCTTTACAGTAACTTTAAAATAAAATGTTAAAATAAATAACAATTTACTTCAATTAGTCGCTTACGTTTTTAAATTCCAATATAGTCCCATTCCGGCCCTTTGTTCGCATAAAGTTGTCATAAATTGCTGTATTTTTTTACCTGCCTGTCTATTAAAACTCGATAAAACTTATCGATATGGCTATAACCATTAAAATCCCGTTTTCGGAAGTCGAAAATCGAATTCTCGATAATTGCCAATCGGTAGTGGATTCGCGGGTTGACACGTGGGTAGACTCCAGATGGTGTGTCACCTGCTTTTCGTCTACAGACGGACTGCAGTTAGGGTTGGTAGACTAAAGAAAATAAATGCTTGCAAAGGATTAACAAAACGTATTTCCATCTTCTGAATAAAACATAACATCAATCGACGCCCTAAATAATAAATATTTTCTTGTAACATTTATGTTATTTGCAAACTTTTTTCCAGGTGCTATTTAAGCGTAGCCTTGAATAATGAGGTTAATTTGTACATATATTTTTTAATCGAAATGTAGTAGTTTATACGGAATTGCAAACGTTATTCAGCAACCTATTGTAGAGTTTAAGGACAAGTGACAACCCTTACTGCAGTCTGCCATCGAGACTTTCCGGAACTCGATTGTCCGGGGCCACATTCTTTGGGAATGCATTCCCATTACTACACACCGGTCGTTGACTTTAAAATGTTCGATTTTTAAAAAGCATTTCATGTTCTTGCTTTTAATTATATCTATCTAATCCCGGTATTAATTAGTTAAACCTTTCGAGTAGTAACTCCAGAAATAGGTAAATTTGAAGTAATTGAATATAAAAATATCTGTATATTTTTGTATTGAATTACTACGAATTTAAAAATTATGTCTGTGCTTATGTCTAACTTTATGCGCGTCGTCTGGTACGACAGCAAACTAGACAACCAATAATTCTTGCAAGACATTAAAATCATCCAGCCGTGGACTACTACAACGAAGATATTATATTATTTTTGAAGGTAACCCAAAAAAGATTCTGTTAAAACCTCTATCGTGTCATATAAGTGAAAATAAAAAAGAAAGCTTAACAGACATATATTGAGAGTCATATTAACCATTTCAATACTAGTACGCATTGTCAATATACAAATCTTAACTAGAGGCCTTGGTTCTTCAAATCAAACTAAACTAAAACATACTGTCATTGGGCTGTTTATAAATAAGCGTATGTTGAAAGGAAGTTTAAAAGTTATCAAACAATAAAGCAGCAATTCATCGCCTGGCGCTATGAATGATGACCTCATACAATAAGCAGCAATCGTCTGGGGCCTCTCGTCCGTAGTGGGTACGAATGCGACTCCGTTCCAGTTTTAAGCAATAATGCTCTTGAGTAGTAGACTTTTATATAAAACTTACAACGCTTTTAGACTTTTGGTTTAGGGGACTGATATCATTTTATATTCGTATTTAAATTACAGATGATTATTTATTTTATCATTTAATAATCTGAATGAAGCGAAAGAAGTTTGTAAGGATCGTGACACTTGGCGATCTGTTCTCTCTGGCTACCCCGTAAGGGACTGTGCGTGAAGATAAATAAATAAATAAATAATTTAATAATACTACTCTAATAATATAATTTAATAATAATTTAATATACAAAAACATATTGTGTGCAAACTGCAAATACTGCCGCCATAACATTTTTTTTTAATTTTTGAGGCACCACCCGGGTAGGAATAGATAACGTCGGCATTCACTGTATAACGAATCGACGTACTTAAACGAAATCAAAGCGTAATATTTTTTAAGCGGTGGTAGACGCGTTTTCTGTCTCAGATTCTTCTAGGCCAGTACCATCCTCTTACTCATTTCTGCTACCAAATATTAGTGTAACAACTGCTTCATTGCGTTTTAAAGGCAATAATGCACGCCATCGTAGTCTTCAGGACGTAACATCGCGTCATTAACCTACGCTTTAAGTTGGTTAAAGGTGCTTAAGGACTGCAGTACCCAATACTTGGATCCGCCTGCAGAAAGTTGTTTACTTCTTACTAGCTCGAGAATGATGTGCGTGTCTCATTGAAATGGCATATTGTTACTTTTATTAATTAAAAACATGTAGAACTTAATTCCGTTAAAATTAATTCCGTAAAAAAGAACTTAATTCCATAAAAGCGACATTGTAAAATATTTGCAAACGCCTGATTTTTTTCTGTGATATCAACGTAAGGAATTGCCTTTAGAATGACACCCAAGGTAAGACTTCAAGGAATAAAACATTGATAATGGCGTTGGCTACGGACCGGTGGCGGAATAACTGCTTGAAAAACACGTTAATGAAGGTAATGCGAATTCTTAATTTAAAATAATAAAATTAGGTATATGAATATTTAACTTCTGCTTTCTACACTAACTTGTTCAAGTATGAATTTTTACTAGATAATGTTAATGTTATCGAGTAATATTTACAATATTTTTAAAATGTGTTTACAATATTTCATTTAAAAATTTCAATTTGTCATTATGCATAGTATTCTCAGTAAAAAATTCTCAGTTCCCACAGTCTAAAGAATAAATAAAACGCTTCATTAAAGATTTCTTCAAACACCTTTAGCAGCGCGTGCTGCAAGTAATTATATCGGTAAATAAGGGGAGGGAAGGAAGTTGGCGAAAAAAATCCACACGGGGTGGAAATGTCAAGCCATGTGCGCGGGAGTCATTGTACCGAGTTCCTTAGACTTTAATCTTGGAGGTAAATAACCAGGTGAATACCCTCAGACCTTTGTCATGGGAATTCTTTTTTTTTGCTTTCTATAAAGAGGTTGATTGTTGGACTTAACCGGACATAGGAGTGGTTGTTATCGTAGACTTAATTCATTTAATTTGAACAGAAATAATATATTTAATGCAGCCTTAAAAATCAATTGCAGTACACAGTCCTGTCGCGTAAGGATTTGCGATTAGTGTTATTACGCATATTTGCAACGACTTGCCGTCGGCTATTAAATTTATTTTTGGGTCACGATAGCCGCGTGGTTGGTTAATCAGAATTCGAGTCAGGAGACCCGAGTTCGATACCCAGATGGCAGGCTCGTACCAATAGGGGTTTTCAAAAACTTATGTACAATTTATATCGTTGGCGTGCGTATAAAGACGGCGACAGCCTCATCACCTGTCACGTGGTCCCAAAAAATGTCTTCGGTGAAAGGTGGGTCTAAACGATTTAATTGTCTAGACCTGTGTCATTCCCAGTATTGGGAATGGCGTGATGACATTTTTTTTTATGTTTATTCCGTCATCCATCGGTAGCCCAAAGTTTCAATGATTAAAATATTGCGTCATGATGTAACTGACGGTGTAATTGTTTCACTAAAATTGCCTTAAACTCTTCAGTTTAAAAACAATTTTTGCAAGACAAAAATTTCAAATATAGAACGAACAATTCACAAAGAGAAAGAGACAGAACTTTTGTAGTTGTTACTTGTCGGTTTCTATCACGATGGTAATCACTATTCCACGGGGGGCAGCTGTCCTTTTATTTCTTGCACCCCACTTTTATTATACCTATCCTAATGACCTCTACATATACTTTAATGTACAAGGAAAATGTATTCATGGTCTTAGGAGTGTTTCACGCGATGTCTCAAGGTGTAATATTTTTTTTCTTCATTAATAACACGAGTCAAAGCCAGCTTAGCCATCTGCCTTTCTTTTGTCACTGTTAATTGAAAGAAATGAGTTTAATGAGTTTTTCAAAAACTTATGTAAGATTTATATCGATGGCTTGGACTTACGTCCAGACGGCGACGTGCTCTCCATTTGTAACGTTGTCCCAAAAATATCTTCGGTGGAACGTGGGTCGAAAGAACTTAAGTATATAGACCTCTGTCAACCTCTGTACAGGTAATGGCGTTTTTTTTATTCTATTACTTATTACACAATTATATAAAGAAGAGAAAGCTATGCAAATAGCAATGGTGACGGATAGACCTCGAAAAATGCCAGGCCAAAAGATTGCAGAGCGGTGGTGTGCAGCATTGTCTAATGCGCTAGGTATCCAGTACTGCGACACCTAAACCGCTTTCCAGGCGTGGCGATTATGGCTAATATTTCTTTCGAAAGAGGTCTTTAGCTGCTATTAGAGATCGTGGAGGAAGA
Organism: Sericinus montela; assembly: GCA_029286605.1. Classification (NCBI taxonomy): domain Eukaryota; kingdom Metazoa; phylum Arthropoda; class Insecta; order Lepidoptera; family Papilionidae; genus Sericinus; species Sericinus montela. Next base: position 65,031 of record JAGSMR010000093.1, on the reverse strand, counting down.
ATGTAAACTTTTAAAGCTTACAATGTTGCTTCTAATTTTTATTCATGTGGTTGTTCGTAATCTTTTTCTTATACCAAAGATACTTTAATCTGCTTCTAATGCGAAATTACATTGATTTTATTGTTACAGAAAAGACAATAAAAATGTCACTGGTATACTATGGAACACATGCTGCCCACTTCGAAAATGTAACATGTGTTCCACAATGTTGGAGTTTCAATAAATTCTGTAAATTAATCGTATATTAAAATTTTATTAAAATTTAAGATTCTATTTTTAATGAAAGAAAAACTGCGAAACACCGCATAATATGTCACCTAACAAGCAAAAACCTTGCATATGTCCCGAATGTGTCATTTCATACATATGGTAGACGCATCGTGAACTAAACTCAAGATAAACTATCTCTTCCCCTCGTTTACCAAACAAGTCGGAAGTGGCTTCCAGATTTTTTTTGGTACAAGAATGCTTTTTGAAGTCACACCTTTGGACTTGTCCCTTTTTTCAATCTGTCTCAATTTTTTAACAGAACTTAAAATGCGAAAAACTTTTTTTTATTAAAGAATAGTAGTGTTATAAGACATACAATAGTCACGATATCCAAGTGGTTGGATGATCGGAATTCGAATTAGAAGAGTTCGATGCCTAGAACCAATTAGCTTTTTCGAAAATTATGTACGATTTGTATCGTTGGCTTTAGTTTAGACGCTGCAATGGCGAAAGGAGACTCTCTTTTTTACGGGTTAAACCAGCAATCGGTTTACATGGAAACGTCATATATCCATACCATAAGATAATAAATCAATAATCTACAAGTAACTGTCGTCCTCTATAGAATTTGGCAGGGGAAGGGATTAGAAGAGAAAAGTGGGGAGGGTTACCAAATACACAATTGTATCTTTACCATTCTGTCATAAAATCGCTGACCTACAATGTGTGTGGCCATGTCTAAACCATAAACTAGAACATGACGTTATAAGAAATTAAAACAGATGTCCTCTAGGAGCGAGAATGTGTGGTCTTTACTTGTAAAGTATCGTCTATTGACAGTAATGACAAGATTTATACGTTTAATAGTGGTCAGGCGAGCTTAGGTTGAAGTCGCTTTTCTAAATGTTTGACTATTATAATAGAAACTTGCTAGGGAGTAATATATATTGCTATAATATCGCGTCTTTATAACTCTATATATGTGTCGTTTTAAAAGTATCAACGGTATAATACTAACAAATAATAAGGTCAAAGTAATGATTCATTAGGTACAATCAAACGTGAAGCAGTATGCCTAGCCACTTAATTGTCTAGAACCTCTGATACAAAATTACTAGCCGTTAAACCTGGTTTTGCCCGGGTTATATTTATTAAATACGGGATCTAACTTAGACGCTTCACATATTACCTATTAACCGGTGAAAAAAAATAAGCTACATGTTTAAACTGACATCCTCCGTAGAAGAATGGCTTACAGTGTGTAAGCCATTCTTCTACGGAGTTCTACGGAGGTATTGGTTTATTACACATCAACCAGCTCTCGGGTTCGATTTCCGGACGGATCAATGTAGAAAATCGCTTCTTCTACAATGTCACGTGTCTGCCTGTTTGTGGAACCCTCGTTGCATCCGATTCCAATACACAAGTGTCCCTATTTATGTATAAATTTATTATTATTATTACTATTTTAATAGTATAAGATTTGAGACTTCTTGCATATAAATTATGAAAGTAAAATATTGATAAAAAATATGTCACACTGGTATACGGTATAGTGTAAAATTAAGTGTGTATTAAGAAAGGTAAATGTTCAGCTAAATCTTCAGTTAATATTTGAAGTAAGCGTAACAAGCATAAGTACTTACAGAGGTTTAAAAACCCCTAACTTTTAACAAAAACAAACAAACCAACTAGACACATTCCTGCATCGGCATCTCGGCCCTCTGGTTTTCTTATCAACATAGAAAACCTGTATCCCACGTGTACTAACTTCGTAATTATGAATTGCGTAGGCCATACGCGTGAGAAAATATCACAAATAATAGACAAGTAAGTTTATTCGCATCACTCACTACCCCTCGGTTCAATCTCTATTGTGCTGTAGACTCACTTGAGCATAGACAAAAATTGATGCGTTTGTCTATTCTTAAAGGGGTGGTAAACCTGTTTCTTTTCAGCATGTAGGTATTTCTTTAGGATTAGATGTCTTCTTTGACAGTGGATTATTTTTTTATTTCTTTAATTTATGACCAGCATTTACTTACTATGTTCTTTTCATCTACATTACCTAATATGGCTCTGCTCACTGCTTTGCGTGACTAGATACGATTTTGTTAGAATTTTTAATTAAATGTAACGAAAATCGTACAGTTTTATGTGAATATTTAAGCATATGTAGTGTGGAAAATACAATCGTGTAGTTTTGCCTTATTAAATTATTTATTGTACAGATTTAATTATTCTTATAAAATTTTAAGTGTTTTTAGAAAACTTTTGAGTGTACAGCTCAATTGGACATACATTTCGCATTTGGGACACGGAATCGAACCCCGGAGGAATCAAGTCAAATTAATGTTGTGTTTATTTCTTAACTCATTATTATTTCTTTATTTTGTCTATTTAACTCCTTTTATAATTCCTTTTAAACTTCAAGTACTTCAATACAAGAAAACAAAGTATACATTGGAATGTTAAAAGTAGGAAATGATTTTAAAAATTTTATTCAAAAAAAGCATCCATATTTCATTTTAAACAACACATTCACATTCTTAAAATTATTAAATGAATACAAAAAAGTAAGAGGTATAATTGTTGTTCATCGTATAAGAGAAACAAAAGGCACACAGACCTATATACTTTCGCTTTTATAATATCTCTCACACTCAAGTGCCATTTCGGACGTTTTTCTACTTTATCTTTTGTTGATTAGCTTGCAAAGGCCGACATTTAAATTAATTTTATCGGGTGACGTAATGTATTTTAAGTTTGTGACTACTATTTGATATATTGACATACCAGGGTTCGATATAGTGACCATGATAAACTGGAGATGTTTGTTATATAAAAATGGCACAGATGGATAAGGATTGTTTTATTGTTGGGTTCCGGATCCGAAAAACCGGCTAACATATGAATCAGCTGGCGATCTGCTCATGTTCTCTAAATTTCATATTCTCCTTGACTTGCAAGACTGTTGTCATGATGATTTTCTTCCCGATCATAATAAATACATAGCTAGGGATAGCATCACATATATTTCTCTGACCCCAAAGTAAGTAGCTAAAGCACTTGTGTTAAAGAATCGGAAACAACGAAGGAACCACAAACACACACACACCAGATATAAGATAGAAAAAATAGTTTTCTACGTAGACCCGTCTAGGAATTGAACCAAGCACTCAAAATCGGTGACAAGGATGCAGTTTGTACGCCACTCGTCCGAAGAGGCCGTCAAATCATGCAAGTTCAATTAAATTTGTTATCAAAGTAGATGCAGCATTGCTAAGCTGAACTAGCTGCTGTAAACATGTTTTTCTGGATTGTTCGCCGAGGTCTACCTCCTTAACTACTGTACGTTTGCAATTGAATATAATACGGTACAGCACATTAAAATGCAGATTTAATTCGAGGGCATAATTGAAGAACGAATATTGAAGTAAATATACATCACGAAAGTTATCAATATACGAGGTAGGCCGAGACTGACTTTTGAAGATTATGTGAGCAAATTGCATGAAGAAGGGAGGGTTAAAAGTACTCGGATGCCTATACGTGCGTGTAAGAAGAAAGTGATATATTTGAAAGAAATGAAAGACACCAGTCTTAATCTATAATTTGCTGCACATCGCTGATCTGTATTCCTATTTATATAAATTTTAAATATTGTCTTTAACAACGTCATATGGGATATAATATTTTACTAAAAGCTTGAATTAAAAAAATCACTACAAGTTTTGAGTTCAACCATATGACATTGGGAGCAAAACTTTTTTGCTTTTTTAAGCAAAAGTAATTATATTTAAAAAAAAACTCCACATTTTTATATCATTGGAATTTAAATTATCATAAATCTTTACGATTCCCACCTTACTTTAATATCCTACCTTTCCTAATTCCCACCTTAACTAACCAATCTTCCTTTTCTCACAACCTATACTTCCCTTTCCTTACTCCTATTCTCTCCGCCAATCCAACGTCTGCCGTGCGGATGGATGCATGGCTAGGGGCAAGCCTAGTCGTTAGCGTGCCACACTGCCCTGGGACCGGGCGACCCAGAATTAGGCTAGCCTTACCCTGGCATGCGGGGCTCTGCTAGGGTGGACAAACCTTTCCCTTGCTACTCGTGGGAACGCAATGGTGAATTTTACTTACCAAAATGGCGGCGATGTGGTTCGCCACCCATCACGTCTCGTTTCTCGCGGGGGCGAAAAGCGGCCCATGGAGAGCCGCTTCGCTACGTTGAATGTAAGAGGAGGAATGGATGGTAAGGTAGATGAAGTATGTCAGATGATGGACGAACGATGTATAGATATCCTTTGCGTGAACGAAACCAAGAGGAAAGGATGTGACACCACGGTTCATGGTCCCTACACGGCATACTGGTCAGGAGTCCCCAAACCAGCCGAGGCTGTCAGGAGTTGGTGTGATTCTTTCCTCTCGAATAGTTGAATGTGTGATAGAGCATGAATGTGTAAGCCCAAGACTCCTCTGGGTTAGGTTAAAAGTTGGACTCACCCGCTTGTTTATCCTTGGGGTTTATGCACCGACGGATCTGCGAGGGGGTGGGTCATTAAAAGCCCAAAAAGAGAGAGAGGAATTTTGGGATAGCATGAGAGAGGTCTTGAATAAATGCGGAGAAAATGAACGGATCGTGATGTTAGGGGACTTTAATGGGTGGGTTGGAGTAAAGCGTGATGGGTATGAAGGAGTACTGGGTACATTTGGGGACGAGAGAGTGAACGAAAATGGGAGAAGCCTACTTGAAGTATGCTTGGAATGGAATCTGTGCGTGGCCAATACAATGTTTGATCACAAAAAGATCCATTTGTATACAAGAATTGAGGGTGAGTCTAGAAGTATAATTGATTTTGTTATTGTGGATCAAAGATTGAGGAAGAACCTGCTAGACACTCGAGCATACCGCGGTGTAGGCCTTGACACAGACCACTTCCTGGTCATAGCCCGAATACATGGCATCTTTAAACGGTGGCGACACCGAGGAGCCGAGCCTACGAGTGTTTTGGACAGAATAAAAGTGGAAAATCTACAAGAAAAAGATAAGAAAGACGAATATGTAGAGAAACTGATAGAAAGTTTTAAAGGCATAGAAGAGATATGTGTGATTGAAGATTTGTGGGAGACATTTAAGAAAGGAGTCGTGAATGTTGCTGTTGAGGTATGCGGAGTAGCTAAACGGAGGAAAGGAAGAAAGAAGTATAATGTGGATGGATAAAGATGTACAAAAGGCTGTGCAAGAAAAGAAGAAAGCGTGGTTGGATTGGTTAGCAACAAAAGCTAACCAAAAACTTCAAAAGGCGACGAATGACGAGATAAAGGAAGCGAGAAAGAAGTATAAAAGATTCAAATCAGCTGCGAAAGATGTTGTGACTAGAAAGAAAGAAGAACAAAAGGATGATTTTGATAGGAGGCTCACTGAAGATTTCCAGTCAAACATCAAGTTTTTCTGAAATCCGTCAATACAGCCAGAGGAAAAGCCTCTACCTCGGAGCTGAATACAATCAGGAGTCAAGATGGGAGCATTATAAAAGGAGAAGAATATGTGTTAAAGAGATGGAAAGAGTATTTTGAATGTTTATTTGAAAGAGAGGAAGTGCAGGTACAACACCCGGCACCTTCCATGGTTAATATAAATGTTGATGACAGTGAGATAAGCGTGGATGAAATAGTAAAAGCGTTGAAAAGTATGAGATTTGGTAAGGCTGCCGGATATGATAGGATTACCGTCGAGATGCTGAGGACTGGACAGGGCTTAGTGGCTAGTCAGCTGTACCGCCTTTTCAATATGTGCTGGCAAAATGGGCAAGTACCGGGAGACTGGTGCAAAGCCGTAATCGTGCCATTATATAAGGGAAAGGGGTCACGGCAGGACTGCGTAAATTACCGCGGTATAAGCCTTCTCAGCGTCGTCGGTAAATTGTATGCGAAAGTGTTGATTGAAAGGGTTGTGAATGAAACGGACGAAAAGTATGGGATGCACAAGCGGGATTTAGAAAGGAATGGGGTGTACGGATCAGGTCTTTTCCTTGCGGTGCATAGCCGAAAAGCGTCTGGCTAAAACCAGAAGGTCTATTGCACGTTCGTGGATTTAGAAAAGGCCTATGATAGAGTGGTGAGGAATGAATTGTGGTCAGCATTGTCCGTGAAAGGTGTCAGCAGTATCCTCATACGAGCATTGCAATCTCTTTATAGGGATTCCTGTGCTTGTGTAAGGATAAACGGGGCGTACACTGAATGGTTTAATATCGAAAAGGTGTTAGACAGGGATGTGTAGCGTCACCGTGGCTGTTTAATCTGTTTATGGACAATTGCTTGACAGATTTAAAAGAGAATGAAAGTGGGTTGAGAATGAATGAGTTACTCGTCAAATGTTTTCTCTATGCTGATGATCAAGTATTACTTGCGTCTTCAGCCGAGGAGATGCAGGAGATGGTAACTGCTATGAGTGAAGATTTTGTTAGGAAGGGGATGAAGATGAATGTAAAGAAGACGAAAGTAATGGTGTTTGAAAGAGATGAGGTCATGACAGACTGCAATATAGTGATTGGAGATGAACAAATTGAACAGGTGAATGAGTTTGTGTATCTGGGTTCAAAGTTCACAAGAGATGGAAAGTGTGAGAGTGATATTGAAAGAAGAGTGAATGCAGGAAACATGGTGAATGGAGCTTTGCACTCCTTTATGAGCAGTCGGATGGTGTCTAACAAGGCTCGTTTGGCTGTGCATAGGGAGTTTTGGTTCCGACACTCATGTACGGAAGTGAAAGTTGGGTATGGCAGAAGAAACATGAAAGCAGAGTAAATGCAGTTGAGATGAGAGCATTAAGAAGTATGTTAGGAGTTAAACTGAGCGACAGGATAAGGAATGGTGAAATAAGGAAACGTTGTGGTCTGAAAGAAGATGTAGTGACTAAAATTGAGAAAGGTATGCTGAGATGGTTTGGCCATGTCGAGAGAATGAATGAAGAACGATTGACGAAAAAAGCATATAAGGCGAGTGTGAATGGAAGTGTAGGAAGGGAAGACCTAGGCGGACGTTTCAAGACCAAATCAGGGACGTCCTGAAAAAGGCCAGGTCAAGAGTACCCTGAATCGAAGAGAATGTATGAAGGAATAATGAAAGTGGACGAAGCGAAACAAGTATGTAAGGATCGTAGCAAGTGGAAAGAAGTGGTCTCTGCCTACCCCTACGGAAAGAGGCGTGATGATATGTATGTATGTATGTTTACGATAAAAATGTTATAAATTGGCTTAAAGTGTATTCTGTTTTTTGCATTTGTTCGTTGTAAAACCCTGTCCAGAGGGATCCTGTATTGAACGTGTATTTGTCATTTAAAATACGAAATAAGAAGTTAGAAGACGGCGACAGGTTTACCACCTATCAAAAATAAAAAATAAATATCTTCACGCAATTCCCAATACAGGGGTAGACAGAGGACTAGTCTAGACAATTAAGTCCCTTTGACCCACCTTCCACCGAAGATATTTTTCGGGACAACGTGACAGGTGGTGAGCCCGTCGTCGTCTTAATGTCCAAGCCAACGATGAAATTCGTACATAAATTTTTGAAAACCTATTGGTACGAGCCGGCCACCTAGAGATCGAAGTCGGGTCTCTCGACTCGAAATTCCGACCACCCAACTACTCGGCTATCGTGACTTACCACCTATCACGATGTCCTAAATATGCTTCCTTGAAAGGTGAGTCGAAGGGAGTTAAATGTCTGGACCTCAGTCTACTTCTGTAGTGCCAAAATGCGTGAAGATAAACATAATTTTTTAAATTCTTAAGTTCTATAGGAAGCTTTTCTTCGTAATACCGTCATTAGCTTAATATATAAGCAGTTATTTTAATAAGCAAATATATATGAGCGGCGAGATAAAAATTTAAATTGATAATATTTTCGGACCGTACCCAAACTCAAAAGCTTTACATTTAGCTCAGAACGGGTTTCCACCGTGAACGTATGTGGTTTTAAATGTTTTTTTTATTCTTAATTTCTCTTAAAGGATGAAAATAATTACTTCCATTTGAGCGGACGGGATGGAGTTACGTAAAAAGTCCTTCGCCGCAACCACTTCTGCTAAGTTTTCACATAGCGATGTCTCGGTGTCTTGTTGCTTGGGCAAAAAAAACTTTAAAAAAATAAGTAACTTTAAAACATGCGGGGTGGCGTTTGACTATCAAGTGTTGGTATAAAAAAATTATAAAAAAAATCTAAACTTCCTCCCGTGGAGGTTGTAAAAGGCGACTAAGAGAAAAGCCTTTAAAATGCAATTGAATACCGACAGATTTCCTGACTAATTCGAAAAAAAAAACAGAATCAAAATGTAGCAGACCGGTGATAGGCAGCGTCTTAGGTGCGATGTATCTGGTACTGCGTTTGCCAATCTGTTCGCCAAGCTGGCGATTATGACAAAACCATACGGGAGATGCCAATATCTAGCAATTGTATTTTACAGGTCGTTATCTATATACATACTATCCATGGGAAGTAACCTCTTTGTTCAGTTGTGTATCTAATTAAGATTATATGTAATAATACCACACACGTTTCATACGTAGATACACATTATGTCCGATTGCCGCTCGGGTCAAAGTTAACCACATTTTCTACATTTTCTAGGGTCACCCAGGCTCAGATCAAAGCAATGTTGTCCCTATCTAGGTTTGTATTTATTTAAAAAATGTGGTCTTGGAACCCATACCGTTAGTTCAAGTTGCAAAAGTACTTAGCACATCGCCAGTATGAGAACTGAGCGAAGTAATTGTTGTAATGTAATAACGTTGATAAACAACTCTCTTGTTGCACCGTATCGCATGTCTCCATGTACTGACACGTCCGACCTGAATGTTTGCTGTTCAATGAAACTGTACTGGCAGGCGACTTAATTGTTTTGCACTGCATTTTTTTTCTTTTTAAATCTAATTGTGCTTTAAGACGGAAGGTTAGACATATTTACTTTTAAGCATTTTGTTTTATTATTTCCTTTAAACCACGATAGCTCATTGATTGGATGATAGGAATTCTAATTGGGAGACCCGAGTTCGATCCCATGGACTTTGGTACCAATGAGTTTCGAAACTTACGAAAATGTACGATTTGTATCATTAACTTGACACTAAAACGGCGACAGAAGACAGAGGATTGTGGGTCCAAAGGATTAACCTGGGGTATCCCTGGGGAAACGCGAAAGCACTTTCTAATGATATATATCTTTTTCACATAATTCTCATATCTCAAGATGAACCCAAACTGATGATGACTGACGGAATGGTGCGACGTAATTAATTAATAACAACTTTATGATCCCAAACTATCTAACCGACTTCAGGTTGTTTTTAGATGTCTGCCATATTGGCGTGCCTAGATAGGATTGTATTTATTATATATTTTTTATTAATCCAAGTTAGGGCTGCGTCTACTGGGACCGCTGGTACTATATACATATATATTTTTAAAAAGACGAATGTAGGAAACATTTGTCTGTTAAAGAGTACATTGTCAAATATTACATTTACATATAAGTCACTATAGCCGAGTGGTTGGGTGGTCGAAATTTCTAGTTGAGAGACCCGAGTTCGATTCCCAGATGGCAGCCTCGTATCAATGGGTTTTTCAAATACTTATGTACGAATTATATCGTTGGCTTGGACATAGAGACGGCGACGTGTTCACCACCTGTGAAGGTGGGTCGAAGGGACTTAATTGTCTAAACTAGACCTCTGCCTACCCCTGTATTGAGATTGCGTGACGATATTTATTTATATTTATTACAAAATAAACGAAATTGATAATTGGCGTTCTTGTGTTAAGAATTTAACCACCAAATTATGAATGACTTGTGGCTACGTGCATGTATGTATCACTCGGACACGTGTCTAGACCAGGGCCGCCATTAATATTATTATGACATCACCGGCACACATTTAAATGTGCCTTAGATGTTGAATAATTTAATAAATTTTTAGCTTAGTTGCCTACCGCTTGGCAATTTTCCTATTTATATATTGTATTAGGATTTAATTGCCTTAGTAACGATGTCAGCTGATCGTGTCTTTGGTTTTGTTTTAAGCTAATAAATAGTTTTTATTGCCGATGTTCCTTTAACATTCAGAATAACTGGTCGGAATTAGAAAACAATTAAGAAATATACATACATAGAATACATCATGAAGAAATATATATACTACATATATAGAGATAACATCGCGTACATTTCACTGATCCTAATGTAAGTAGCATAAGTATTTTTATTATGGAATGGAAACATTGAAGATAGCACAAACACCGGAATCAAACCCGGAACCTTAGAGCTGGCATCAAAACCGGTGTGTACGCCAGTCGTCCACGGAGTTCATCAAAATAAGGAAACGAGTATCAGCGCCCTATTGCATAATCCAATATGTTATTTAGTAGATATCACCACTTTAGTGTAGTATAACAATTAGTTCTGAGGTTTACCTTCTACAAGCATATAATAATTTACATCTTAAAATTATCAATCTTGATTTTTAAACTTGTCTGTCAATCTTGATTTTTAATCTTGATTTTTAACTTGCATGTTCAACTAGCAAATGTGTTATCCCTGGTGGACGGAAAATGTGTTATTAAATCAAACGCTTTAATTCATAAACTATGGTGGATTTACTATGGTGAGTTACCCTTTAAACTTGAAGATATCGGGGATGTTTGAGGTGTAGCAGAAAAAAATAAGGTAGAAATCTCCACCATCGTTCTGCAATCGTTGTAGTAACAGCACCATTGCAGTAGTAATAGTTGTATTGTACAAGTATCATGCTAAAAAATTTCCAAGCCGCATTGAGTGTTCATTTTTCTAATATTAAATAAAAATATATGTTAAATCGTTCTTATCGGTAACCAGAATCAAAAATCGGTAAACTTTCTGTTTACCGATCTTCATCAAAATCTGTTAAGTGTTTGAGGCGTGAAAGTGGAACAAACATCCAAACATAACTTAAATTTGTAAGATTAGTAGGACCTTAGAGTTTCTATAATCTTTGAATATGATAAAGTTTATGTAATCGAAATCGTCATCCCTATATGATGGCACAAGTTCAATGATTTATCAAATAGGTAAAACATTAAGCACATCATATATTATGCAACTTCCTGCATGTAGAGACAGACATTTGTGTGAAATCGGCGATATAAGGGCAATGTCAGATATCAGAATGTAACTGATACGATGATTGATACGGTACTGTACTTTTCACATCGCGAGTTTAACGCTTTGGTTACGAAATAACGCGTGAACAGATAACATGCGGAACGTTTGAACTTCTAATCCGGTTATTTCTGGATACATGGGCATGGAACCTAGTGGTAGAATATATTTTGTTCCGAAGAAATGTTGAATTTAATTACAAAGCAAATGATGAATTTGGTTATGCAATTAAAAATTTGTGCCATGTCGTGAATGTATTATAATTTATATATGACATTTTTGTGCATATTATGCCAATCTGCTGTGCACCTAAACTAACCCTTTACTTTATCGTTGTCGCTAATTGCAGGTTTTGAAAGATTAGTTAGACCTATAGTGCGTAACCTCGTCTTTAACTAAACTAACTTAATGGAAAAAACCTATGGACCTTCATTAGTTGCTTTGAAGCCTTGAAAATATCTTGGATTAGGGTTTCTACAATAAATATTCTATGATAATTAATCTATCGTACAATGTTAAGTTATAATAGTGGGATTAATTTTCAAATTACTACATGATATAATAATAAATAATTTGAACAGGCAATTGTTCATACAATTTATAGTCGCAGTTGGCGTTTTCTAATTAAAGCAAGGAAGGAGGAAGGGTCATTTCCACCTGTCGCCCTCCGACAGTCCCGATTTCGAGTCAAGATTATTCAAAGAAACGGATGTGGTAGGTATTTGATAATCTACGCATCGCGTGATGCGTAGAAGTATGTGTAGAAAGCGCGAATTAGATCGACAAATACTTTGACATATTTGAATTGTTTTTTTAATAAAACTCTATAAAAATTTAGTTTTTTTTTTAAATACTTGCAATGCCAAGTAACATAACTAGTATTCCTGTTAACCACTCCAACTAAGCAACAATGCTTGTGTCTGGATTTGGTCAACGACAAATGGCGGGCCAGAACCTGCGACGTTATGTTCTACAGTCCGTACCGTAAACCATTAAGCTATTGGTGCTTAAATATTTAGTGTACTTACGCTTTTGTATTTTAAGGCACATATTAATGTTTTGACATTGTATTATAAAGTATAATACATATTCAAAGAAGGTGTTTTAACTTTTCATATTTTTTATTTCATATGATATGGAATTTAGTATAATTGCCCTTTCTGCTAATCACGTCATGTATCGTGCACTATAATATCTCCTGCACAAATGACTAAGCTATTGATAAGTTCTCCGAACATCTATACCAATATCATAAACATTATTGTAAATCTGTCGGTCTGTCTGTTACACTTTCACGGCTATACCACTAAACCGGCTTTGATAAAATTTAGCTTCAGTCTTGGGGAAGGACAGAATACTTTTTATCCAAAAATATTATTTTGCGCGATAGCGGGTGAAGCTGCGTTCCATAGCTAGTTCCTTCATAAAAATTCAAAAAAATCTACATCACAAGAAATGTAAATAATGTTTTTTTTTTATTTCCTTAGCATTCCATGCGTCTAACGATTCAGATTTAACGTCTAATTAAGGTGGGTCAACCAATAATTTGCAAGGGGAGTCAAATGACAATTTCCTCGCATATTAATATGAAAAATAAAAGAAGCTAGGGGCAGGATAAGGAAGTGTCCTGTTAGCCGGACCAATGTCCGTGCTTCCTGCGGCGGCCCCTACATATTTGACCTGATTGCAACCTATCTAAAAATGTTTTTTTCTTTCATATAAGGACAAACGGAGGAAATGGAACTGCTTAATGTTTAGTCTTGTTTATTAAGTTTAGTTGCTACATTTTATATAAATTATTACAGATGTAGATCGAATGGCAAATAAAACACTTGTAAACTTATAAAAATACTTCATATTTGAGCAGCGTAACGACGTATAGTTCTTACAAAATTATTATAATCCTAGTACAACTTTTTGGCGCTGTTTTATAAAGCCTATTTTGACACTCATAAATCGAAATAGTCAAAATAACAACTGATATAATTCTATCATTGATTTATAACCATTAAATTTACAATATCCTTATTTCTTTATAAATTATACTTATTTACGTAAACTACATAATATTCTTATAACTGATTCGATATTACTCTGATATTACGTTGAATGTTAATGAATAAACGTAGTGGTGAGGACAGTATTTAATAAAATATATATCTTCAGGCCATTCTCAATACAGGGGTAGACAGATGTCTAGCGTAGACAATTAAGTCCCATCCATAAAATCCCATCCAAGATATTTTCGGGACAACGTGACAGCCCGTCGTCGTCTTTATGTCCAAGCCAACGATATGAATCGTACGTAGGTTTTGAAAAACCCACTGATACGAGCCTGCCACCTGGGGATCGAACTATGGTTTCTCGACACAAATTCCGATCAGCCAACTCGGCTATCGTTACTCGTAATACAAATCTCTTTGGGATAATATATTAACCATCTTTTACATTGCATGTAAGTAGTATCGAGAACTATTTACGAGTCTAAAAACTTTGGAAGAAGATCTTTGTCTAGCAAAGGATTGTTTATACTACTTACTTTGCATATAAATAGCGATAAATGAATGTGATATGAAATCAAATTAGAATAGATAATACACTTATATGCTCATACTAATAGAATTTTGTTTTTTTTTAAACATACGTACAATTTATATCCTTCACTCGTACACTGAAATGACATTCTTATTTACTTACATATATTTTAATATTTCAACTTTGGGTCTTATACGGGTCTTTTCTTGTATATGTACATATACAGTGTAAAATCTTTTTTATTAAATTTAAGATAGAAAATTTGACGACCCCCGTAGACGAGTGGCGTACACACCGGTTTTCATGGTTCGATTCCCGGTCGGGTCAATGTAGAAAACACTTCTTTCTATATTTTCTCGAGTCTTTTAGTGGTTTCATAAATTTTTCCTTAGATTTTATTTATCCCATAAAACAAGTGCTTAAGCTACTTACTTTGGGATCAGAGCAATGTACGTGATGTTGTTGATTATTTTATTTTATTATTTCAACTTTACGTCTTATACCAGGCGTTTTTATTGTATACGTAAGTAAACATATATAGTATATTTTTGCAGTTTTTCTTAAATTTAAGGTAGGAAACTTATCTACTTGCATTTGTATGCGCACACACACACACACACACACAGCTGATTGATGTTTAACATCTGTAGCTACTCGAGTCTCCCATATGCAAAAACTGAACACCATAGGGTTCAAAAATACCGAAGTGTCCGCTGTTTCGCCCTCGTGTCATGCTATTTTTTTTGTTCTGTGCATTAAAAGTACCGTTCGAGTTTCGATACTGAACAGGGATTGAAAACATTTTTCGATAATTCTTTTTATTTAATTATAGTGTTAATAGAAATATTTTTAAATACTTAACAATTGTTTTATTTTAGTATTTGTATTTCAAACGATATAACTTAATGGTTTTTGCAGCCAGCGACCTATCTCTCCGAAAGATATCTAATCGAATCTAAATATTATCAATTACCATTTGGCTAGTTTTATATTTCCTATTCCTCTCAGATAGAGTTATTAGTATTAATACCAACGTTAACTTAACGCATAACTTTTTTTCCCGTGGAATAGTTATTTTTCCTATAACTTAACATTTTGTATGTATAGGCATTATGTAAGTGTCATGTTTTAAAATTGACTTTGGTACTAAAAATATGAAATTGATTTTCTTTGTTCTTTTCCCATGCGTTGTTTACACCTGCTTACCTACGCCTGCCTTGCGTCACATTCTCGCTGGAGGGTATGATTTTTGTACCTGATTAGCTGTCTCTTTCACTCGTACTTTTTTTGAATAGAGCGAGTTGTGTTGTCCTTTTCTTTGCTGTAGCATAGCGTCCCTCATGAAGTTTTTTTATTCTTCACCCTTAATGCGGCTTGCGTATGCACTTCTTGTAGGTGGTGCATGTGTGCGTGAATTGTGATGTGTGTGTGAGAAAGGGGATAGACATTTTTTCTTTGTCAGTGTGTTTTTGGCTCACAGAGTGCGCGGGTCTCCGCATTGTCGATATGTAACTTGGAAAGTTTTGGCGGGAAGAACGGGAGGTCATTTCGTGCAATTGTTTTATAGTTTAATATTGTTTCTTGTTATGTTGTTATTGTGAATATGGAGTGTTTGCTGGTTGGATTGTTGGCGTTTATTTTTTGTTAATCCGACGTAATGTTATACGAGTAAGTAACTACATTACTAAATATATTTTTGAGAGAAGCAATGAATATGCTTCTTTGGACCACTTAATATATAATCTATAATTATATTTTAAAATGTAACATATTGTAGTCATTTAAATAAATACAGGAATGAAAGATATTATTAGCATACTTTTAATTTTCAGAATTCATACAGTATAACTTTAACATTTATTAATAAGCAACACTGAAATGTGGGTTGAAAAGAGTTAATTGCCTAGACCTCTAACTTCGGGTAAGCATTCAGGATAAAGGAATATATATATATATATATATATATATATATATATATATATATATATATATATATATATATATATATATATATATATATATATATATATATATATATATATATATATATATATATATATATATATATATATATATATATATATAAATCCAGGCCATGAAAATTGTGTGTCTAAATCCAATAAAATCCGTTTCAGTTGTATAAGCGAGATTGAGTAACACATATCCAACATCCAAATATGCAATTTCCCACACTGGGGTAGGCAGAAATTGCGTGAAGATATTTATAAAACATTCATACTCATCACACAAATGTTTGCTCCTAGCAAACATTTGTGTGATGGATGGATTAGGGATTCGGGCCCACAATCCATAGCTTCGAAGGCTGGGTCACTGCCAATCCGGCTATCGGGTTTATAATGTTAGAAACATTTACATTGTAAATAGGAGTAGACAGAGAGAGAGCGAGAGAGAGAGAGACAGAAAAAAAAGTGAGACAGTTTTTGATTCCAGATCGAGTCGAAGTACATCGAGCAGGATAGTTACTTACCTTGATAACTTTATACATTTGACCGCTTTCTAAAATAATTTATAAGTTTTCTTAAAAACGCGGTGCGTTCTCAGTCGAGTTGCTAGTCCACTATTTTTAATTAGAATAATATTACTAATATAATAGCCATTAGCAGACGAATTTCTTCCAAAACCGGTCCGCTACATTCAACACTTTGCTAAATTAAGTATTTTTACTTTACGCTCATATTCGATATTGGCAATGAATGAGTTCGCAAACTGGTTTCGAATCAGCTGATAGCTTCATCGGCATGCATACATTACCTTAAACATTCTTATTTCTATTCTTACCTCATCGAGACTGGGATTATTATTGGTTTCTTTTGAAACCGGTATACGTTCCTCGGTACCGAAACACGTTTGTATTGATCGCTGCAAGTTTCGAACTTGGGTACAGTTGTCATAAAGTTTATATTTCATTGTAATCATACAGCCTCTATAGGGACAAATAAAGCGTCATAGTTCTGGGAATGCATCAATACGTCTACAAATTGAAGAATGATTGGCGACGTATTTTTTTTCATTCATTTCATAATGGCAGTGACCCTCGGAGAATGCATTCCTTGACTTGATGAGAAAATTTAAGTTTCTGAAAATTAAAAGTATAATAATATTATCTTACCTGCAAACATATTATTTCTAGTTTGAATTTTTTTTGATGAAATTTAAGAAATAAATTAAGTTTGACATCGTATCTGTCTCGTTGGTTTTTTATATTAAATCTCGGTTTCGAACTTTTCCAGTAATTTTATCCATATGTTTTTTATTCAAACTGCCGTATATTATAATAATATTGCAACAGCAAGCGTGGCAATCTCATCATCATATAGATGACTCCCATATATTGATTCTTTTCTTAGGCTTTCATAGTTCCATATAAGCTTGTGGAATTATGTCACTTATGTCATTCTACACCTTTCCGGATGTGTTTTTGATATACCTTAGCTGATGTCTCCCACTTTTAATCCATCTCCGGGTCAGATTTCATAGTCATGGGTCAAGTAGAGATTTCGTGATTAGTCAGTTTATGAATGAGTGACCTTTCGCTTTAATGTATATAGATAATGGAGTCATTTCGTGGTCATATTTTCAACCATCACAACGTGTAATTTAAGGAACAATAATAAGTAAACAAAAGATCGGCAGCTGTACTCTTATACTACATTATATTTACTGAATAAGTACAATATCTTATCATATACTATAGTTACTAAAGCTACGATGAAGCTTTTTTGTAAATAACAGGGACAAGTACAGAAGAATAGGCAAGAAAGTTAACTCATTCAAGTACGGAAGAATATGGAAGAACGTAACTCATTCTTTATGCTACTTTAAATTAAACTTGCATTTGTCCGCAGACGTAGCGGTAATGATTCAGATACAAGCGAGTATTCCGAGGACTCGACGGTGTACGACGATGCGCCGGCTGCAACCAAAAGCGTTGGGCCGAGGAAGAATATCAATAGAGGCCGTTGGACGAAGGAAGAGGTGAGATCCACCTCTCTTGTATATTACATACGATGCACATGGTTTCTGTCGTCACTACACGAGAGCCTTGTGAAGTTATGTGCTGATTGAAACACATGGTCGGCATTGAATATATTTTGTGACGGATTGAAAGACAGATGGAAACACCTTTTCTGCTAACAGAATGTTATAAATCATTTCCGAATCGGTGACGCTTTAGTCTGGTTTTCTAATCCTATGGTATCGATATAAGAATAATTTCCACCCCCTCTCTTCCCCTGGGAGACGTAAGAGACGACTAAGAGAAAATTCCTGAAAGTGCAATCGGCTACCGACAGATGAAGGTGGCTTTATCTCAAAAAATATACCTAAACTCAGGAGATCGGCGATGGGCAGCAACTTCTGACATGCAAGGTTCCTGGTACTGTGATCGCCAATTCACTTGCCAAGCGTTGCGATTATTAAACACTCGTACTATAGCCGAGTGGTCAAAACCTTATGTACGAATTTTTCAAAAACTTATATACCAATTAAATCGTTGGCTTGGGCATAAAGACGGCGAGAGGCTCACCACCTGTCACGTTGTCCCGAAAATAACTTCGGTGGAAGGTGGGTTAAAGGGACTTTGGACTCTGTCTACCCCTGTATTGGGAATTGCGTGAAGATATTATATATATTTATACTCCTACGGGAAGGGTAACAGTGGTAGAGCCACGCATCAGCTTTTGTTGTTGCATGAATGGGCCGGCTCGACCGGGGAAGTACCACGACCTCACAGAATACCGGCGTGAAGTAGAGGTCTAACAAACTTCTCAGCGTTTAGCGTTTCGTCTGGTGAGTGCAGGTGACCGGACCCCAATTCTAGGGAGGGGGGCACTCTAAGGTCGGCAACGCATCTGCTATGCCTATGGTATTGCGGGTGTTCATGGGCGGCGGTAATCACTTACCATCACGTGAGCCACCTGCTCGTTTGCCTCCCTTTTGCTTTAAAAAAAGGGCCCATGTCCTGTACCTGTACACGTTCTGTAAACGTTCACTGCATGATATAGGCCCCTCCACTGAGGTGTTACCAGTCTAGTACTGTTATCGCGTATTTGAAAGAGTTAATGACAATTTTACAGGAAGAGGCTTATGTTTTAAGTTACAATAAATACTAAATCGGTACGGCTATTTTCATTATTATGTCACGATAGCCGAGTTGTTGGGTGGTCGGAATTTCGAGTCGAGAGACCCGAGTACGATCCCCAGGTGGCAGTACCAATGAGTTTTTCAAAAACTAATGTACGAATTTCATCGTTGGCTTGGACATAAAGGCGGCGACGGGCTCACCACCTGTCACGTTGTCCCGAAAATATCTTCGGTGGAAGGTGGGTCAAAGGGACTTAATTGTCTAGACTTGACCTCTGGCTACCCCTGTATTGGGAATTGCGTGAAGATAAGACGACGAGTCTGAACTGAAAGTCTATACTTTATAAGTGATCGAGCAATTAAAGCAGTCTCTATTATCATTACTGGCCATAAAGAATTAAAAAAAAAACTGCCTAATTAATACAAGAAATCGATAAATACTTTAACAATTATCGATGCTCGTTACATTCTTTTTTCTGCTCAGAGATAAGCTTTCTGCACCATTAAACTCTTCTCCTTTGAAGACTTAATAGTTATAATTTGTACATGGTACTAATACTAACAATTCTAGTAATCTTCTCGACTCCTACTTAACCATGTTATTAGTTTTGTCTGTATGTCTTTACGTCTCTTTATCGATAAACTAGTGACTTTTACACATGTCTACTTGTTTTTAATTTTAAGGTTGCTTTTTTTGTTTTGGTAAAGGCAGTGGAATCTGAATGTTGTCTTGACTGTTAACGTGTCTTTGACAATTATCAGAATCGCACCGAGTTGTCTGTTGTCTTGTTACTTAAAAATCACCTTTAATTCCAGGACAAAAGGCTCAAAATCTACGTGAAGATGTACAACGAGAATTGGGAGGCGATCGCTGCTCAATTCTCCGATCGATCCGACGTCCAATGCCAACAGAGGTGGACGAAGGTCGTCAATCCCGAACTAGTCAAAGGCCCGTGGACCAAGGAGGTGAGATTAATAACTATTTACTTAAATAAATATTTGAATATCATATTAATCTCTTTTAAAACGTGTCTTATAGAGGATGAAATGGGATTATGTAGGTATATATTATTATTAAAACCGTTTATTTTTTACACACATTAACATTTAACTATCTTGAAACGCACGATTCCCTTATTCTTTTAACTTAATTTCTTAAAGAGAAGGTTCTTAGTTCGTCTGTTGTAAATAACACACAAAAGAGAATAATAAAACTGACAATAATAAATAATAAAACAACTTGATTTTTTAACAGATGATTCCTTGAAGCTTTTTTTAACTTCTTTTAAGGTTAAGTCATAACTATGTGCTATGCATTCGAGTGCAGTGCAAACAAAATGTGAGTTCATTGATCCCACCTTGTGTTTACGTTTTTCTGTAGTTGAGTTAAAGTTTTGATGACATAATGGTACTTTTCTTCATGATTAGTGTTTCAAACGTAAACGCACCATAATGGGTAAAATAAGATTTATACATAGATATTATCAGCTAAAAAAAAACTGCTGATAAATGTAATGGTATGGTTTCTGAAGGAAAGTCTTAGTCAAAAGTTATAATTTTTTTTGGTTTTTTTTTCTGCGTATATAACATTGAAATATATTTGAACTCCCCGGATAAAGATAAACCCAAAGATACTTCATAAGTTTAAAAATATTTACATATTTATTATACATTTATAAAAGACAAACTCTTGATTGTAATAAAAATTTTATAAATTGATTTTTCAATATTGTTCTGTTTTTAAACATCAAACTAGTCACTAATAGAATAGCACCTCTTTATCAAATGCCATCATTTATTCTTTTCATTTTTTTTATTATATGTATACCTTCAATAATTACTTAATATCCCTAGAAGGTAGGCTCGTACCAATGAGTTATTTTCAAAAACTTATGTGCTACTTATATTGGCGTTTGCTTGGGCATTTAGACGGCTATAGTCTTTCCACATGTCACGTTGTCCCAAAATAAGCTCCGGTTAAATCTGAGTCGAAGAGACGAAATTGTCGAGACTTCTGGCTACCTCTGTACTAGGAAATCCGTGAAGATAAATTAATGTTTTTATACACAATAACATTAATAATAACGGTGCATACCATATAGACTTAGCAATATGACTCCATTATCTGCATCTTCGAAGCAAACGAAGCTCCAGTCTTAGAGGAAATCCGAGCGCCATATAACATACTGTTTAAACATTTACGGAAGGTATTTCAAAATTTGCATAGCTCCTCGAAAGTCTGAACAATGAATGGCCTCACATTATGCAAGTGCTCTATGCGACAGCTGCAGTGTTACTGACCTCTGAGACATAGGCCATTGGAATTATAGACGCACCGGCATTATGTCATACGGCATACGTCTGATGGTAATAGGTGTGCGAATGTGAAAACACCAAAACATTGTATGCTTTGTTACTGTCCTACATACGTTGAGAAATTGTGTCTAATATAATAATGATGACTTTGCTTAAATTTATTATATGTGTGTGGCGATATTACAGTCACGATAGCCGAGTGGTTGGGTGGTCAGATTTCGAGTCAAGGGACCCGAGTTTGATCTCCAGGTGGCAGGCAGGCAGGCAGGCTCGTACCAATGGGTTATCCAAAAACTTATGTACGAATTATAGCGTTGGCTTGGACATAAAGACGGCGACGGGCTTCCCACCCGAAAATTTCTTCGGTGGAAGGTGGGTCGAAGGGACTTAATTGTCTAGACTAGACCTCTGTTTACCCCTTTATTGGGAATTACGTAAAGTTATTTAATTATATGTATGTGGTTGATATTCAGAAAAAAGAAAAAGAAAAAATATCTTCTTGCTATTCCAATACTGTGGTAAGCAGAGGTGCTAACAACTGAGTCTTTTCAACCCACTTTTACTGAAGACATTTTGTGCGAAAACGTAACAAGTGGTGACCCTGTCGCAATCTTTATATACAAGCTAACGATATTCCAAAGTCATTTATTTACTCACAAAGGTATTTACTAAGTAGGAAAATAAATTTATTCACGTTCATAATAAATATTCTTTTTTTCTTCCATACGCACTTAAAATAGTTGGCGTGGGCCATGAATGTGACACTTCTAACTGCGTAAGAATCTTCTTTGGTTTTATGAATGAATTCATTGTGTGACGGCTCGCCGAGCGAATGTAAAGTTCGTGATTGTGTCATAGGGTTAGCGACCAAGTTTTATGTGCGTTTTAGAATTGAATAAATAAATTTTAAGTTAAATTGGATATTTTCTATGTATTTCAAACACAATGAGATATTGTAACTGAATAATTCGTACATAAGTTTTTGAAAAACCCATTGGTACGAGCCTGCCACCTGGGGGCTGCGAACTCGGGTCTCTTGACTCGAAATTCCGACCACCCATTTACTCGGCTATCGGGACTTTAAATTATTATATATTACAATTTTATTAAAATAGATAAATACATATGTAAGTAAGATCCCATATTAAGTAGCTAAAGGACTCAGTCGTAAAGGACTCAGTAGAGGAATCAGATACATTGAAGGTACCATAAACGCTGAGACCCTAGATAATATAGAAAAAGTTGTTTTCTACAATAACCTGTCCGGGAAACGAACCCAAGACCTCAGAGCTAGCGACACTATAAAAACCGATGTATACGCCACTCGTCCATGGAGGACGTAAAATAAACTACAAACTATTTTTTTCTCTCCAGCAATGAAGGAAATTAAAATTATGGAGGTGTTAGTTAATGTGTTACGTTTTAAATAATTTTATGCTCTCCCGAAGTTTGGATTTCAATTCAATTTGTACTTTAATATTTACTTTTTGATTATATATAGCTTCGGCATAGTTAATAAACAAGTAACCCAATTGTTTGAGTTACGTAAATGTATTTCTGGCAGATAAAATTCATTCATTATGCTCCAATTATTTCCGTTATCGCTCATTGTAAACAATTTTAATTAAAAAATAAAGATTGTTTTACTATTCTAATATTATTTTATCATTTGTATTAAATTCATCTGGGCAATTATGTTTTAAAAAAATCGTTAATGTAAAGGATTTAGTTCAATAAAAATCTTTTACTTTTCAATCATTGTGAGTGAATTTGTTACTAGATCGTAGTAACATTTTTTCATCAATGTCATTTAGCCTTGAGTTTTAGTTCAGCATGGCATTGGCAACCCTTACTTAGGGCTATTAATAAAATCTTATTGTGTCATAGAATCGCCATTGATGACTGATAATTTATCGGTGTCCTTGGAGTTCCAACGTTGACGTAATGGATAGAGCACAGCTGATTTAATCTATCTTATTTTATAGCCTTATAGAGCTAACATTTTAATGTTTAAACCTGCGGAGGTGGATTTTATTTATATTTGGTATGTGTACAAAAATTATTGTTCTTTGATATATATTCCAAATTTGAACCTATTATTCGTCTTGTTGCATGGTGTCGTCTCTTATAAGTGGACGCAGCGAAATCTTTTTGTAACAAAACTATGCTTTTTGCCATTAAAAATTATAGTAACATTTTTGTGTATATTTTGCGAAATAATCTTTTTTAGATATGATTAATCTTTACACAAATGAACGAACGTGATAATAACTCAATACTGTTTCGTCGAAAAACAAAAGCTGCAATTTTAATTTAGCGATGTCACGTGTCAATATTGGGTCCTTCAGTATTCTTCATTTACGTTAATTACTTGCCTAACGTATGTAATAATTGCAGACATAATGCTTGTTTATCCTAACACAGATGTGACTGTAACACAGATGTGTTATTATTATAACATAGTTTGAAAAGTGCTTATCTATTGCCCAAAACTACCGTATTAGAGTAATTTAATACAAGATATTTCCTACAAATATTATAATTATTTATTTTAGAAGCCAGTGGCTAGCTATTACTCATAATAATTTTTGATGTATCTTGTGTGGTACTTGGCCATTGTTTATATTGCGTATGTTAAATGATTTTTTTATATTCACGGCTAAACTTAGGCGCGTTCTCACGTCCGTTCTGGAATGCAGTTCATTGTGACATCATCGATGTTTTACTGCGGATGTGGGTTTTTTGATGAGATGTTTTAGGCGTTGAATTTGCTTCGAAAGCCTTTTTAAATATTTTTATGGTGTTCTGTCATAAATTAATCAAATATTTATGACCGCTGTTATTATGGTTTTATTTGGTCATGGCCTTGAGATATACATTTGGTTTTGGTTTGCTTCTATGATGCTTATTCTATGATAGTTATGAGACGATGTAAAAAAAAACAAACACGGACACTATTAGTTGACTGCGATTAATCCCTGATCAGAATCTCGTCTTGATACATTAAATTGCGAAACTAAGAACTCTCCTATTTTGGCCTGATGTGGACTGGAATAAGCCTGTTGTGAAAATGATCTTTAGAAGGCTTAGTTGGTTAATACGCTGTTTTGTATCCTTTATTATATAATATTCTGAAAGAGTTGTTTCTGTAAAGATATTTGAGCGAAACTAAGTGGAATAGGTTATTAGGACTATATATTATTCTTCAATCCCTTGCTTGTAATTTTTACTCTTATTTTAGGCACAATAGAAGGCCTTTTTGTACTCTTTCATAAGCGGTTGGTCTTTCACAAGTCAGGATCGTAGAAGTTGACGTGCTCTGCCTATCACTGAGTGAAAGAGGCGTGATATTTATGTACAAGTATGTGAATTTTTTCCGTATTGTTTACTGTAAAAACATAAGCAGGCATTGAGACCATGACTGGTCCTCCTTAACCTTGATTCGGTCACGTAATTTTGTTGGTGTGTCTGTACGTCCACGTGACCGCTACATGGCATGGCGTTTTTATTATTACATCGATTGTGTACTCTGGAATGTTTGATCGCGCGGTATCTTCTAATAGTTCATTTTAATTCATAACTAAATATGATGATTTCTCGGGTCGATTGGCTTACACACCAGTAGAAAACAACTTTTTCTATATTGTCTAATATTTGAGTGTTTATGGTACCTTCGTTGTTTCTGATTTCATAAGTTCATAGCTACTTACTTTGGGATCGGAGCAATGTATGTGATTTTTTTTTATTGAAAATTCTCACGAAACTTGTAGCTTAAGTTCAAATACTATACGGCTATCTATCTAATATATTATGTTATAATACTATATAATTCATAAGATTAATTTGTATGCAATAGTGATGTCCCACCTATTTATTACTTTTATTATTTCATTAATAGGGTTTTTATTTTGCCTGATAAGAATAATGTTCGAAGCAAGTTAATAATAAAATTAAAAACATGTTTAATTTTGGAGTCACAATAGCTGAGTGGTTGGATGGTCGGAATTATGAGTCGAGGGACCCGAGTTCGATTCCCAGGTGACAGGCCAGGGGGTTTTTCAAAAACTTATGTACGAATTATATCATTGGCTTGGGCATAAAGACGGCGACGGGCTCACAACCTGTCACATTGTCCCGAAAATATCTTCGGTGGAAGGTGGGTCAAAGGGACTTAATTGTTTAGACTAGACCTCTGTCTACCCTTATATTGGGAATTACGTGAAGATATTTACCTTTTTTATTTTATTTATTTAATTAATTTTGTAAAAAGTTTTAGAAATGAATGTTATAGAAATGTTTAAAGTTTTAGAAGTGATATTTTTTGATTGGTGGTAGATTCTAATAGAGTACCATAAATATCAGTGATCTAGTTCGTCCATTCGACGATTTGTCTATTGCGCCTCAAAGACACGATAGCTTTGTGTGATGTATTTGGGTGTTCGTGCGTAAACTTACGACGTCCTATTTGCTTCATTGTATCTACCATGCGAAGTTAATAAAAAAAAAATCTTTACGCAATTCCCAATACAGGGGTAGACAGAGGTCGAGTCTAGACAATTAAGTCCCTTCGACCCACCTTTCACCGAAAATATTTTCGGGACAACGTGACAGGTGGTGAGCCCGTCGCCGCCTTTATGTCCAAGCCAACGATATTCGTACATAAGTTTTTGAAAAACCCATTGGTACGAGCCTACCAACTGGGGATCGATCTCGGGTCTATTGACTCGAAATTCCGACCACCCAACCACACGGCTATCGTGACTTTTTCGAAGTTAATCATTTCTGAATCATTTAAATATTACACGTATTTAGGTTGGTCAAACCACTATCAACGCTTTTGGCGGTTTATAAGAAAAAAATGTGATTGCTCTTTGAAACATAAGACCAATAACATATTTTTTCTTTTTATTATTGGAGGGTATTGAAAGAAGTTTTTACTTGATTATTGCGTGCTTTACGGAACGAATTAATATCGAGCGAGTCTTTATGTTATTGAAAAAAAAGAGGGGGGATAAAACCATGCGGGGAATATACCAACCCATTACGTCGCGTTTAGAATTGCTTTATTTATTAATATATTTAGTTTTGTAGAGACTGGCTGAAACGAAAGACAGTAATAGTTCTTAACAATTAATACATAATTACAATTATTGTAACTGTATATGTACGTAACGATTTTGCTGTATGGTATTGTTTTAATAATTTACCATTTTATGCTTCAAAGTTGCACTTGACTAACCAAAAAAAAAAATGGAAGGAATTATCTCTGCGATGTTTCCTCTACGCCGAACGAATGACTAAGGAAGGATTAGTGAACAAAATAGAACATTAAAAGTAGCCGAGGTAGGCCGAATGTCACTTTAAAAGACCACGTGAACAAGTTTCTCCAAGGAGGTGAAGTAGAGATTAATGAGATACTTCAACATACCTGAAGCAAGAGAGGTGTGCAAGGATCGTAATACTTGGTGGATCTATTCTCTCGGACTAACCCGTCAGGAATTATGTGTGAAGATAATAAATAATAACGACCTCTATAAACGAGAGGCGCACACTCCGGTCAGTTCTGAGGTCCAAGGTTCGATTCCCGGTCGAGTCAAAGTTGGAAAAGCTTTTTGTATATTTTCTGGGTAAGGTCTGGGTGCTTGTGATACCTTCCTTTCTTCTTATACTCTATAACAAAAGTGCTTTAGATTCTTTGGGATCGGAGTAATGTATGTGAAATTATCCCTATCTATGTATCCATTTACTTCACGCACAATCCCTAAGTGTTACGATCCTTACATACCTCTAGCTTCTTTCATCGAGATATCCGAGTACTTTGACTCTTTGTATTCTTTCCAGTCTTCTTATATTTAAATCTATGTATTTAATAATATGGCCCATAGCACACCTCATTCTTTAAGCGTAAGTCACAGCGTACCAGCTGATCACGGCTTCATTTTTTCCGCCCACAAACCGGCTCACCTTGCGATGTAACGTATTTTCGCACGCTTTAAATCAAATGGACGTCTCTTTATATGGTTACAATTTTTTATAAACAATGGTCCGATATTGTATCGAATTGAAAGAGGGCTCAACTAACCCGTGTAATTGTAATAATGAATAGAAACGATATATTTATGAGAGCACGTGGGAAATACCGACTTCGCACCGGACGGCGTTATTGTTTTTCAGGTGTATATGTTATGTGTTAAAGGCATATAATAGTATCTTCAAGCCATTCCCAATACACAGGGGTAGACAGTGGTCTAGACAAGTCGTTTCGACCCACCTTCCACCACCACTCGTCTATCGTGACTTATAAACTCTGAATTATTAATATTTTATAATAATTACCGCAGTTTTCCCTTGTTAAGTTTTCCAGCTCTATAAATTCAGGACTTAAATCCACTTAACTTCAGGACAGGAAAGTTAAACGCATAGCTTTCTTTAATATATGGTTATACTTTATAATAAATGCATCTTGAAACAGTGTTCTCTCCATTTTTATCAATTCAATTTCTTTTCTTCAATTTCTTCTTTGAGTATAGATTTTACTGTAAATAAGAAATAATACAGACTTTCATTACTGATCACGGACCGAGGAAAGGGCATATAAGGGAGATGTCGGCAAATTATAAACTTTCAAATTACATACTTACATACATACGGTCTCTAAAATTCCACTGATATAGACCTCTTCCGTAAGGGAGGGCTTGCCGCAATCTGGTCTGTAAAATTTTGGTGTGGTATTTTTCTAGATGGTTATACAGCCATCTAATGATAGCCAAAGACGTTCCCAAGGTTTTTTTTCGCCTCTTACGTCACCCAAAAGAAAAAAAAAGGAAATGGTGTATGTGTATGTGTTTCTATAAATACAATACGGCGAATTTTCTACTTAATGTGTAAAAGTATTGAATAGTCCGACATGGACTTTTGCTAGCGTCGTTGTGACCGAAATCGGTCGGGATACGACATATACAAAAGGATTGAATACTCATTAAAGGCATACATTTTGTGCCCTAAAAGTTTAAAGAACTTACTTCACTTATATTACATTTTTTTTTCTTAAATTACAGGAAGATGAGAAAGTAATGGAACTGGTTGGCAAATACGGTCCTAAAAAATGGACGCTAATAGCGAAGCATTTGAAAGGAAGGATAGGAAAACAGTGCAGGTGAGTTATGCGTTACAATTCTCCTGATGTATCCCAGACCACGCTTGGTCGTGACTTAGGCTGATGTTATAAAACTGGAGTATATAAATATAGCTTAGTGAACGTAGATTTATATATTGCATCATTTGCTTGGACGATAAGACGGCGATAGGCTGACCACATGTTACGTTTTCCCAAATAAGCTCCAGTAAAAAGTAGATTGAAAAGACCTTTCACTGCCTCAGTATTAGAAAATTGTATTGGGAAATGAGAAAGCACAAAAGTTATATTATATTAACATTGATAAATTCGAGGTAAAAAATATATCAAAGCACTCTTATAGAAATGAAACAATGAAAATTGTCTTCACGCAATTTTCCACACTGGGGTAGGCAGAGGTCTAGCCAATGAAGTCCCTTTAACCCAATGAAGTTCCTTTTTACCGAAGCTCATTTGGGACAACGTGGCAGGTGGTGAGTATCTCGCCGTTATAGTGTCTAAGCTAACTGTACAATATTATTACATACAAATATATTTAGATAATTATTCGTGTATTCTTGATATCGTATTTACGAATAGAAGTCGTATTTTTTTTCTGCTTGAAAAACGTTCTTTTGTCTGTTTCTTCTATGTCAGTACATTGTACATGTTTTTATAACCTCTTCGTCTGTCATCGTACATTTAAAAATTATAATTGACTTTACGTTTCGCAAGTAAGATTGTATTTCGTGCGTATTTCGTATGTGTTTCGTATGAAGGACATGTTATTATATAATTTTCTATACAAATGTGGTTGAAAATTTGTGTACGATTGTGAGCTAGTTTAATTATTGTTTAGTTTTATCAATGTTAATTAAATTTGGGACAACGTGACAGGCTCACCACCTGTCTCGTTATGCCAAATAACCTTCGGTGGAAGTGTTTCAAAGGGACTTCATTGTTTAGATCTCTGCCTACCCTAGTGTGGGATATTGCGTGATGATGTAGTAAAAATAAATATATTGTTAAACTTTCAGAGAGCGGTGGCACAATCACCTTAACCCATCAATAAAGAAGACTGCGTGGACGGAACACGAGGATAGGGTTATATATCAAGCGCACAAACAACTTGGCAACCAGTGGGCAAAGATTGCCAAGCTCTTGCCTGGCAGGTGAGAAACATTTGTACTAATTAGTCAGTTCAAAGATGTTGTATATGTTGTTTCTCATTAATTAGTAATTTCTGCCTACGATTTATTTCAATGCATCCTAAGAATTTAGCAACAATAGTAATCCATGATCTCCGTGGACGAGTGGCGCTCTCAGCAGTTTTCATTTGTTGCTCTAAAGTTCCGGGTTCGATACCCGGTCGGGTCAATGTAGAAAACACTTTTTTTCGGGTCTGTGTGTTTGTGCTTCGATGATACAAGTGCGTAAGCTGCTTACTTTAGGATCAAAGCAATGTATGTGATGATGTCCCTATCTATGTACCGCAGAACAAGAGCAAGAGACAAGTTTGTTTCCAGAGATATCGTAAGAGGCGACTAAGGAAAACGCCTCAAATATAGCATCGAAAGGTGGCAGGACTAACATTTCAAATATTCTAAACCGAAATTAAACAGACCAACAGACCGATGATGGACAGAAGCGTTTATGGTGTGTGATGCTTGGTGCTTGCTCGCCAATATGCTTTTAAAGCGTGGTGCTTATGTCAAACCTCTTAGGTGGACCCATATATGCGTATATTATAATTTATGTCACGATAGCCGAGTGGTTGTGCGATCGAGATTCGTGTCAAAAGACCTAAGTTCGATCCTCAGGTGGCAGGCTCCTACCAACTTATCTACGAATTATATTGTTGGCTTGGACATTACGACGGTAACGGGCTCATCACCAGTCACATTGTCCCAAAAATATCGTCGGTGGGAGGTGGGCCGATAGCACTTAATTATCTAGACTAGACCTCTGTCCACCCCTGTATAGGGAATAGCGTGAAGATACTTATTTATTTATTCACGGACAAACTAGCTCGAAGATTAAACTTATCTATCATATTACTATTGTCTAGACTAGACCTCTGTCCATCCCTGTATAGGGAATAGCGTAAATATATTTACACATTTATCCATCTAATTTCCAGGACGGACAACGCCATAAAGAACCACTGGAACTCCACAATGAGGCGAAAGTACGAGCCGGAGCTGTTGGACAGTTTCGAGAGCGTTCGACGGAAGCAAGCGAGGGTAAAGCCCGCCCGGGTCTCGTTGTACGGCGATAGCGTTCATGTGAATAGCGAGAGAGACGTTTCTGTGCAGGAGAAGAAAGTGCGAGTCGCTTATAACGATGTTAGTGGTTTGCTTATGCTTTCTTTTATTACGGAGCGGCTGTGATTGCATACGTACATAGTCACACCCCCCGCCTAGAATTAAGGGAGGGGGTGCGTGGGCCTTCGGTTACCTGCACTCACCAGACGAAACGCAGAAGTTTGTTAGACTTCTACTTCACGCCGGTATTCTGTGAGGTCGTGGTACTTCCCCGGTCGAGCCGGCCCATACATGCAACAACAAAAGCTGATGATTTGTTATGATTTTAAATTTACTCACTAGTGATGTTTGTCTTTATCGATATTTAAATGAATATCGATAAGAAACAAAGTCATGTAGTGAACGATTATTGAACGATTGTTTTGTGGTCTGTAATTCATAGTCGCTCTATACTAATTTTGTTTTCATATTTGTTTTTTTTTTGTTATATCACTTTGGTTAATGTTTTTTTAAAGTGTTTCTTTAGGGTTAAAAAAATTACTTTAGTTTTCAATGTTATCCTTCAAAATTGTTTCCTTATACGTAATTTTTTTACGGTAATGTTGGATAGGAAACTATGTAAATATATGAGAAGTATGGATTCTTTAAAATATACATTCAGAAAGCTGTTTTAAACATTTTTATACATTAACCAAAGCGTTATACTGTGCTTTAATTTATCATATAATATTTATTAACTTATGGATTTAATCTGTATACATTTATAATTACTTTAACAGTAATTAAAATTAATTCTAATAAGACATTGTAAATGTTAGAGGATATTAGACTGGTCTTTATTATACTATAATGTTTGATTTTTGGTATTGGCATTAGATTAGAATATGACTTCTGATACTTGTACCAGAATCCAGTACTTTGATTGTTTTGGTAAAACTAATTGTACGCTAAATTAAATCTATAAGTTAATACTTATTCTCACAGTGTACATACTTTTGTTCCATTACACAGTTAATGTTAATTTTTGTCAGGTCATGTTTCATTTTTTTTCACAAAAATCACTGTTTCATTAGAACACCTTTATGTGCTCAGTAGTCTGTTTTTTCGTTTGCTGCAGTGCTGGTATTTCTGTGTCTGTTTATTATTTTTCTAACATTTTTTGATTAATACTAAACATATATGTGTAAAATGTTTAACTACTATCTAGGAGGTATTTAGAGGTATAAGTCCAAATCTCTGTGTGTAGAGAGCTTTATGATTAACATGATGGATAAAAATATAAAAAACAGTACTGTATTTCATGTCTGTTAACATCAAAACTACTTAAGTTATAATATATATTGTAACTTAAGTAGTTTTAAATAAGGATAGTTTTGTTAATTTATAATAAGGATAGTTTTGTTTAAGGTTTTGATGTTGGCGCATTAATAGTAACCTCGTCTTTGATTCTTTTTGGTTCTTCTTCTTCTGCTTCTAATGGTTGGGGTTTAATTCTGAAGTTCTATTTAACAGATGTTTTCCTCACTTTTCTCCCGTAATTTTAAGTGTCTATACTACACTTCTAACAAAATGCTATAAGTATAAATAAGTCAGAAGAAAATCAGATAGAATTATAAAAATAAATAAATATCTTCACGCCATTCCCAATACAGGTGTAGACAGAGGTATAGTCTAGACAATTAAGTCCCTTCGACCCACCTTCCACCGCAGATATTTTCGGGACAATGTGACAGGTGGTGGGCCCGTCGCCGTCTTTATGTCCAAGCCAACGATATGAATCCTACTTAGGTTTTTTGAAAAAACTCATTGGTACTGCCACCTGGCGATCGAACTTGGGTCTCTCGACTCGAAATTCCGACTACCCTTCCACTCGGCTAACGTGACTTGTAGAATTAAAAGTTAAGTCCATACACCGAGTTGACGACCTCCGTGGACGATCATACACACCGGGTCGCTATATATGAGGACCCGGGTGCGATTCCCGTATAGGTAAAAAACACATCTACATTTTCTCAGTTCTGAGTGTCTGTGGTCCCTTTGTCGCTTCCGATTTCATAGCACAAGTGCTTTGGCTACTTACTTTGGGATCAGAGCAATGTATGTGATGTTGTCCCTATCTATGTATGTATTTATTTATATATTTACACTGCTAATGGTTCAAGAATATGGAAAACGCAAGTAGTTTCTGTAAAACATAACCAAATGAATCTATTTTTCAGAGTTGGACGGACACGTTCAATGAGTCAACGCAGAGCAACTCATCAACAACGAGCCAACCCCCGTCCAAACAAGTGCTGCACTTCAGGCAACTGCTGAGGGACCAGCTGAACAACCTGCAGCAGCAAACTCAACGGCCGAAGTCTCCGGAGAGAGGAGGGTTGGTCGCAGCAGATACTGTCGAGATTGTGGAGTCACCTTTCAAGTTAGTATTCACTTTTCATCCGAATGCTCTAAAAGATGGACTAAGTCCTCCTTTTGAGCTATATGAATATCTGTTTTTTGGCGTAATATAATATTATAAAAAGTCTAAAAAAAGTCATGATAGCCGAGTGGATGGGTGATAGGAATTCGAGTTAAGAGATCCGAGTTTGATCCCCAGGTGGTAGCCTCGTTCCAATAATTTAGTTCAAAACTGTTGTACGATTTATATTGTTGGCTTTGACATAAAGAAGGCTACGCGCCCACATGTTACACTGTCTCAAGAATTTCTTCGGTGAAAGGTGGGTCAAAGGGACTTAATTGTATAAACCTCTGTCTACTCTGTCCTCCATCCCATCCACCGAAGATATTTTCGGAACAACGTGACAGGTAGTGAGCCCGTCGCCGTCTTTACGTCCGAGCCAAAGATATAGTAATAGATAGTTTTTAGTAATAAATAGAATGAATTCTTATGTTCAATTTAGTTAACATTTAACACTAATTTATTTTCTATTATTTTTCAGGTATGTGAATATGGAATCTTTACATTCCGATTCGCCAATTAAAAGCTATTTGACACAGGCCTCTAGTTCGGACCATAATGGCCACAGTTCAGGTAATTATTATACTTTTGTTTCCTACCTTCTATCTATGTCTACCGACATTTTACCTTAGTTCCATTAATAATTTTGCCTTTAGATAGACTATAACTACTTCATCTAATGCACAGAAAAATCTATAGTTGTTGCGTTGATTATGTATATTATAGTTATAATCTTGTTTACTTATGATAATAAAATTTTATTCATTAGTTAATTTATAATATACTTTATAGAAATATATCAACAAAATTGTAATTGCTATATACTCTTTCAGGGTGTGTACATATTTTTAAGAACTTCAAATGGGAACTTTATATTTTCTCCAATGTATGTACCTATATGAGCAAGTATATAAATAAACATATCTTTATTACATACATAAATAATGTATAGGTAGATATGATAGATATCTATAGTAAGATAGGGGTTAAAGCTACTAACAACACCCTTGTATAATTATTTTATTGCTAGTTTTTATTGTTAATCAGAGGTCATTCATGACAATTGCTTTTAGTTTTATTACAGTCCAATGCCCTGCAGTATATATTTACAGGCTGTTAAATAAGTGAATTAGTAAGAGTAAGTAAAAAGGTATAACGTATTAAAAAAATATTTTTTTATCCACCACCCTCCAGCTCTGGTCACGGTTTCGATTCCCGGTCGAGTTTAATGTAACAACACTTGTTGGTAACAACTTGGGTGGTTTGTGGTACATTTGTTGTTTCTGAATTCATAAAACAATTGCTTAAGCCGCTTGCTATGGGATTCGAGCAATGTATTTAATGTTGTCCCTTTCCATGTTTGTATATATTTATTTATTATTTATTTCCAATCGTGTCTAATGATGGTATTTGAATATTTCAGGGTCCTACACAGTGGAAACAGACACGAGTAAA
This sequence comes from Sericinus montela, assembly GCA_029286605.1. Classification (NCBI taxonomy): domain Eukaryota; kingdom Metazoa; phylum Arthropoda; class Insecta; order Lepidoptera; family Papilionidae; genus Sericinus; species Sericinus montela. The sequence continues at coordinate 30,367 of JAGSMR010000093.1, read as the reverse complement.
GAGATAGTGGTGCCGTCAGTGTACGCGTCGCCCAGGAAGAAACCCGTGGACTCGTCCAGCCCGCCTCCGATACTGAGACGGGGCAAGATTAGGAAGGCGCAAGGCATTACACCTAATACTAATGTGAGTCAATGTATTGTATCGAGAGTTTTTTTATTATGTTTTCTTTTTAATTATTAGGGGTCTGGTGTTGTTTTTCTATGTTCTAAACTAATACTTTAAAAAGCAATATTTAATAGCATAGGATAGATAATTACAATAGCCCAGTGGTTGAGTGATAAAGCCAATGTCTGAGGTTAGTCTCAATGTGTTTTTCAAATAAAAATGTAATTAAATGAAAGAGAAAAAGTTAAAATTTCAACTAACACGGGCGGGATTCGAACCTGCGACCTTCGCCGATCCGGGGCGACGCTCTTACCTCCGAGCCACCGTGTCTTACACGCATCAGTTGAAATTTTAAATCTGTTTTCTCTTTAATTTAAACACATAAAAGTTTAGCATAAATATGCTTTAAAAATAAATAAAATTGCGTAATAAAATATATAAGTAATGATCTTCTTTTTTTAACATTTATTTAAAATTCAAAATAAGAGGAGAGGGTCAAGAGTACTCGGACACCTAGCCATGGGTATATAAGGAAATTATAAATTTGAAAGTAGCGAGAGATGTATATTAGGATCGTGACACTTGAGAATCTGTTCTATCTGGCTACCACGTCAGGGACTGCATGAAGATATTTCATTATTATTCTTTTTAAATAATCGTTTAAACGTTTCAGTCGTGGTCGGACGCTATCCAGAAGGCAATGGAGTCCAGGGAGAGCGGAGTGACGCCCATCAAGGCGCTGCCGTTCAGTCCCTCGCAGTTCCTGAACTCGCCGGCCGCCATTTCCTTTCCGGCGTTCGATTCTACGCCCTTGAGAACTCACGCCAAGGTAAATTACGTAGAATATACGGCGCTGTCAGCTCTATCTCTCTTTCTTTTACAATATGTATGACGGTGACGATATGCGTGGTCGAGTGGCGTACATGACGGTGTTTACATTACGTAGAATATACGTCAGTCAGCTCTATCTCTCTTTCTTTTACAATATGTATGACGGTGACGACATGCGTGGTCGAGTGGAGTACATGACGGTTTTTGTGGTCTACCTAGCGCTGAGGTCTCAGGTTTGATTACCGTATGGGGGCAATGTAGAAAGACTATTTTTTCTCGGGTATGTGGTATCTTTGTTGTATCTAATTCGATGATACAAATGCTATTTAATTTGGCATGATGTATGATGCTGTTCCTTTTTATGTATGTATTTGTTTTTATTATTTATTTAATGAAGAATACACGAGGTGGGCAGTATTATTACTTTTTTTTACAATATATGTATATAAAAAAATAAAAAATAATCAATACCTTGTCTAGATTTTTTCATTACCTGGTTCATGCATGAAGTTTTTTATGCTGTTGTTAACTAATCTTTGAAATGTAATTATTTTCTATAAAAAAATATGAATTTTAATAAAAATTTTCATTACAAATAATCACAAATGCCCTTTCGTGGCATATTTATGTGTGTGTGAGTGAGTGTGTTTGTGTAAGGCAAGGCGATGAAGATTATACAACAATTGCCACATTAATTTTCAGTGTTAACAAATTCTTTTCAGGAGTGGAGCGCGAGTCCGTTACTGCACACTCCGACGCCGGTCACTGTCACTCCGGGCGGAAGCCAACTTCGCAATATTACGCCTAAGTAAGTTCTCATTAAGTGAAAACTTACATAATAAATAAATGAATCAAAAAGTCACGATAGCCGAGTGGGTTGGGTGGTCGGAATATCGAGTTTGGAGACCCGAGTTGGATACCCAGGTGGCAGGCTCGTACCAATGGGTTTTTCAAAAACTTGTGTACGAATTATATCGTTGGCTTGGACATAAAATCGGCCGCGGGCTCACCACCTGTCACATTGTCCAGAAAATATCTTCGGCGGAAGGTGGGTCAAAGAGACTTAATTGTTTAGACTCGAATCTGTCTACCCTTGTATTGGGAATTGCGTGAAGATATTTATATTTATTTAAATATTGAATATAGACAGAGGTCTAGACAATTAAGTAATTTTACAATTCAAGAAAAAAACTTAGAAACTAACTATAAACCTCTTGTAAGTCTATTAAAAATTAAAAATAAAATCTATTTTTTTTTATTTCAGAACACCAACCCCATTCAAAATAGCAATGGCGGAGCTGGGAAAGAAGTCCGGACTGAAGTACGAGCCGTCGAGCCCCGGATTGCTGGTGGAAGACATAACGGAGATGATACAGAGAGAGGAGAACTCTGACAGCACCGTGCAACTCAACGACTCCATGCTTTCTTCAACGGCAGACCAGGATACATCCAGTGCTCAGGTAAGTTTCAATAAAAAAAAAATCTTCACGCGTATTCCCGATATTGGGGTAGACAGAAATCTAGACAATTTCGACCCATCTTTCATGGAAATAATTTTTTTGGACAAACGTGACAGGTGATGAGCCTATCGCGGTGTTTATGTCCGAGCCAATGGTATAAATCGTACATAAGTTTTGATTGTGTTATTTACATATTTACTAATTCATTTTCGGTGTATGTGAGTAAATTAAATGAGACGGACGTTTGACCCCAGCTGCTAAAATTATCACCAATTCACATGTTGTAATTAGTAATGTTGTATTTATTAGAGATTCTTGATTACCGTCTTTTAAAGGTCCATTGTAGGATGTAGTCTTCTCCTGAAATGATGATTTGTCATATTCGGTTATCTCTTTGTATGTCGGTTTCGATTACGGTATTCAATGCTGTTTCACTTAGTCGTCTTTTAAAACATCCACATGATGAAAATGGCTATAAATTGTGTTGATCCTGCGCGACATGCAAGTTGCATTTGGGCATACATACATGAAAGAACTTTATTTGAACGAGTAACCGTCACTAAGATAAAGCCATGCGAGGCTTTTTTGTGAATTTTTGTAATCCTTTTTTGTATCTTAAATAAATGAAAAAAAAAGTAAGTAGTCAAAGCACTCACGTGAGACTGAAAATAACGACGATGCATCCGGAAATAGAAAATATTCTGGAATCGAATTTAGAAGCTCAGAGCTGGTGCACCCTGAAAATCAGTGTGTTCTGAATCCTGAAAATTCTTATTTCGTAATGTGTCAAGTATTTAGTATTGCGTTTGTTCATTTTTGATTAAGAGTGATGATTATGTAATTTCATCATGTAGGGGAGATCTGTATACCTCGGGACTTAACTTTACGGGATACTGTGTAAATATAGCCCATGTATAGTCTACTGTTGAACAAAGGCGCTAATCACTTACCATCACGTGACCCACCTGCTCGTTTGCCTTCTTTCCCTATAAAAAAAGGCCAACAAAATACTCGAGACAATGTAAGTGATTATTGATAATGACCAATTTCGGAATCGAATCCGTCAGCTGGCGACACCTTGTAAACCGGCGTGCACGCTCTTATTATCTAAACATTAAACAGTTCGAGAGTATGAATTGGAAAAACTCCTACTACTGTATATGTATGTATGTACACCGTACACTACTATGGCGATGTACGTACGTACGTACTGGTAGTGTACATACTGAGCGTTGGCGATGGCGATGCGCAGGCGAACGACTCGGGCATCGGCAGCGCGCGGCGCGGCAAGGAGAACGTGCCGGCGCGGCGCGCGCGCAAGGCGCTGGCGGCCAGCTGGGGCGCCGCCACCAGCACGCCGCACCACCACCACTCCCACCACTCCCACCAGCACCACTCCCAGCAGCACGTGCCCGACGTGTCCTTCATCGTCGAGACGCCGGTGAGCACGCGTCGCGCTGGTTTAATTTTTTTTTTTTTGGAGCCGCGAGTGTGTGGCGATTGCGTTTGTCGTGTGCCAGTTAGTCATAATAGCCGTGTGGGTGAGTGAAGGAATTTCGAATCAAGAGATTGCAAGTCGATCCCCTGGTGGTAGGCTCGTCAGGTTATGTTCGAAACTTATTTACGATTTATATTACACAGATTCCATGTCGAAGCTATAAATCGTCGTTAAAAGGTGGGTCGAAAAGACTTAATTGTATGAACCTCTGTCTACCACAATATATAATATACTATATACAACATATAATATAGAGAATCAAAAACAAAATACATAAAAACATTGTTTTCGATCCTGAAAAAAAATGATATAAATGTATAAGTATAAATCCCTTTTTGTTCTAAAATTCTTTACTACTGTGATAATTAAAAGCACTCACTAAAAGTCTTACTATAACTATTTTATTATTGAAATAAAATGATGCATTTTTTATTGAATGTTACAGCACCAAAATCCTAATGAACTGTTTGTTAATAGAATAAGAGGAAATACGCTTGTGTCTACTAGATATAAAAAACATCACATTGAAATTTACCCCTATCTATAAGGGTAGGCCTAATAAAAAACGACAAAGGAAAAAACGTATATGTGTAAAAATAAAGAAAAGTTGATCTTTGACCCCTGTAGTGACCCTGTAGACAAGAGGTCTAATCTAGACAATTAAGTCCCTTAGACCCACCTTAAACGTGACAGGTGGTTAGCCCGTCGCCGTCTTTTATGTCCAAGCCAACGATATAATTCATAACGTCTCTTGGCTCGAAATTCCGACCACCCAACCAACTCGGCTATAGTGACTTAAATATTCATTGCTACATATATTTCATAACGGCCTGTAAAACTCAAGGCCAATAAGCCTCAACAAGCTACAATCAACAAACTTCCCCAAGACCTCTCTTATATAAAAAATAGCCATTATTGTCACTTTTGGCAAGGAGATAAACGAGTGCAATACCTAATCAAGTAATCTCAATACATGATTAATATATAGTATAGTGTATAAATCTCAATACATAATCAAGACATCTAGAACTGCCACCCGTCACTGTCCCTAGACTAGAACTGCCATCCTATATGTGTTACTCCCAATTGCATTTTCATGGCTTGTACCTTAGTCGCCTCTTACGAAACCTACTGGACGAAATGCGTGGTTATTTTTTAATCCTAATCACACGGAATTATTTGTTGTTTTGGTGAAATTTGATCAATTTATGGTAAAATTTTTAATAGTCTTTTTTTGTATTTTTGTATAAATAAATTGGTTGCGTCCGAGCAGCTTACTTACTAAATAGTAAGTGATTACCGACCCCTGTTTACGTTTATAACGCCGAAGGAACTGCATTGTCAACTTTTTAGAAGGAAACGGGAAGTGTTAAAAGGGGAGAAAAGAGTGGAGAGTGAGGGGGAGAGATTGAGCCTCTGTGTTGCTTGAAACCATTCAATACCTTTTTAGTCTATCTCATCGGTTCAGACTGTGACTGTTTTATAATGTGTTTCTAGACAATTAAGTCCTTTCGACCCACCTTCCACCGCAGACATTTTAGGAAGAACGTAACAGGTGGTGAGCTCGTCGCCGACTTTATCTCCATAACAACGATATAAGTCGTACGTAAGTCTTATGACTTGAATTCCGATCACCCAAACATTCTGCTTCGACGCGCGACAATAGAAACTCTAAACCCAACTCTCATTATGTTTCAGAGCAAAACGCTAACCGGTGACGGGTCCGTTCTGTTCTCGCCGCCGTCCATCGTCAAGAACTCGCTGCACGAGGAATCGACCAGCCTCCACAGTCTCATAAGCGCCGAAAACACACCGGACGCTGTGAAGTACGAAGAGATGGACATAGAAGCCGTCATCACTGAGAAAACAAAGGTACAACACAGGTCCAACTTCCATACTAATCCCTTACCTGACGCCTACAATCCTAACATATACGAAGACGTCTACAGTACAAACGAAATCAATCCTAATTCGGGCGTATTTAGGAACATAACGAATCTAGAATCGCCTAGAACGTTCGCGCGCTTGAACGCTGACCGGCTGCGCACAATAACATCTGCTAACGAATTAGCATGCGATAACGTTAATAGCAATAGCGCGCTAATAGCGCCCAAGGAGGTGCTAGCTAACGCGCTAGCGGACCACATATACAAAGTTACTAACCAAAAACCGTCTACGACTCGGATCGACGAAATACTAACTAATAAAATGGTAACCAGTAGAAGCGACTACACTCAAAAGGAAAACCAGTGGTGGCCAATAGAGAATAAAGATTCCGGACAGACGGAAGATATGTTTACGAATGATTATTACATGTTTACGAACATGTGAAGTATATTATATGTTATGGAATGTCTAATTTATAATTAAATTAGATAGAGGAAATGTAAATACGCTTAAACGTCTATGACGTAGCTAAGTTATAACGAATTTATTTCAGATACTTAAAGGCCACGAAGTCCAATCTATGACATAAGTAGGATATTCTAACGTCGCTATGGTTGGCATGTGATTTAACACTTTGAGGAACATTCGGAAGTTAATTATCAAAATAGATTAGCCTTGATCGAATTCAAGATAGCTAACGATTTCGAATAGGACGTTACATAAATATCTATAAATGTAAATATAAAACAATGGAAAAAAAGTACGTATACCCGAATCGGTAACCTACTTTTTTGAAGTCGGTGTAAAAATTCGACGTCGATTCATTATTATTATAATAAAGTGATGTGAAAAGCGTGAAATAAATACTAAAAATATTTGTTGTCGTACGCACAAGGCGTTGTTACAATTCAAAAAAAAAGTTAAAATATGATCATTCCAAAGCCAGAAAAATACTGAAAAAAAAAAACGAACCTGTGTTTTCAGAGTAATCTAATTGCCTCTTTACGTAGTAAAGAAGAATTCCCATTTTTCGATTTTAATTTTGCCAGTCTAAAGCCCACTTGTAAAAGCCTATACTCAATATTTTAATTTACCTTTCACATGTAAACCGCATAAAATAAACGCTCCGTCACTTTGCCGATGGAACTTCGTAAAATCCCCTTGCTAACCTCTACTTAGCAAAAGGAATATACGTACAAAGTCTGAAGTCAATCGGAAGTGTAGTTTTAGAAATATATTGATGACTCCATTAAATTACGTAAGGTAAATATGTAATTTAATGGAGGAAGATGCGGCATTTTTTATACTCAATTAGTAGGATAATAAACTATACTACATAGTGACAAGACAAGATATCGCATACATTGCTCTGATCCCCAAAGCAAGTAGTTAGAGCTCATCATAATATAATTATCCTCATCATTAGTATACCGAGAATAAATTGAATACTCCTCGTAACAGACTAAGATATGAAGATAAAAGTACACTATGTTATATTCTTCTTTATTATGACGAGTATAATAAAGTATACGATGATGAATGAATGATACCATAAATTGTCAGCGTGAAATATAAGGTTGTCGGGTAATATCTAAGTTTTTTTTTCAATAGTGCAACACAATCATGGCATTAGATGAGTAACATTTCAAATCTTAAATTTACAAAATTTGCATGTAGTAAGTTAATTTATTGTTTTTTTTTTTTCAAGTGGGCATTACTGACTAAAAATTGCGTTAAGAAATCTAAATGAAAACATTGGTCAGGTTGTTTCATGTTATTCAATTTTTTAGCTTAAAGATCTATAAGAGAACAAATCGTGTATTTTTCTAATCGAAAATGTTTTTTTCTAAACTGTTTGATTAAAAGTAATAAGTTTAAAATGTTAGTAAGTGAAGAGATGTTATTTCGGTTCTATGTATATTAGTTCAAGGAGAATTTAAATTTCGAACAGTAATTTTTTTTTAATTTTATAAATTATTTAATTTAAGAGCACAAAACATACTTAAGCGTTTGACGAGATTAGGGAGTAAGGTACCAAAGATGAATTTTTCATCAAATGAATATTCATTTGGAATTTTTAATATATTGGTTTAATACACTGCTAGCTTTTAAACGAAGTAGGTTTAATTATGCAAAAAAGTATACCTCAAGTTTACCATGCACCAAATTGTTTTAGTGTTACTAGGTTTAAAAACGTAAATTATAAGAATATCAAGTATTACAGTTTTTTTTAGGTTAGAATAAATTGTGCGTTTTGGTGTTATAAACAAAAGAAATTGAAAATCAAACTACGACATTTCTATAAAGTATTAAAAAGCTGGGTTGAAAGCGAATGAATCTTCTTAATATAAAAACATAAAATAAAAAAAGCAATACTAACTAATTCCCCATTAGTTCACCCATCCTTTCCCTTGTATTATTTATTTTAAAGACTTAATTAATAGTATTTGCTTTGTAATTTGCCTGTAAAAAATATTTACATTCTCTTATCGGATAGTCATGACTAAGATTGACTTTTCAGTCGCGTTGGTTGTGGATTGTGTAATGTAATTACGAAACTATTTATTTCTATAACTTTTTTTTTGTTAAAAACTAAACAATTTTAATATTTTTAATACAAATCGGCTGCTATACTTAAGAGTACTTTATTTGAAATAATAAAATGACATTAATCCTGAATCCATTTTTATCCCGTTTTCATTTGACCCCTTCATATCCAGTCCTATCACAATATTGACAGGCCAGTGTTGAATCTACGTATTTTCGTATTTTAGAAACATAATTTATTTATCTTGTTAAATGATTGTTTTTTTTGTTACTAATTTATGTTTTACTTTTTTTTATTGTTTTAATTTATTCTGTAGCCGTAATTTATTGATATTATGGCAATTTGTAAACAGTTTGTGTTTTTTTTTCTATTGTAGTTTAGAGTCACTGTCAATATTGTTTGTAATCCATCTCCAATCCAAAATGATCCAATGTCATTTTTTATTTCAATAAATGTATTTTCACTTGAGTTATTTGTTTATTTTTTTCTTCTTCACCTACACACTAAACGCATGGCATGCAAAAATGAGAAATTAATAGTTGGCTTTAAATATAATTCAATATTGAGATATTAGTCATAAGCACTTAGACAAACTGAACCACGCTTAGCAAACTCATTGGTGATAGCAGAATCTTTGACTGGTATTTTTGAGGTTATACCGCCATCTGAGTTGGCCAATTTTATTTTTAATACTTTATCCCTAAACGCCTCTTATGATAGTAACAGGGAAGGAAGGGGGAGGTATATTTTTACGCCTTAATCACCCGGCACCATAAACACTAACTAAGATAAATGTAAATGTGTTCAATACAAATATTAAGTAAAAACATTGTAATAGATTTTTGCACACGGAATGATGCAACGTATTTTTTTAATAGCAACTATATTGGTCTACTAAAATGGAACAATTAAAAAATATTAAAAAAAAAATCTCAAACTGGGATGTTATACAATCCAAAATGAAATTATCTGCGCATATGTTACTATAATTTTTTGTAATTGAAATGGCATGAAACCATGCTAACAGTTGATGACTATAAATTTTACGGACAAATGGCGGAAGACGTCGAAAAGTACCGAAACGAAATTAGGTAGACTGGTCACTATCTTTAGTTAGTTATCTTAAGTCCACTGCAGAATTATTGAAGATTTCTCTATTAAGTGTGCGTGTAAAGGAGTTTCCATATACTTAAGGTTCAGTATAGTCGGATCGATTTTCGGACAATTAAATATTAGCCACGGCCAAGACTATCAGAATAATAAAGAGATGGTTTAATACAAAGAGCATAAAAATACTATTTAAATAGAAACTTTAGTTATATATCAAAGTGGGAGCTTTTTCCTAATAAAGACCTTCGAATGACATGAAGGACTCATAATTTTCAATTCTTGTTTGTATTTGGTGAGGAAAAGTCTAAAAATTCTATATGTTGAATTCACTTTACTCCTATATAATGTACTAAACTCCTGACTACCCCATATAGTCGAACATAAATTTTGTATGGAAGCTATTTAATTTATAAATGTTCAATATTTATATATATGCATAGCTAGAATATTACAACGTAAACCAGGTCAAAACTTTAGACAATTTAGGTCTATTTAAAGCTTCAGTTATCGTGTAACGATAAGGGCATGCAGTTAATGAAATGCCATGTTGGAGCCTCAATCAGTATCACAATGATAATCCTAAAAGTTATTCAGTTGCTAGGGAACGTTCAAGTGCAGAAACGCTGGTTTTAATTAAATATAATCATATTAAACAAAAATATAAACACTGGACTAGGTGTACCTCAGGGCAGTATATTAAGACCAAATATATTTTTCTTTATATCACAATCATTAAACCGGCACGGAAAACTCCACTAAATTCCATGAAATGGTTTTATACACTGCAGTCAATAGAAATGGACAAAGTACATTTCCAATTGTAGGCTCGTCGTTTATCCGGGGAGCCGTTGGTGGTGAAGAAATCTGCAGTGAGATCAATTAAATTCGATCAGGAGCCGGCTGATTTGAAAGAGGAAAAGACTAGCTTTATACTGGTAAGTTTATGTTAAACTACAAACTGAACTGAACGCCGTTTGTCACGATCCTTACATACTCTTTCATTTCTATCAAATTTTCAAATTTATCAATAATCCAATGATAAAAATATTGTTATATATTTTTATTATTGGGTTATTTTGAAGAAGTCCCGATAGGCGTGTGGTTGGGTGATCGGAATTCTGCGATCGTACCAATAATTTTATTCAAAACTTTTACTATTTATATCGTTGGTTTAGACACAAAGACAGTCACAGGCTCACCACCTGTCGCGTACTCCAAAAATAAATTTCAGTAAAATGCAGATCGTAAAGATAATTGCATGGACCTCCTGCTACCCCTATATTGACAGATGCGTGAAGATAAAACCATCAAAATAATTGATGGTGATTACCGACGCTCATGCACACCCATAAAGTCAAAGAAGTTGTAGATGCGTGATCTCACTTGGGAATGTAATTGACGAGGGATAGAAGAAGAAGGAATATATGTGTGGGCTTGCGGTTTCAACTCACTGGACACAAAAGTATCAGATGCGTTTGCTTGATACCGGTATTTTTGAGTACATCTGCGTCTAGGGCCTGGGAGATGAGGCATCAATCACCGCATTGCCTCTAGACCATTAGTTTATAAAAGTTTCGTACTTACCTTTATAATTGAACTATGTAATTTTATTTCCAGACTGATAATAAATGGGAGACGTTCGCGTGTGGTAAGACACAGGATCAGTTGGATTTGACAATCTTAGCACATCAGTACTTGAGGAATACTGCTTTAAAACCTCGCTCTTTGAACTTTTGAATAGTAATATTGATTAGTTTACCAACGGGTGTGTGGTGTTGTGTGTAAAAAATGGTTCTTGATATGATAAATAAGTTGTAAATAGCAACACAGTGTGATTTTTAGCTTTAAGTTCATTAATTTCTTATTGCTATACTTTTTCATGTGTCATAGGTATTTATAAGATATAATAAGCATATTAGGATATAAATTATACATGTATAAATAGGTCACTTGATAATAATCATGTAAGTGTTGCCATTTCGGAATATAGTCATAAATATTAGTAAGTGTATTTTTGAATTGTTTAATTTTTTTTCTGGCAATAATTTCAGTGGATTTTGAATGCTTTATTATGTCGTATTATTTACCGAATGAAGATATCACATTACAATCGTTTTTTTACGTTTTTAACTTTGAATCATGTTACTTTTTGTTTACTTTTAATATAGCTATTATTACTAAGTATTTGTGTTTATTACCTCTTTTCATTAATCTGGAATTTAAAAAGTTTATTTATTTTATGCAGCAACATTATTTGCAACCTCACGGGAGTTTTATAGACTTTTTCATGCTTTTTTGGGTTTAATTATCATGTTTTATTAAAAGTATGGAAAATAATTGTTATATATTTAATCATTCATTGAATGGATGTTCAGAATGTCTAATTTCACTGATTTTAGTTTCTATAATTTTTAAAAAATAACATTTGAAGTCATTCAGTTACTCATTGAATTGCGTCAACGAAAGGTTCATTTAAGTTCCGAGATCATTCCTTCAACCATTCCTTCAGTGAATGTTCAGAATGTGTTATTTCGTTCTTTTCACTTTAAAAGATGGCGTCAAAAAGCTGCTTAATTTGTTATGGTTGCTATTTGGTTTGTGGTTCCACCATTGTTAGGTGGTCTAGTTTATAGACCTATATCCGTTTGGTAACTGGTAGCATCATATGCACTGGGGATATAAATTTTATATTAAGACAGTAGCTTAATAATATTGGTAGCAAAATTACAGCTGGCAACTCTTGACGTTGTAATTATAATGTAAAGCAATATACATACATCACCAACTTCTTGATCAAAGATAAAGGAAACTTTATCATCAATACGTATTTAAAGAATCTTATAACAATAAACCACAGTACAAACTAGGTTAAGGTGTTTAATGGAGCTTGGGATAAAATTTTGCAAAGCGTTTTTTCTCTTCTAAATCCTTATTTAGGGTTCCGTAGTCCTCTATTTAATTTAAACCTTTACATAGTCTGATTAGTCGATTAAATTTAAAAACAATGTAAATATTGTATATATAAATGCCTCCTAAATATAGACACGAAATTACGAATTGTTTTCTATCTATTTGGGTTATACATTAAAAGAAAACTAAGTTTCAGCGCAGGTAACGAATAATTTTCCTTTTTTCGTTATGTCAATTATTAATATTTATTGATTTTATTAAAGGTTAGGGAAGGCACATAGTAAAGTAAAGAAGTTATTATTTAATTGCAAAAAAACTTCTTATTTGCAAAAAAATGTTAAAAGCACATTTTTCGTAAAAGATGCATCAGCTTTTTTTTAATTAAGACAAAAACTATATGCTAAGAAAACATTATTTATATTTATATTTTATAAAAGGTTATAGTGAAAAAAACTTTATTTTCAGTTTTAATTGTATTATATATTGGTAAATGTTTCTTTTTTCTGTTTTTATAACTAACTATTTAGGTTCTATTATGTTATGAAAAGCTACAAATATTTATTATTTTGATTAAAGACCATGGGCTCTATTCGTTACGCTTTTAAAAATTCACTAAAACTCCATGAAACCAATCCTCTGTAAAAACAAATACCTCAATGTTTTTCTTCAAATTCGTTTGATAAAAATCAACAACCGAAGTTTATGTAAAATTAAGAAATGGATGTTAATATATAACGCCATGTTTTTGTCCCGAAAAACAATGTTATGTGATTGTGTTGTGTAAAATCTTACAGAATAACCACAATTTTTTTATGGCATAGCGGATAAAACCCTGAGTCATTTGAAATTTTTTTACTTGTGAACTTTTGAAAAATAATATTGTCTATGGTATTCTGGAATCAAAACCTTGGATGAGTTGATAAAAAAAATTACAGAATGTCTTCTTAACAACAGTGGTTCAGATATGAAAGTATTTTTATGTTAGTTAACTCTTTTTAAATATGATTTTGGACATAAATCAGTGATCAGTTTTTTTTCCAGGGCATGTTGTCGCTGGTTTGCTACATTGTTACTCTAGAAAACATACTACTATACATTGTATTGTTTTACATTGTCTATGCATTGTCTACACATTGCATTAAGGCTAATGCTTCTGTATTTTTTTTTATTTATATACAATGCATAGATAAATATGGATATTTGCTCTTGAGACATTTGCCTTTTCCCTGAAGTAGAATAGACATATTATGTTTTTATGGTCATGATTTTCTATCCCACAGCTAAATGTTACTTTTTAGCCGAATGCTTGTAGCCAATGCCACGGTCAATAAAAATAATTTTCAGGTTAAAATGTTTCTTTTAAAGTCTGACTTTTTACGAGCACTCGATTTGTACACCTTTTTTTTTAAAAAATAGTGCAGAATATTTTATCTCAGTGACAACAAAACAATATTTATAAGTTTTTTTTTATATAAATAGGTAGTGTTAAGGGTTTTCATGTGAATAAAGTATTGGGTAATATAAAAATTTAAATTTCTATATAAATCGTTTCCTATCCTGAATCCTATTTACAGTTCATTTAAAAATTACGTTTATTTTTTCTTGATATCTTATCTACTATTTTTAATATGCTTCCGTAGTTATATACAATTGTAGTGGCTTTAAATTAATAATTTATAGGAAATTCCATATATGGGTAATTCCATGTCAAATCGATCAATTTGGATGAAATTTGGTGAGAAGTTTAATAAAAAAAAACGTATTCATACGAGTACATACATAACGACGTAAGGGACGGCTTGCTATAACTACCAAGACATTCAAGCGGCTTGGCGATCCCAATACCCGACACATTGTACCTTAGACGCTCCTACCCGTCACCAGGTTCGAATTTCGCTCTGGTAGCGACGTAGATTTCTCATCCTGTATGTCGCTATATACAAACTATGTTTAACATTATAAATATTTAAACAGCGTGCCATAAAACCTTTTTTAACCTTTGATAAAATATTAATAAATAAATTAATATCTTCACGCAATTGAACATATTTATTTATGTCTACTACTAGACCCCTGTCTACGCCTGTATTGGGAATTCCCAATACAGGGGTAGACAGGGGTCTAGTCTAGACAATTAAGTCCTTTCGACCCACCTTCCACAAAAGATATTTTCGGCACAACGTGACAGGTGATAAGCCTGTCACCGTCTTTATGTCCAAGCCAACAATATGATTCGCACATAAGTTTTTGAAAAACCCATTGGTACGAGCCTGCCACCTGGGGATCGAACTCGGGTCTCTTGACTCGAAATTGCGACCACCCAACCACTCGGCTATCGTGACTTATTAACTATACCTGTCGTCTACACCTGACTTATAGAAATACGATAGATGTTAAACTAATATGCCCGAAAATTGACGGAAATTGCCGCTGCAATTTCCGTCGCCGATGTGGTACTTCAAGGAATGGAACTTTTCGTTCCTCCCTCTGTGGTCATATATATATATAGCCGCACTGGCGCTTCTCTAACTACCTCAAGAGCTGATAGTTTTAAATGGACTCCATTATTATGGAGAACAAGGAAGGGATGGCTGTAGTTGCCCGGATCTGAGCGGTCGGTTCATCCGTTCGGAACCGGATGTCCGGCATATATATATATATATATATATATATATATATATATATATATATATATATATATATATATATATATATATATATATATATATATATATATATATATATATATATATATATATATATATATATATATATATATATATATATATAGCGAGGCGCAAAAGAATATTCCTGCTTGTACCCCCGGGTAGGTAGGATAAGAGGTATCCGCCGGAGAGGATATCTGTATGGTATGATAGTATGATAGTCTCGGTATGAAAGAACAAGGCCGGCTTTGCCGTCTTCAAATGATAGTGGACGGCATCAAGATTGGAGTGGAGTTCCACTGATATTGCAGAAATCCACGGCAATCGTGGTAAGGGGTGCCGAAAGTTTTTTGCTTCGTTTGCCTCGAACAGTGTGGGAACAGAGCGGCACAGAGCGAAACTCTCGGACAAAGTCGCAGGTACAATCTTGTCATTACATAGAATACTTAAACAGAATTTCTGCAAATTAAATTCATGAAAACCTCCATACACTTATGAGTGGACAAAGTTTCCTAAAGATTGTAATAACAAAAGTTTTGATGAGCGCAGAACGAGAAACTTTGTTCCGTCAACAATGATAAAGTCTGTCAGAATTCATTTGATGTTGGAAATTCAACAATTTGTAAATTATTAAAATAACGCATAGCTATGGACACTGAAAGTTAGGTAAAACAATATCTCTTTTTAATCTTATGTTAAAATACACTTTTATCATTAAATGCATTACCATAAATGGCCTTAGTTACATTTGGATTGAATAATGAACCATGACTTTGTACTTATATCTTAATCTTAAGGCTTTGTAAATATTAATTAACCCAACACGAGATAAGTCATGGTAATATCAATGGCTACAGAGAAATAACCATCTCGTATAATGCCAGACTAAAATAAGCAGGCCGTTGATAGACAGAGGCATGTTTCGATATTTTTCATCATTTTCAGAGTCATCAGTGCGTAATTTATGCCCAGGATTTAAATAATATTTCAATCCGACACAGATTAACGAGCTCCAATGTAAATATTAAATACTATGCAAATATTGGCGTGGATAAAAGCAAAGCAAAGGCGAAGTCTACAACAAATAAATCAGTTATGAACGACTCAGTGACTTTTCTCAGTACAGTATTTCATTAATTATAAAATTTTCCGATATCAAAGCATGTTGAAATATTATATATGCTTCTTTTAAAAATAATTACAGAATTACGAATGCCGAAGAGAATGTGCATTGCGAAAGTGCACAATTAAACTTTTGAAAAAGAGAACGAAACTATATATTAAAGACCATATGAGTCAAATATCATTAATAAAACAAAGTCAATAGTACTGGCATATCTCGACTCGAGTAAATAAAAATAAATATGAATGTGAAAGAGACGTATGTAAAACATAACTAATTGGGCGATCGCTTTGACATACAAAATATAATAATAAAAAAATGTCTTCACGCATATTTCCATTGCTTGGATAGACAGAGGTCTAGACAATTACGTCCGTTCGAACAACTTTTCACAGAAGACTTTTTGGGTCAACGTGGCAAGTGATATGCCTATCGCGGTCTTAGTGCCCAAGATAACGTTGCAATATATTTACATAGATAAATAAATATTCGTATATTCATTTAAAAGTTCATAACTCGAATACAAACTTTCAAACGTTTGATTCTGTCGCGATTCGAAACCGCAACCTATAACTTCGAAGCCTGGTTCACTACGAACTCGGCTTCCGAGTCGTCAAATTTGTAGCGGATGATGTGGTGCAGGAAAAGGGTAGCTACCCGCCAGGTCGGGTGATCGTGACCTGGGGAGGACGTCTCCTTCTGTGTGCGCTATCGGTAATCATATATATGCATGTCATCGTGCGAACTTCGATAGCGCGATGTAGGACGTCGATGTGTTTCCTGAATCCGCCACTTGCGAGCTTCTTATGTGGAGACATAGATGTCGCCACACCATTCCCGAGAATGAGGAGAGCTTGACGTTGAGAAGTCTGGCGTTGCGGTGAGGGGCTGTGACCAGATCTACGGTGAGTCGAGATGTATGGTCACAGTGCCGATGCGGATGATGTGCTGCAGGAAAAGGGTAGCTACCATTTTCCTGCAGCACATCATCCGCTACAAGCTAAATGTCCTACTTCTTATTAAATTAAAGAGAAAAAAGTTAAAATTTCAACTGACACGGCGGGATTCGAACCCGCGACCTACGCCGACCCGTGGCGACGCTCTTACACGCATCAGTTGAAATTTTAAATCTGTATTCTCATTATATTACTTATGCCTTGTTTATTGGCATAGGCGCCATCTGTTATCCCTTTTGCAAGTGACAATTTGACAATCCTGACTTTTCAGTTAGGAATTATCAATACGATAACGCCAACTTTAATTACGATTATGCAATTTTATCGATTTTTAAAGCATATTTATGCTTAACTTTTATGTTATTAAATTAAAGAGAAAAAAGTTAAAGCGTGTAAGATACGGTGGCTTGGAGGCAAGAGCGTCGCCACGGATCGGCGAAGGTCGCGCTGTATAGGGAAGTGCCGAAGATATTTATATATTTAGGGGTTCGAATCCCGCCCGTGTCAGTTGAAATTTTAACTTTTTTCTCATTCATTTAATAATATAAAAG
The DNA here is from genome assembly GCA_029286605.1 of Sericinus montela. Taxonomy (NCBI): domain Eukaryota; kingdom Metazoa; phylum Arthropoda; class Insecta; order Lepidoptera; family Papilionidae; genus Sericinus; species Sericinus montela. The sequence goes on along the minus strand of JAGSMR010000093.1, from coordinate 12,722 downwards.
TTCAGCATAAATATGCTTTAAAAATCAATAATTTGCATAATAAATCCTACTTATTAATTTAAATGAAATGTTCTAATAAGTAGTACTCACTGGTGTTATTGAAGGCTTGACGCCGATTCCAAGCAATAACTAAAAAAAAAAAAAAATAACGTACTACTAACTGCTACTTAGGTACGATTTATATCGTGGGCTTGGACATTAAAACGGCAACGGGCTTACTACCACGGGAACAACTTGATACGTTGTCCCAAAAATATCTTCGATGGAAGGTGGGTCGAAAGGATTTAATTATCTAGACATCTGTCTACCCCTGTGTTGGGAATGGCGTAAAGATATTCTTTAAAGCGAGCTCAGGTTATGTTGTATTATGTATGAAGATACATTTTTGGATGTTATTGTCATTGAGCTACCATTAAGCATTTTATATTACCTACGCTTTTAAATTAATACAAAAGAAAACTTCCTTTAAAAATAATATTCTACTATAATTTTTCTAAATAACGACCTATGAACTGATTCATTAAAATAAAGACAGACTCTCCACGACACGCTGTCTGAAATAAAACTCGTGTGAAATATGGGTGAAAAGGACGCAATTGTTTAAAGCTCTGACTACCCCAGTAATGGAAATACGTGAAGATATAAAAGAGTCACGATACCCGAATGGTTAGTTGATCGGAATCCGAGTCAATAGATCAGTCGTGAAAATGCAATTAGCGTCGGGAAGCAGTGTCTAAGGTACGAGGGGTCTGGTACTTCGATCGCCAGTCCGCTTGCCAAGCGTGGTGATTATAGTAACTCCTCTGGTGCAAGAGTGATCTGCTACTTTAGTTTAGATTAGACGGACTGTTTTCCGCAAGTCCACGACAGTGCGCGTATTTTGCGGGTAGGCAGGAATAATTGTTATTGGAGCCAACCCAAATCTTTAAGGAGAATTTCCTTCTTTCTTTCTAAAGTCACCGATTAGCTCAAAGAATAATCTTGGCTTACCGAGGTAGATAACCCTGTACACCGCGACCGCCGGCCACCTCAACAGCATGTGGGCTGCAGGTTTTTCCTCCTCCACACACTCGGCACAAGGGCCTGGCAGGAATACCTAGGGTAAAAATTTTTTCTAATGATCCATATCTGGGTATCGCGAAAGTTACTACCAGAGTTCTGGGCTTTCTTAGGCGTAATATCATTTTGAAACAGTTGTTAACCATAAGTATGGCTCCGTCTGCTTGTGTTCAGGATGATTTGACGAATGTTGTGGGTGCTGTTTAATATTAAGGCTGCGTATTAAGGAATGAAAAATAGCAAAGGAAAGAGGGATGATTCCGGTATAACTTAAAGTAACTTGGGATCATCGATATGTAACGTCTCATCGATATTCTACAAGTAGCAAAGCTATTTTATCTATGTGTGATTGTACCTGAAAGGTTTAAATAAAGTGAAAACAATAATGAACTTAGAACAACAACTTAAGTACAGAAGTTTGAACTGAAAACGTTGATTACACCGAAGATTTATGAGAAAACTTTTCTAAAGCTGACGGAAGTATTTCACAAACAAGTTAACCAGTTAGGTTACGATGGAAAAGAATATGTAATCTTTGCCAGTTATACAGTGGTAGAGCCACGCATCTGCTTTTGTTGTTGCATGAATGGGCCGGCTCGACCGGGGAAGTACCACGACCTCACAGAATACCGGCGAGAAAGTAGTAGTCTCACAAACTTCTGCGTTTCGTCTGGTGAGTGCAGGTAACCGGAGGCTCACCCAATTGGGGGAGGGGGCACTCTAAGGCCAGTAGCGCATCTGCTATTCCTCTGGTATTGCGGGTGTTCATGGGCGACGGTAATCACTTACCATTACGTGAGCCACCTGCTCGTTTGCCTCCCTTTTCCATAAAAAAAATATAACCTACTGCTGGAAATTAATTGTAGTGTATTTTTCCCTTAGTCTTAATTTAAGACATCCATAAGAAGTGAGTGGAGACCACAAAAGAGTGGGATTATATAACTTACCGCGTGGTAAGTCTTAAGAAGTTACCACACGGTAAATTACAAATTTACATTTACATAAATAAGGAGCCCAAATTAATTACATAAGAAAACGGAGTTCCTCATTTAAAATATATGTGATAGTCATTTAAATACGGCAGACAACTTGGAAGTTAACAAAATAAAATTAAAAAAATGAATATGTGGCGACATCTATGTCTCCACATTGGAAGCTCGCTAGTAGCGGATTCAGGAAACACATCGACGTCCTACATCGCGCTATCGAAGTTCGCTCGATTACAAGCATATATACGATTACCGATAGCGCACACTGGTGGAGACGTCCTCTCCAGGTCATGATCACCCAACCGGGCGGGTGGCTATCCTTTTCCTGCAGCACATAATAAAATAAAAATCACAGCTACAAATAAAATAAAAATAAGATACATATCTGCATACATAGCTTCGACCTCCGTGGACGAGTGATGTCGCCAGTCAATGTATAAAACACTCAGTTTTTTTTCACTACATTTTATCAGGTCTGGGTGTTTGTGATACCATCGTTGTTTCTGATTTCATACTACTAGTGCTTAAGCTGCAAACTTTAAAAACTGGGATCAGAGCAATGTATGTGATGTTGTCCCTATCTAGTTGTATTATCTTAATTTTTATTAGTCACTGTCGGGTTAGGCATACACATCGCAAAATGTGTGACTTACTTTTCTTCCTACTTACTTCTTATCTCTCTTATCGTACCTCTTTCGCTGCTTTCAAATTTCTTCAAAAAATATTTAAAAAGAAAATTATACAATAGTCTTTAAAATTATTCTATAGGCTGACTTCTCTTGGTTCTCAATTAATGAATAAATTTTCTAAGATTTTATATCCAATCCCACACCTTAAAACTATACTTTCCATGGACTGGGTTGTATATTTCTTAACCCGTCTTTCATATCCATAATAATTCCTACTTATCTGATCCCAAAGTAAGTAACTAAAGCACCTTTGTTATGGAATTAGGTACCACAAATATCCAGACCATATAGACAATATAAAAAAGTGGTTTCCTTTATTAACTTCGGCACCTCAGAACCATCTACATCTTGAAAACTGGTGTCTATACCACTTGAACGCGGAGGTCGTCTAGTAGTTACTTTCGACCAACCTTCTACCGAAGACATTTTTGGGACAACGTGACAAAACGAACTCACTGTCAGTCGCCTTTGTCAATACACTTACCTAGTTCGACAAGCCTATATTCAACAGTGGACTTTAATAGGCCCATAAACAAATAAGTCAAAAGGTGAGATATCAGTACTAGATGAAATCACCCCTCGTTAGACTCTTTAGAGGCAAAAACCATGAAAATGATAATACAGACCACTAACGGGATAACAACACCGAAACCGGTAAGAAATTAACCGGTGATGAATTTAATAAATTGATGACGGTAACCCCTGGGAACGAGTTGATCGTTTCCGTGCTATATCTAATTTCTTTATTTTCAATATTGTATTACCGTTGTCAAAAAATGGCACAAATGAGTATACCTCCGGATTAGTTTTAGTTAATTAACCTGCCGGCCGTGTGAAAATCCTTTAACACACTAACACCTCTATAAAAGGATATATAGATAGGGACCACCTCACATACATTGCTATGATCCCAAAGTAAGCAACTTACACTTATATATTAAGTAATCAGAAACAACGAATGTACCACAAACACCCAGACCCGAAAAAATTTAGAAGAGATGATGATATAATTTTGATGACTTGAAAAAAATAACTATCGCTGGATATATTTTACGTATATCGATGAATTAATGATTTTATTTGATAGCGGATTAGTCGAAGAAGTCGAAAGTCAGGTGGTAGGTTCCAACAATTGGTTTTCTCCAATAAACTTCTGTACTATTTATATCCTTGGCACATGGACAGGACATAAAGATGGTGACGGGCTCTTCACCGGTCACCCTGTGACACCAAAAAATGTCTTCGTTGCAAGTTGGTTCGAATGAACTTAATTGTTTAGACCTCTGTCTACCCCTGTATGGCGTGAAGATATTTTTTATGCAACTTGTAGCGGATGATGTGCTGCAGGAAAAGGGTAGCTAACGGCCAGGTCGGGTGATCGTTACCTGGGGAGGACGTCTCCTCGACAGTGTGCGCTATTGGTAATCGTATATATGCTTGTAATTGTGCGAACTTCGATAGCGCGATGTAGGCCGTCGATGTGTTTCCTGAATCCGCCACTACCAAGCTTCTTATGTGGAGATATAGATGTCGCCACATCACTCCCCCGCTGAGACTGGAGGTCGGAAGTGCTTAGAGCTTGACGTTGAGCAATCTGGCGTTGCGGTGAAAGGCTGTGACTAGATCTACGGTGAGTCGAGATGTATGGTCACAATGCCGATGCCGCAGTGTTAGCCTGAGAAGGGGGCCCGTCGTTAATAATCCTCAGTGGCTGACACTGCGGCATCGGCATTGTGACCATACATCTCGACTTCCGCACTCTCCGCACTTCCGACCTCCAGTCTCAGCAGGGGAGCGATGTGACGACATCTATGTCTACACATTGGAAGCTCACTAGTGGCGGATTCAGGAAACATATCGACGTCCTACATCGCGCTATCGAAGTTCGCACGATTACATGCATATATACGATTACCGATAGCGCACACTCGTGGTGGAGACGTCCTCCCCAGGTCACGAACACCCGACCTGGCGTGTAGCTACCCTTTTCCTGCACCACATCATCCGCTACACTGGTGACCCCGACGTGATATGGTGCAGGAAAAGGGACTACTATTACTAAACTTAAAGCAGTATTTCAGCTTTCAATCAAGAATTTTGAAATGAACAATAGAAATAATCGGTCGCTCTTTATAATTATTTTAAATAAATTTCTAAAGCAACGGAATTATAATTCTGTAACACTTTTTGTACATAATAAGCTAAAACAGATACAATTCAGGAGCGGTCCTTATTCAACGTAATTACTTGGCTTTAAGAATAATAGATTTCTGTCTGTTGGTAAGTTATTATTTAATAACATCAGGTTTTTTGTATAAAAAGTCCTTTTGTATTGTTATAATCTTAAAGCTACTTCAGTTTAGTTGTTCAAAAATTTTAATTAAGTGGTTTAAAAACAGCTATTACGGAAAAGTATATTTTTTTCAAGAGTAAGACAGACTTCCAGATAATTAAATCCTTCGTTTGACTGAAGGCTATTTAGGACCACGTGACAAGAGGTGACACCATCTTAGTATCTTATATAAATACTTATATACACTTATACACATCCATTTCTCGAGTACAAACATTCATTTCCTTCGCGCAAATGTTTACTCCTACAGTGATTCGAACGCGCAACCCTTATCATCGAAATCAGAGTCACTAACCAAGTAGCCTATGGAATCGTCATATCAAGTACGAGTATAGTGACCTTAATTATATGACCATATATTTATCATACCTATTATATCTACAATATCATATCTATGACGTCATATCATGATTAAAAAAGTTTATTTGTCTGTATATAGTGCTTAGTACCAAAAAAGAGAATTTGAAGCAAAAACGGAATCATTTATTGATGTGAAATATACCTTTGAAATGTATTTACAAAAATCGATACCTACCTCACAGCATTTAAAAAAGAGAAATAAAAAAGGATTTTTTGAATTTAACTGCTTTCAAAAATAATACAAAAAGCAAAAAATTAATTTCTAGGCTAACTTTGTTAATTTAAATGAAATATTCCAATGAGCACTACTAACTGAAATGTATGAAATCGGCGCCGACTGTTGGGAAATTTGTAATATTTGACATCACAATAATATTCAGTTAAGATGTTGTCTGATCAGATGTTATGAGCTTTAGAGTCCTTCAAAGTGCAAGTTATGGAGCATTTACTGTCCCTCTAGCACATCTTTCTCAGTTATATCATCAGCTCAAAGTTCTTATATGATCATGATTCATAGACAGAAACAACTTAATTCCTTCACAAAAGAAGCAAAATATTCAAAAAAGTCCTAAAATTTACGGCACTTGTATTTTCTTGGGTTTTCATGATTAGATCCTTAGGTAGCGACATGGGGATAATGGGAATTATTTTTTTGAAACAAAAAATAAATTTTGAAGTCAGTTTACGTATGACGGAGTTAAGAGTTAACAACCACTTAATAGAGGAACATACAATCGAATTGAGAACCTCCTCCTTTTTAGACGTAGAATAACACGAACGGAATTCAAAGACAACGAGAGTAGTCATGCTCTTACCCCGCGCTTTATTTATATAACTTATATAATTTATAATCTCATTTATATAATAACAAAAATTCGCATGCTTGAAAATTCACTATGACACTACAATTTATACTATAAACAACAAAATAAGTTTTGTGTCGTAAATACTCTGAACAACACAGAATATAAACTTATTAAAAATAAATATTTTCACGCCATTCCCAATAATGGGGTAGACTGAGGTAGACAATTAAGTTTTATGACCCATTTTTTACTAAAAACATTTTTGGACGAAGGTTACGAGCCTGTCGCCAACTCTTTGTCTAAGACAACGATGTAAATCGAACATAAGTTGTCCTCGGCATCGAACTCGGATCTCTTGACTCGAATTCCGATCACCCAACCACTGGGCTTTCGTGACTTATTTTAGAAACTGAACTAATTATAATAAGAAAAAATTGATTACAGAAATGTTATAAGAATTAATTTTAAACAAAACTAATAAGATAAGTTAAACGGTAAAAAGGTTCGCGTTCGATTTATAGGAGCAAAGAGAAAGTAATGAAACTGAATAATGCATACTACTGAATATCGCTTTCGAAACTGGTAGGGCTGTACACACTGTTATTTTAAGAAATACATTAAATGAGGCTTATATGTGACCAATAAAAGCAGATTTGTTTAATGTAATGATATTTTGCCATGTCGTTACGATGTAAAAACATCACCCCCTTTCATCCAGTAGATGCAATAATAGTCTACTAAGGGAAATAAGCCTAAAGAATATAAATGGCTACCGATAGATGGCGGGATAAACATCGCGACAAATACAAGATCAAAATTTTTCAGACCCTTGACGGACAGGAGCGCTTGCCTGACGTGGTGACTATGGCAAATTCTTCTATGCCAAGCCATGTCTTACAGTGGAGGTTATGATAAAAATCAAATAGCACTATAAGTGTGCACTGTTAAAATTTCAGAGTAACTTAGTGTAGTAGGTACTGGGTGTGCGTGGTACTACTAAAATTTTTAGTTTTTTTTTCTTTGCATTGTGAAAACCTACATTAATGAAAACCATATGTAATATATAGAAGTACAGGCACGTTTGTTACTCTTTATAATATAAATTTATTTGCAGTTTATATATTCTTTAGTAAAGTATAGTCTATGTTAGTATACTGGTATCTCAGTAACAACTCTAACGAATTGGCCAATTAAATTAATTAAGCACTTTGCGTTCCAAGTTTTTCTAAATAGGTAATCTCTGAGAAAATATGTTTAAATTTCTATTTATTAAAAAATATTTTGTAACGTCATCTAACCACTAAGCAAACTGTGATCTAATATGATAAACACAAAAGTGTGTGTTTTTAACTATTTCACATTGTAATAGTTGTATGAATTAACATGCAGTTTGGATTGGCTTATATCCTTCATACGAAATGAACTCCCTTGTATAGTAGCTAACTAAATTACAGGTCTGCTATCAAAGTCTATAAATACTGGAAGATATTTTGCCCATTGCAATATCAGAAATCGATCAAAGTTAAAAGGCAACCCTATTGAGGGCAAATACGTCCTTCAAATTGCTTACATTTTCATGAAGTGCGATCGCTGAGGTTATATCAAGTGGAGAAAATTTATTTTATGCCTTTTCGCTTTAACAATAAAACATTTAGCTGAAATAAAAATCGAGGAATTCATTCGAACGCTATTTTTTATTTCTTAGCAGAAGTCGATAGAGACATGTTAATCAATCAAACATCAACAAATTTTAAAAATATTAATTTTGTTATTGCTTAATATTTTATTGAGAATTAATTAATATTAATATTAACTCTCAAATAAATATTAAGTAATAACATGTCTCTTTTAATATGAAATGCTCATATGAATATCAAAGATACAATTTTTTCTAATTCTGTTTGAGCTTTGACGTGGTTTCAACAGAATCAGCATAATATACGTTATTACAATGTTACGTCAGATGAGATATACAAGTCGAGTGGTTGGGTGATCGGAATTAGAAGACATCATCAAGTTCGACCAGCTAGAGAACTCATACCAATGGGTTTTTCAAAACATAAGTAGTGGATTAGGTTATACTTTTCCTTCGATTCCTTTCTCATTGTGTTTTTTCGCGTTCCTCAATACGAGAGCAGACTGGGCAGTTAGAGAACTAAACAAATTTGTTCTTTTGACTCACATTTCACCGGAGCTTATTGGGACATGTGGGTGAGCCTGTCTTCGTCTTAATGCATAATCCAAACAATATACTTCGACATTTAAATGTATACATCCTCGACTCGAGTCCAAACATTCATATATATATATATAATAAAAATTGTCCAAATATTAAGTGGGATTCGAAACCCGCAAACGTTAGCATCAAAGGCAAAGTCACAACCTGCTATACTATCGGGTCCACAAAGATTTCCACAAAGAACGATCTCCACCACCTGCATCCATCGACTGCCCGCAATGTTGTGCAGGTCACTCCATCATGTGGAGGATCGTCCTAAACCGCGCTTGCTAGAAAGAGGCTGTCACTTGAGAACTTTTCTTTCCCAACGGTTGTCAGTTCTGCGAGCTATGTGGTGGCCCATTGCCACTTCAGTGTGCTAATCCTAAAAGTTATGTCGGTTATCCTAGTTCTGCCGCAGATATCATCGTTACGCATTCTGTCACGCAGAGAAACACCCGGCCATGGAAAGGCCTATTTCCATAGCCTATTCCACTAGAAGAATAATAATATATATCCTTTCTTTGCGAATTAAGAAATAAACAAATAATGTTAATATATTTCTACAATCATACTATGTTTGTTTTTAATATAATCTTAGTTTAAAGAAGCTGTGCTCATTTAATAACACGCCGCTGCAAGCTAACCTCAATTTAGATGTTCAATTCATAATAGAATTTACCAAATAGACCAAAGTTTGCCATTTGGGCCGGCTCTGTTTGAGTTCCTCCTTGTTTCCTACCAAACTACTAATAACTGATTCTTGGTACACGAGCAAATAATTTACTGTTCTACGAACTCCTTTACACAGTTACAATACAATAATAATTTAAATTCGACAATTTATTTTACATATACGTTTTAAAATAAATTAGAAAATATATAAAAACTTGAAATGAATATGTATTAAAACAATCAAATTATTTATTTATTGATATAAGTAACACACATATGTAATGTGCTACTGCTTCTTATTTAAATCTCGATAGAATTGCTTTTAAAGAGTTTCCTTTGACAGAGAGGAAACAGACGAAAGAAATGCCATAGGTAGCCTCATTTTTGTAATTTTTTTAACAAATGAAATACAATGTTGAACATTAACTAATTAGAAACACCTTGGGAGCAATCATTAATTCCCAGGGGTCATTATTATTAATGTTATTAGAAACTAAAATAATTTATTCATCACTATTCCGGCCTGTTGATGTGTATAAATGAAACCCTGATGAATTATTAAGTCTTTCAGACTGAACACTAAATGCAATCCAAATTTAAAGTTTGTGGCTCTGCTAGAAGTAATTTAGAATTTTGCTTAGTGTGTCAAAATATCGCCGGTAACCGCCGCCATATTTGAAAAAATATTGAGTTAAACTAGTTCATAAATTATATGAATAAATAACGAGTTCCAAAGAAAGTTCCAAAAAAAAAAAACAAAAAAAAGTATAGTATAGTATAAGTATAGTATAAGTCACGATAGCAGAGTTGTTGGGTGGTCGGAATTTCGAGTCGAGAGACCCGAGTTCGATCCCCAATGAGTTTTTCAAAAACAAATTCTTATGTACGAATTTCATCGTTGACTTGGACATAAAGACGGCGACGGGCTCACCACCTGTCACGTTGTCCCGAAAATATCTTCGGTGGAAGGTGGGTCAAAGGGACTTAATTGTCTAGACATGACCTCTGTCTACCCCTGTATTGGGAATTGCGTGAAGATATTTCTATTTAAGTATATAAATATATGCATTTTTATTGTACCGTAAGGTTGAACACTAAGACGGCAATAGGCTTACCACCTGTCACATATTGTCTAGATCTCTGCCTATTCTAGTTTGGGAAATAGCGTGAAGGAAAAAAATATCAATTATCGACTCGACATACAACACAGCGGTAATATCATTTATTAATAAATATTTCGTTTCTTTCTTTCCGCGTCACAACTAAGAAAGATAAATAAAACGCTTGTTACAGAGTTTTTATTATGAGCGTCCATTGTTCTACTTTTATTAAAATAACGACGCTTCAAGACTAAATTGTAAGAAAAAATTGTTATTGCATAGTTGTAAGAATAGGTAGTTGTAGAGTAAAAATAAAAAAGTACTTCAATTATTTTAGAGCCGGCGAAAGGTTCCTGTTGCAAAAATAAGCTCCGAAGAAATGCGAGTGCAAAGAACTAAACAATCTAGATCTCCTATTATCCCAGAACTGTATGTTGGGACAATGTTTTAATACATACAAGCATCCAAATATTATTTAGTGTTTGAATAAGTCATCACGTAATAAACTCGCCTGCATACTAAGCTTACACTAGAGCTAACTATATTTCAAAATTACTCGTTACTAAATATCTACACGCCATTACCAATACAGGGGTAGACAAAGGTCTAGACAATTAAGTCTTTTCGACCCACCTTCCATCAAAAATGTTTTGGGTCAACGTGGCAGGTTGTGAGTGAGGCTCGTCGCCGTCTTCATGTCCAAGTCAACGACATAAATCGTACATATTTTTTTTGAAACACCCATTGGTACGAGTACACCTGGAGATACAACTCAGGTCTCTGAATTTCGGATCACCCAACCACTCGGATATCGTGACTTTTTTGTCTTAAATATAAATATATTATTTTTAAATGTATCTTTTCTTTTTATAAACTCTTTTACGTTCTTGCCATTGCCATTTTTTGTTATAGAAAAGGGAGGCAAACTAGCAGGTGGCTTCACGTGATGGTAACTGATTACCGCCGCCCATGAACACCTGCAATATCAGAGGCATAGCAGATGCGTTGCCGCCCTTAGAGTGCCCCCTCCCCCCAGAATTGGGGTAGGAGGGTGTGTGGGCCTCCGGTTACCTGCAGTTTGTTAGACTTCTACTTCACGCCGGTATTCTGTCGAGGTCCTGGTACTTCCCCTGTCGAGCCGACCCATTCATGCAACAATTAAAGCTGATGCGTGGCTCTACCACTTTACTACGTTACTATTTATTGATTTCAATAATAGACTGAGGCAAGCATGGCTGGATTTAGTCAGTCAATAGATTTAAAAATATGATATTTTATATTATTGTTTTGAATACAAGGAAATGTTACAAACATACAGGGCGAAAGTTAACGATAAAAGGGATCGAAGGAGGCCGAGTCTAACTTTCCAAAGATATGTGAGCAAATTGTTCAAAGAGGATAGTCAAGAGTACTCGGATATTTAGACGAGCGTGTTTGAAGAGAAGTATATGAATTTGATAGAAGCTAAATAGGTTTGTAAATATCGTCACACTTGGCGATGAGTTCTGTCCGCCTATTCCGAATTATGCTCCGAATTATTAATCATATAACAATAATAATACATGCAAACTCGAAACTAGTGTGGTTATAGCATACTATATATATAAAGCAGTGGCAGATACCGGACAAGTCGGCTCATAAATAGAAGAGCATAAGTCCCAACTCTCTCTTACATGTTGTGGTTTTGTATGCCAGCCTTCCAGTTGGTGTTGTAAGAGACTACTAAAAGAAAAACCTTAAGAACATAATAGATGTCGGGTTCAATACCAGACCAAAAAGCAGAACAATCACGGGCAGCAGCGTCTAGAGTGCAAGACGTCAGCGTCTGGTATTACGATGACAAACCCTCGCACAGTGAACTGGTATACAATTAAGAAGTGATTATTACAACAGAACTGACGAATAAACTAAAGTTTGCTTAAGTTTCCACCGAAGATATTTACGAGACAACGTGACAGGTGGTGAGCACATCGCCGTCTTTATGTCCAAGCCAACGATTATATATATAATTCGTATATAAGATTTTGAAAAACCCATTGTTACGAGCCTGCCACCAGGGGATCGAACGCGGGTTTCTTGACTCGAAATTCCGACCACCCATCCACTCGGCTATCGTGACTTACGTACGATTATTGAGTAATAATTATTGTCTTTAGTTAATAAGTATTGTCAATGTAAACATTGTTTGTTTCTGTAAATAAAGTATTAAAAACAAAGTATCAAAAACTTCAGCGATCAAAAATTTAAGTGCAGGAGTACTAGAGGTCACAAAATCTAACGATATGTTGAAGTATATTGTTATAAGTATATTGTACTACATTTTTTTTTAATATATTTATATTAGATTAGTTAGAGGACTTAGTTGTAGTAATGAGTTGAGTTTATGACGCTTTCTAAACTATAATATTTTGTACGTGTTCTTAATATTTTCTGAAGGCCACTTGAGATATCCGCCATCCTTAGCATTAGATTA